>CM062810.1:592540663-593045663 GCA_031772625.1 Pinus tabuliformis
GTATAAAGCACTGTCACCTCCTAGTTTGTACGAACCCTGGGTTGATAAAGTAAAGTTGGTAGCCCCAGGAGTTGCAACATTCTTTGCTGCAATATTGGTGCTCATCATTTTTTGGCGCCGTTGCCGAGGAGGTGTCCGAGTAATATGTGATTATTGCTTTCTTTCTTCCATTTCTTGTTTCTGGTATTTTGCTATTAGTTTCATTTCTGCAAGAGTAATTTAGTTGCTTTCTTTTTCATTCTGCATTCTTTGCTTTCCTTTCCATTCTGCAAGTAAGATTTCATTTAGTCTGCAATTTCAATTCTGCAATCACTTTCAAAGGTTGAAAAAAAAAACTCAAAAAAAAACAAAAACATTTTTTTCATGCCTCGTAGGAATAGGGATAACTTAGGGAAATTTTTGCCAAACACCCCCACTGCTTCAAACAACCAACCTTCCCTCTTTTTCAGTGGCTGTGAATTGGAGGAAACCTTAGGTGAACAACTAGAAATATTTGAAGAACCTCCAGGGGAAGAAGAAGAAGAAGAACCCATTCCTACTGATCCAATGGCTGAAAATAGAAATGACAGAGGGAATAGAGAAAGAGTTGAGGGTGCATTCCCCATCAGGGAAACCAATGGGGATACTAAGAGGAAGAATATAAGCCCCTTTGTGCTTCCTCATTTCCATGGCATGACCTTAGAAGATACAGATACTTTATTATTTGAATTTGTTGTCATATGCGAAATCTATGACTACACCAATGATGAGTAGAAGTTGAAACTATTCCCATCCACTCTTAAGGATGCAACTTTGCACTAGTTCATGGGTTTACCCGGGAATAGCATCACAACTTGGGCTCAGATGCAGCAAGACTTCAACAACAAGTATCGGGACTACTGTAGGTCTAAAGACACTAAAGAGGAAATTTTTAGGATGACCTTAGGGCATGATGAATCCCTAAAAGATTATGAAGAAAGATTCCAACTTAGCTACAAAAGGGCCAGGTGCACACTTGACCCTAAGTCACTAAAGCTAGTCCCGCTTAGAGGAGTAAGGGAAGATCTTATGGATACCCTAAACTTGTTAGCAGGAGGGGACATCTACCAGTTACCTTATGAGGATATCAACACTGTCTTTAGAAACCATTCTAGGATAGCTAGGAAAAAGGGTAGGGGTAGTCAACCGATGATGAGCCCATCCTCTTCCAATGCATCCATCAAGGGTGAATTTGGAAACATTTTGGAGGACTTCAAGCGTGAGATGCTGCAAACCCTTGCCTTACAGATGGACACTATGCACATTAAGAGAAAACAGGAGGAAGCAGAGAGAGCCTTAGCCATTTTTTGCCCTAGATGCACTAGGAGGCACCCTAGGAATGAATGTCCATTGAATTCAATTGAAATCTTCTCAGTCTATGAAGAAAACCACTCCACAGACAAGTGCCCTTCTCTACCTGGACTAAAAGCTGTATATGAAGGACCTGAAGGGGTGACTGAACAACTCTGCTACATAAATCAAAGGAGACCTCATGGGCCTAGGCCATACCAACAGGGCATGTAAGGGTCATCCCATGCATATTACAACCCCAACCAGACCACATCCATTCCCTCTTGGGGCCCCCCCTTCTCATCCTTCCTGGTCTACACCTCCTCCTTGGTCCTTTGCACCTTAGTATCATTCCTAGCCAACTAGCCAGTCATTTCAACCATATGATCCACCACAACCTCAGTGGAATGCACCGTCTGAGGGGTGGAGGCCCCCATACAACAATACTCTAGCTTTACTGCCTTCACCACTTGCTCAACCATAGCTTTTACACTCTACTCCACCTAAACAACCCAAGATGCCTGCCCAGCCAAATCTGAACCCGAACAACAAACAAGAACAACAAGTATACAGTGCAGAGACATCCTATCCATCTTATGCTGTGGAAATTTAGGAAATCAACCTGAGATCTGGGAGAGTACTCCCAGACAATGAACCTCTACCTCCACCTAGGGAGGTTGAGGATGAAAGAGAGGGACACATGCCTAAAGTAAATCCACCACCCTTTCCTAAGAAATTAACCCAACCACTCCAGCGTACCCCAGAAGAGATTGAACTTCTGGGGGAATTGAAAAATATATGTGTCAAAATTCCACTTCTCCAAGCTATAAAAGATGTGCCTATTTACAACAAGTTGATTAAGGAGAAGTGCTTCAAGCATCCAGGGAGGCGAAGAAGAGATGCCCCTACCATTAATGTCATTGGACAACTATCCGACTTAATGCTAGGGCAGGTAATCTATCCAAAGTATTTGGACCCTGGAAGCCCTGTAGTAGATGTGCACATCAATGGAACCATTGTCCCACACACTTTGATTGATCTTGGGGCTGCCATTAATGTGATGACCAAGGACACCATGCTCAAGCTCAACCTCCAGGGTTCATTGAGAAAGACCACAACAGTCCTGCAACTTGCAGACTGCTCCACAGTGACCCCTAAGGGGATTGTGGAGGATGTGATGGTCTCCATTGACTCTTGGGAATACCCTGCAGATTTCCTAGTTCTCCAGCCTAAGGCCAAGCTTACTGGTTACCCTCTCATCCTTGGGAGGCCCTGGCTAGCCACTGCTGATGCCTACATTAGCTGCAGGGATAGAAATATGACTATAAAAAATGGGCATATGTCCAAGTAGTTAGTCCTATACCCTCCTACTTAGCCATCTCTAGAACATGACTTACCTTTATGGTTGGGAGAGGAGAAAGAATATGAAGTTTATTCCACCCAAATCTATGCCTTAGAAACAACCATGGGAGGGGGACAACCGAATGAAGATGATTTGATTGAACACATACTCCAAAGTACAACTCCTAGTACATTGTCCTTAGAAGAAGTGGTAAAGGAAACCTAGAACAACCATCAGATTGATCTATGCTTAGCCAATTCCAACCCTATCCTTGTCAAAACCAGAATTCGGCCCTGAAAGAACTTTGAAAATCAACCCATCTCTTTTTGTTCACCAAGAAGAAATGTTGTGCAACATGCTAAAGGAACACCTAGATGCCTTTGTTTGGAGTTACAAAGAAATGAAGGGAGTTCACCCCTCAGTGTGTACTTACCACATTTATATCAAAGAAGGTTGCAAACCAGTACGACAACCCCAAAGGAGGATGAATCCAACTCTTAAAGATATAGTCAAAGAAGAACTGCAAAAGCTGCTAGATGTAGGATTCATTTACCCTATCTCCGACAATGAGTGGGTCTCTCCTTTGGTGTTGGTTCCAAAGAAAAATGGTAAGTGGAGGATTTGTGTTGATTATAGAGAGTTAAACAAAGCCACAAAGAAGGACCATTTCCCTCTACCTTTCATCGACCAAGTGTTAGATGGCTTGACAGGGAAAAAGTTTTTCTCTTTCCTAGATGGATTTAGCGGTACAATCAAATCCATATCAGCCCGTTAAGACCAAGATAAAACCACCTTCACTTGTCCTTGGGGTACTTTCGCCTATAGGGTCCTTCCTTTTGGCCTATGCAATGCTCCTACCACTTTCTAGAGAGCAGTCCTGAGTATCTTTGTCGAGTTAGTCCATGATGCAGTAGAGATTTATATGGATGATTTTACACCTTATGGATGTGATTTCCAGGAGGCTCTGTCCAACTTAGGTAAGGTGCTGAACAAATGCATTGAAATGAACCTGTCTCTTAGTCCCGAAAAATGTGAGTTCTTGATGACTGCAGGGACTGTGCTAGGTCATTCAATATCCCAACAAGGACTGCAGGTGGACCCAAACAAAATAGCTATCATCCAAAGGGTCCCACCTCCGTAAAAGCAGAGAGATGTCAGAAGTTTCCTAGGGTTAATCAAAGGTTTATAAAAGACTTCAACAAGTTAGCTTCTCCTTTATTTGGGTTGTTGGCCAAAGACTCTGAGTTTGTATGGTCAAAAAGCTGTCAAGAGGCCTTGGACACCCTGAAGGACAAGTTAACCACTGCACCGATTCTCCAAGGCCCAAATTGGGCCCTTCCTTTTCATATACATGATGATGCGTCACACAAAGCCATAGGAGTAGATCTAGGCTAGATAGATGAAAAATTTCCTTATGCCATTTACTTTATCAGTAAGAATCTGTCAAAGGCTGAACTGAACTACATAGTGACCAAAAATGAGCTCTTGGTTTTTGTGCATTCATTGAACAAATTTAGGCATTATGTTACAGGTTATCAAACATTTGTACATATTGATCATGTCGCAATCAAATATTTAATGAATAAACCTGATGTGAATGCTCGGATTATTAGATGGTTACTTTTATTACAATAGTTTGATCTAACCATTGTTCATAAGCTTGACAAGGAAAATGTTGTTGCAGATTTTTTGTCTAGATTAACTTTTCCTGTAGGTGAGGAAGGAATGGTTGATGATCAATTACTGGATGAACACTTATTTTCCATTTCAGTTCTCTCTCCATGGTTTTATGACATAGAAAACTATTTAGTATCTACACAGTTCCCACCGAATTTGTCCTCCAAAGAGAAAATCAACATTGTGAGGAAGAGCGCCCCATTCACTTGGATTGGGGGCAACCTCTTCAAACTAGGCCCGATCAAATTTTGAGAAGATGTGTCAGGGAGGAAGAAGTCTTTGACATCCTTATGATCTGTCATGATGGGCCTTGTGGAGGTCACTTTGTAGCAAAGAGGACAACATTCAAGGTGTTACAAGCTGGTTATTATTGGCCCACTCTTCATCAGGATTTGAAAAGATATACTATTCAGTGTGATTGGTGCCAAAAGATGGGAAAGCCTACTCCAAAGGATGAAATGCCTCTGTAACCTCAAGTGACTTTTGAGCCATTTGATAAGTGGGGCATGGATTTCATTGGACCTATTGACCCTCCTTCCAAGAAAAAGCAATACATCATTGTGTGCACTGAATATCTGACTAAGTGGCCTGAAACCAAGGAAATCAAGGCAGCAACATAGGAGAAGGTGGTTGAGTTCTTAAGGGAAAATGTCTTTTACAAGCTTGGGTACCCTAGAAAACTGGTCATTGACCAAGGTAGCTAGTTTACATCCAACATGATTGAAGACTTGTTAATCCAGAACAAGATCAAGCATAGGACCTCCACTCCCTATCACCCATAAGCTAATGTGCAAGTGGAGGTGACCAACAGAGCATTGGAGGGCATCCTGACCAAAGTGGTTAGCAGCAATAGAAAAGATTGGGTAGATATACTAGTTGAGGCCACCTGGGCCTACAATACCACTTGGAAGATCACCACTGGATTCACACTCTACGAGTTGGTCTATGGGAAAAAGGCCCTGCTATTGGTTGAATTTGCTATTGGTTGAATTTGAGTACAATACATTGAGGATGGAAACCCAACTAGATCTAGATCTCTGCAGTGCACAAAAAGAGAGATTGCTCCAATTGAATGGGTTAGATGAGTTCAGAATGCAGGCCCTCCTACACACAAAGGTAACTCAAATTCAGAGGAAGATCTGGCATGACAAGAACATCAAGGACATGCAATTTCAAGAAGATGATTGGGCTTTGTTATATGATTCCAAATATAAAGACTTTAAGGGCAAGTTAAGGACTAGATGGTTAGGGCATTATGTCATAGAGAAATTTCGTGATAATGGTTCAGTGCATATCAAAACCATAGATGCAGAGGCCATTCCTTTACTTGTTAATGGGAACAGATTGAAAGTTTACAAAAGGCCATTGTCAAAACAAGAGTTCATTGATGGTATCAAGAAAACAATGATGGTGGTGGAGCAAGTCTCAACTCCTACCTCATCAAGTCACTGAGAAAAAGAAAAAAAAAAGAAAAATAAGGAGACTTAGGTGAAAACCTCCATGAGGCGCCTGAGTCCCACTGTTGGGTTGAAAACCTCTTGAGGCGGCCCAATGGTGTAAAAAAAGAGGAGAGAAATAAAAAGATCTCTGGGTGAAAACCTCTCTTGAGGCGCCCAGGGCAAGCAACTAGGATGAAAACCTCTTGGAGGCAGACTAGTTGTTTTTAACAAAAAAATATAAATAAAAAAAGAGAAAAGAAAAATTATGAAAATATTGTTTGCAGGTCAGCAGGAGGACGATCAAAGCAATAATGGAGAATCAAAAGGGACCTATTTAGCTCATATTTTTATTTCTCCATTCATTATCCTTCATCATTCCACCATTCCTTTCATTTTTTTCACTCATTTGCCTCAGTTTGCAAGGGTTCTGTGTTTTCTACAGGATTCCCTGTAAACCTACAGGATTCCCTGAAAACCTACAGGATGATCCTATAGGAATTACAGTGGCTTGGGAATCCTAAAGGAAGTGACCCTAGAGAAAGGAAATGGCCTTCCCATGTCAAAGAAATAAATTCCTACATCACCATCTCATTACCATACCTCTCTCCACCATGATTGCCCCCTGCATTCATAAAAAAAACCAGTTTCCAAAAAATTACATTTTTCAAAAAAAAAAAACACAGAGAAAAAAAGATGAAGACAGAGAGCAAGGGGACAACACCTGAAGGTTATTTTTCATCATTCACAAACCCCTAGACCTCCTCTCTGCCCATGCTAATCATCCTCAGATCCCAGCAGTAGAATATGATTAAAATTTTTGAGGGAGAAGCAACTACATGACATCCTGTAGGAAATCCTGTAGCAGCCTATCCCATAGAACAGAAATCATAAGTTGCAGCAAGTTTCAAGCATGGAGATCCAAAGGTAGAAGAAGTTCCTCCAGAGCCTAGCAGTAGTAGTAGCATCATCATCATCAAAACCAGGTACCTGCACATAAAAAAAAATCATCAAAGAACAATAATAAAAAAGGAGAGGAGAAATCACATGCAACCAACATACAACAAAGACCTCATTTCTTTAACAACTGCAGCAACGTATTGTTACCATAGGTAAGTATCTCGCTTCCACTCTCTCATTTGCATAATGTGATCAAAAGATGTAAATATTGTGAACGAGTTGGTTTATAAGCGAAAGGTGGCTAGTTAACTTGGCCACCTTCGTTCAGTCAGCGAGGACAAAACAATTAGTCCTCACACACGTGGCAACAGTCAAGTCAAAGAAAAGGAGGATGAGGTCGAAAGAAGTTAAGCTACGGATGCTTGAAGTGGGAGTTGATTACGAGGTGAGGAGAATGATGATGTGGTAGTGGGACCAACGGTCCAAAAATAGATATTTGTACCTCGGTTGCCAGCACACCACCTCACTCAAATCAACCATAAGAGGAAATAAACGTTGATCCCCATGCATAGATGCATTCACATTCTCGAGGCTCACACTAGAAAAGTCGCTCTCGGCCCTCAAGCAGTCTACAAGAGAGGTAAATTTCATTTTTTTCCTGCACAGGACCACCTATAGGATCCTACAGGGAATCCTATAGGATCCCACAAGAATCCTACAGGATACAGTTAGGCAGTCTACAGGATTGGCAGTGAGCAATTTCAGAGGGAGAAAAACAGGGGTTGGCTACATCAAGCATTGTAAGGAGGTAGGCTCTACATTTCCTCCTATTTTTCCAAGTGAAAGGAAAAAAAAATCCTCTAGTTTGTTGAAATTGATTGCAGTAAAAGGGAATTGTATCCACAGAAATTTCAGTTCAATTTCCTCCTTCATTAAAATTTTGTATCAGACATCTCTGCTCCTCCATCCATTAGACAAAATGACAGGGGGGTTTAATAGAAGGGAGCCCATCAACACCATGAGGATTCACCAACACCCTCATGTGCTAGAAATATTCACAAGGCATAATTGGATGGGTTTCTTTGAGAAATTGAGGGGGTATGATGATGAAGTAGCCAGAGATTTTTCTCTCTCCCTCATTCCACTAACTAGGACCCATGCCACTGTTGTGGTGAGAGGCCTCTCCATCGAGCTCACCCCTGAACTCATAAGAAAAATTACCACACTCCCCTTAGGAATGCCTTGGAGAAAGGAAGGCAGGATTCTATGCTTAAGAAGAGGAAACCACAGTAGAAGCATTGGATGTCAAGGAGGCCACTAGGGCTATGAAAGATATGGATATTGATTGAGTTGCTTAGAATATGAGCAACACTTTCAGTAGGGGGGTGATGATGAGCCTCATCATTGGGTAACTATATGGAACTTAATTCACCTCCTAGCTTAGTCAAATCAACTCTTCTCACAATTTATTACATGTTTTGACTATATTTTTTTTAATGAGATGAGTCAAAGTGAGATATTATGCTTAGTGGACTAACGTGCATTGAATGCAGGTTTGTGAGAGAAAATCATGGATTTTGGCAAGATTAAAGGTTGAAACTCGAATGGGACAAGGAAGAGAGATTGTAGGAGGTAAATCCTCCTCATTTACTCCCCCCTCATGCGAATATTCCTCCATCAATCACACTAGCTCGGAGTACAAGCAACCAAGTCATGAAGATCAAAAGGTAGTAGAGTAAGTGACAGTCAAAGAGTTAGTTTATCACGAGTTTGGGAGACGAGCCTCCCTAGATTTAAGGAATTCGTTGGAGAATTAATTTGTATAAATAAAGAGGCCTAGAGCCTCATTATTTTTTGATTTTTTTGCTGTAAAAAACACTAGTTATTTTCGAGCTCAAGACTTGTGGAAGACATTGCTATGTAATTTTTTGTTTTGATAATGAGAATGAGCTTTTTCTTGATCCAACACTAAGTTAACTCAGAGGGCTGAAGCTCTTGGTTTAGGGCCCAACACTAGCAGCAAAGGCTCCTCTTCTTGTATCTGTTTGCTTAGATTGATTTCATAGATTCATGTTTAAATTGTCCTTAGAAGTATTTCAATGGAAGTGGTGTAGATTTGATTAGTTTTCTTCCATTTGTGCTTTACTTTAGCAGTAGTTTAGAAGAGATAAAGGAACATCAAAAAGCTGTCAATAGGTGTTTTGGCCTCACTTCTTCCTTCAGGGATCACGATTTAAGGAAAGGACTCCTATGTAGCCCCAAAAAGACAGAATTCTAGAATTTAGAGTTTTCTGTACTTAAGGCAGCATTTGATCAATTTGCAAGAGTAGGACCTAGTCATAATTTCTTCCATATTTAGCCTTACAGTATATCTCATCAATGATTCCATCTTATGCTGCAAGTTTTCCTCATGCATGAAGTAGACAACTAGCTCATTAAACTCTGTTTTCCTAGCTTATTGAAATTCTCCTTGTTTACATGATTTTTGGGCAAATATAAATGTTTGATGCAGTGCAGGTGTTTTATAAGTAAAGAGAGATCTCATAGCCAACAACCTCCTTCAAACTTCATCCATCCATGATCATTCCTTGCTTTCACTAAGACCCTCACCAATTTCATCATTTTACAAGGAAACTTCTCCAAGCATGTTGAGAAAATCCAACCATCTCCCAACCTTGGTTTTGAGTTTTGAGTGATCATGGGAATTTTATCACCTCATTCCATCCACCAACCACCTTCCCTAAGCCTTCCATCACCTTCAACACCCATCATTTTTCTCTCGGCTATATCCTGTAGTAATACAGGGAATCCTGTAGGATTTTAGGACTTCCTATAGGTTTTCTTGTAGTGGCCTATTTTGAGGCTGAATTGAGGGAAAAGCCTCTAGGAGGCCAGACAAGGTCACCTAAGGGTCTCCCAAACCTTCCAACTATCCACCAGCATTCCTAAGCCACCTGCCACATCGCCAAAAGAGATTAGATTTCACACTCTTCCATAAAAAAGATAAAAAGAAAAGTAGATTTATTTTAGTCATTTACATGCACAGTAGTAATGCTTGATGTTTTGAACTTACATGCTTAGGACAATAGAATTTCATACATGTTACCTTAGCATTCTTGTTGAAGCATAGTCTCTTAGCAGTTAGTTAGGAAATGGTGTGTTTTAGCATTGGATTTGAGTCTTTTTCCTTACTGCAGTAGACAAGCTTTCTCTTAGAGTAGATTTCTCTTTCCCTCATCAGTAATCAAGCTTCTTCTAAATCCATAGAAGTCTGGCTTGAAAAACCCTAGTGGTCTCTCGTAAGATGAACAGTGACAAAAGGGCAGAACCATCACTTTTACTTGTGTATACAACACTATCACCTCCAAGTTTGTACGAACCCTGGGTTGATAAAGTAAAGCTAGTAGCCCCAAGAGTTGCAACATTCATTGCAATACTGGTGCTCATCATCTACAATTTTTTTTATTTTATTTATTTATTTATTTTTATTTTTTATTTTTTATTTTATTTATTTATTATATATATATTTTTTTTTCCATAATGATATAATGAATGTGAGCCAAATCAGAGTTTCAATGCTAATAAAAACATTATTTAAAACTTAATTCCGTTTTGTTGGTTTAACTACTTCCTCCGCTAATGGCGTGCTCAGTTCAATTTGCTAATCGTTCGCTTCCTCCAATTTGTTGATGGTTCGCTTCCTTCTCCTTGGATAACCCAGTGTACAAATCTTTCTCCATCTCTTCTTAATAACTTTCATCATTTTTCTTTTTGACCGGGTAAGGGTTTTTTTCCCTTTCAATTATTTAGTGAGAATATCTCTCACCGATTCAAAGCGTTGAAGTCCTTATGATCTCATATTTTCTTTTAGTGCATGCCCTAGATTATATAATTATCCATGTACTGGTTGGATTGATTCTCAATTAAGGTTTGATGCTAATTCCTTGCTTTTATCTTCTAAGATGAATTCCAGATGTGAAACACAAAGTCCTTAAAGAAAAACTTGAATTCTGGATGTGAAAGCCAAAATTATGTAAGATTAGCGCGCATTACAGGAAAGACCATCCTCTTCATCCTATCTTATTGTATATTGAAGATGATATTCAGACTGATAGGTGTTCTTATCTTTGAAATGGGTGTGGTGCATTCATGAAAGTTGAGATCTTCTAACGACAAAACTGAAATGTATGGTGAAGCTTATTATAATATTATTCTATTGCATGGAATATTATGATTGCAAATTAAATGTATGATTACTTTTTTGGGGGTTTTTAATGGAAGCTTATCATTAGGTAACATTAATGATTGAAAAACTGATTTTATTTAAAAAACTAATTAGAATTAATGAATTAGAAATTGAAAACTTGATTTATTTAAAAAATTAATTACAAATGTGAATTAGACGTGCATTTTCTTTTCTCAGAGATCTTGTTGTTTTCCTTTGCATCTCAAACAACAACCATCCATCATTGGTTAGAATTCAATGCAAACTCCATCTCATTTATAACATCTTCTATATTTCATATAATATTAGTTATTTATTCCACCTTTGAAAAAGCACATGAGAAATTGAACTCTTTTTCAAAATATAACTATTATGTATATGCCCAATATTATCATTTAAAATTAGAATTTTCCAAATCTTCTCTGATTTGGCCATTTGTCATTAAAAATATGGGAAGAATAAATTAATATATAATTAAAATCACTTTAGATTCTAAAATATTTGGAAAAAATTAATATATAATTAAAATCACTATCTGGAAATTTCTTTATAGAAAAAGATTGTGTATAAATATAAAAATATTTATGTATATATTTTATGATTCAAATTCATATACAATCAAAGAATTGTCTGAGGCACTCTATCTGTTTGTGAAATTCTACTTGGAAAATTTGTTGATGAGAAGCAAAACACATAGTGCTACTTTTGAGCTATAAGAATTTTCATGGATATTATTGCCAAAGAAGTTATTCACTTTATTTGGAAAAACATAAATGCCCTTCCTTTCTACTGGATTACCAGTAAGTAAAATTATTATAAGAATTTTTTTTATTAAAATATTTGTTTATCTAGAATTTCAAGTTTGTTATAAAAAAAATTTGATATTAAAAGGAAATGTTGAAGGTATTGAAATAATAATTAGTGTAAACTATTCATTGATGTTTTAAATGTTTTATAGTTACTATTCATTCAAAGATCTAAAATTTTTAATTATTTATTTGAATTTTGACCTGATAAAGGAAATACAAAGGTCTCAATTATAAAAAGTTATCAATAACATTAAGATTTCTCTTTCATTCAAACTAGTTTACATTTAGATCACATAACATATCACATTTATCTTCATCTATATTCTTCTTCCATATGATACCAAATTATGGCGTTAAAAGGTCTTGGTATCACTGGGATCATTCTTTGTGCGTGTGCGCTTCTTTAAAGTGGATTCTCGAGGATTTAGATGCATAAGAGGTTTGGATTACCCAGGAGTGATTGGGGTTTTGGGAAACCTAATGCAACTACTCTTGTGCAGTGTTTGTTATTTGTAAGGAGGTTCACACTTGAAATTTCTATGGGGTATGTGATAAAATTTATTCTAGAAAATAAGAGATACTTCAACTAGATTGCTTCCCTTGGGTCATGAACTAGGATCACTAGTTGTGTTATCTCCAAGTGTGAATTCACCCTCTCAGATCAAATTTGACATGTCACCGAATTTGAATGCTTAAGCTTCAATCTCACTAGTTTTGACTCCTATGCATTATTCTATTGCAAACTTTGTTCCTCCATAGGGATTTTCCCTTGTGGGGGAAGGGTAGAAATTTCCTTTGTCTAATCTTTTTACAAAAGAAACTCATATTGTGATTTCTCCAACATCAGAATTAGAGGATCGAGTTAACATGGCAACTCAAACAACTTGTAAGGGAAAGGTATCTTCTATCTAGTTGAGGCTACATCTTCATAAAACACTACCTTTTGGTAACATGAGTGGAAAAAGGCAAACATTCTAGAGCTACAAGGGAATGAAGAGGAGTAGTGGGAGGCTTACACAACTAGACTAAAAATGAGTCATGTTTGACTCAAGGAAGACAAAAAGTGAGCTCGCTTGGTTAAAAAATTGCAACTGACACCATTCAATTTGGAATCCTAAATTGAATCCTTGGTGAAGAGGCTGGACGTGGGGTATCTCTTTCTTCAAAGACACCCAAGAATTTCACCTAGACCCATTCAAAATCCTTTAGATAAGGGGTTATGTGTTTCTTATCTATTTTTCCGAAGGCTCCTAGGGTTTGCACCTATCCCCAACTACTATTGTGTGTTGTGGTGCATCCATGAGCATCAACACACACCCAAGTTTGTCATTGGAGACAGTTGAATGTTGGTGGGGGTAATATCACAACACCCAAATTCCACACACCTTACCCCTAGCTAGGAGAAAGTGCAACTAACATTATCACTTCTCAATTCTTCAGCTAAGAGGTCGCATGTGGGTTATGTATTGCTTCATAGAATCCCTTGATTTGCATCTGCCTCCAACTGCTAAACTGTTGTTGCATGTACTGGCACATCCATGAGCATCAACAAAAACACAAGGTTGTCATTGGAGAGACTTGAATACTGGTGGGGGAAACATCAACAACCAACTTTTGCTTACCTTGCAACCCACCTTTGACTAGGGGTGTAATTTTAATCAGATCACTTTCAAAGCTGAATTTTATCAATTTTTGGTTATTTAGCAATGTCATCCATTGTAGTCAACTAGTCATTGATTTACTCAGGTTGAAAAACCATTAAGCTATCCTCTAAAGTTTTTCTCACTTGCAAATGACATGAGCTCCATAAGGATGAAGCAGGGTGCAAATTTGTGGGCAATTTTGTTGGAAATTGGAATAGTTACCCCTCAAGCCTGGTAACTAATCCAAAGAAAGTGTATCTTGAATCCATTCTAACAAAAACTATTATCCATTGCATTATGAATGAAAGGTGATATGAGATTACTTGTGCTATGAAATGTTTGATTTAAATAATTTACTTTACTTATAACAGTTGGGAATGGTGTAGTTCAAGAGCATTTTCATAAATTCTTTCGAGTTAAGGTGTTGTGCATTACCTTCATTTTGAACATATTATGGAATATTGGCCTGCTTAGAATTTCCCTGAAACATAACATATCATCAAAAAAATTCTTGCATCATATTAGTTATGTTCCCCTTTTCTTGTTGTTGTAATTGTCCCGTTACTCAAGTGTGTCACCCTTTTGTTTTGAAAGCTATCAAGTAGCAAGCTTTTCACCCTTCTATTTTGAAAGCTATCAATTAGGATATATGCTATGCTACTGCCCCATCACTATTTGATTTATTTGTCTCCTTCCTGTTAATGGTGGCATACTAATATTTATGTTTTTATTGAGCCATGATGGAATTTTTTTTGAAGCAAGTTTTAAATTCTATATAGCTATAAGTAATTTGGTGTTTTACCCTTTATGTTGACCTTCAAGATATAGGTTAGCAATGACATGATGTCATGTAAGTTTTATTATTGTAGCAAGCAACATTTTTAATTGTTGTTTGATAACCAGTTTTGTATGAGGTTCCCCAAATGTTGAATTGTTTGGGAGTGACAAATTCACATCTCACGAACTTTAAAGATTCCTTAAATTGGCACATTTTCCATATCACAAAATGCAACCCATTGTCAACAATCATTGAAACTTCCAAATCCAATTTTTTTTTTTTTTTTTCTCGTCAAATGATTAACCCACTAGCATAAATATTAGAATTATATACCATACTTAAGCTTCTTAGTAGTCTCTTATGAAGTACAACCTGTCATAGCGATAAGCTTCTATGCCATTAATAGAGTGCACTAATCATTAGAGTAATTAGTACTATGGATAAGATAACTATTATGTAGAGTTGTTTAACATAAAACAATTTGATTGGAGGTTCATACTACACATCAACTACCAAGTAGTCTCTAATATGTTTATAAATTTTGACATAGTTAAATCTAGAAATCCTACTTGAACTAAAATCTAGAAATCCTACTTGAACTATGTTGAACTATGAAAATCTACATACTTAGATGTTGTTTTTAACATTAATCTTGACATTTCACTTTGTTGATAAGGTGTTTGTAAACTACAATCTCTGTCACAAGGATTCTATGTTGAAGACTTTGGTGATTACATGATGATTTCAATGCGTGGCTTAGTATTCTAACTATAGTGTTTCAAATTCTTTCAATGCGGACCTTTCAAGATTTAGTTCCATTTTTCCTTCCATTTACCTGTTGGTGGCACCATGACAACAATGTGCTAGTGTACCACAAGAGAACACACACTTGTATTAGTTTCTACAGTTGACAGGTACATACTAGAGACATTCTAAAGAAGCACACACTATCAGTGAACATACTTATGAAAAAACATATATTGATGGGATTCCTCAAAATAATTTCCTTCCTAACTGTTGTAGCTCAATTATGCAAAGTTTAAATTTCAAAGTTTCCTAAGACAAACGACTATAAAAAAACAAAATTGCATAAAAAATTTACTTCTTTCTTCTGCGTTTCCTTTGCAACATGTGGTGCAATTACTAATTTTATCTTAATAATATTATTTGTCACATGTAACAAACAACCCTCTACATCACACGAAAATCACATACAATATATAATCACTCTAATTAGAAGCACTTAAAACATACATATATCCAAACAAATATTAAACATTAAACATACATTATATCAAATAGATCTGCACATCAAGATTACACACGAAACAAATCGAATTATAGAAGTTTATTAACTTCAAAATGCTCATTGAAAACCTTTTTTAAATGTAGAAGTGACGTTCAAGATCTTCTTTCTTATTTAAATATATAGCCAAAATATGTTTCATTTGAATCAATAATAAATATATGAATTCAAGAAAATAATAAAATATGCAAACATTTTAATTGCAAGACAAAACACTGACGTTGACTATCATGTTCTCCTTCAAAGAGATCGGATTTGGAATCGTTCCATGAGCTATCGGATTTGGATCAAAATAATGAAAGGGCATAGAACAAGATAATCTGTGGTCAGTGGTATGCATACACCGCAACAATTCATAAATCATATATCTAACTTCTGGTGGTTATCCTTCTACGATTTATCAACAAATTTTTTATATACATGAAGTGATTTATACAACTGCGACGAGTATACTTATGCGGCGATTATAACACACAGTGCACCATTTACACCTATGTTATCATTTATAACACAAAGTGCACCATTTACAAGGTTTAATGCGCTTCACAACGTGATGTAAGTATTGAAGCCCAACCTTGATAACAAGGAGTGATTCTAGATCCGGTTCACCCTTATTTACACCCGTTGAACATTGGTTGCGAATATGTAAAAAGATCGTTTAGACAATAGATTGGTAGAGCCAAATAATTTAGACGACAGACCGAGAAGCAATGAAAAATCATATGTAATTTCATAAAACATTTGTGTTTTAATAAAACATATAATTTTGAATTATTGTAAAGTGAGTGTTATGGTTGGATCACATTTAATTTGGGTACTATTCGTCTTTAATATGGCGGGATTTTTTCTTACGGAGTTTCGAAATGGTGACTTTCACATCACGAAGTGACTTAACACTACCACCCATCACCATCTATTCTACTCATCGTGAGTGATACATAAAATAAGTTAAATTATAATTTGTTATAATTTTTGTCGAGTAATACTTCTACATGTTGGCACTTACCAAACAAAAATAAAATTTTAATAAATATAAAAATTTGAAATTAATTAATCAACTTTAATAATAAAAATTTGTCTATAGATCTATCACATAAATATTAGTAGTTTCATCAACGTTTCTAACCATTATATATAGTTTATTATCAAAATTCATCTCTTTTTGAATCTTGATCATGAACCATGTTAATTCAAAACATCTATAAAACTTTTCCATACACAAAAATAATCCTAAAATTCTAAATTCTCAAAACTTTAATCATGAAAGATAAATTTGGGTAGTCATAAGACAATATGAATTAACATCACACTGATATGATGTTGCATTAAATGACAACGTGTTTTGTTATTTTGGATTGTTCAATGATACTTGTTAAATATAATGCATAAAATCTTAAATTTGCCTCTTTCTCTCTTTTATTTATTTTTTATATTTATTTTATTAAAATTTTAAATGTGTTAATTTTTTTATAAAACAATTTTGATCATAAATAAATATATAATTTATTATAATTATTAATATATAAAAGTTGTTTTTACTTTAAATATTAAATATTAATATTAGATCATTACAATATATAATTTAAAATTTTTAGATTAACTTACAAGAATCTTAAAAATAATTTATAATATTTTTTTTTGTATCTACATTTATATATGAAAGCTCTCATATGAAAAATAGCCCAAGTTTTCTTGTGTAAATATCTATATATATACTAAATCCTTCAAATAAAAAAGCTGGGCAACAATGACAATAAGGGAAATCATATCCACTTTGGTTGCCTTCTTGGTGTCGTTGAAGTTTCTTATTTATTACAAGGGAACGTTTTATTTAAAAAATAAAACCAATCTAGATATATTTATTAAAAAAAAAAATCTATTTATTATATATTTATATTATTTTATAAAATCTATTTATTATATATGAATATTGTTTTTATTTATCACGTTTCATCGGACGTTTATATTTACATGACGTTCTCATTTCTGAAATTAATATCCCTTTCCAATTTTCATGGTTACTCGGAATTGCATTTTCATAGCCAAGCGCATAATGTCCTAGATGTCCAACAACTCCTTGTCAAAATAAATATTTTTGAATTCTTAATGGGTCTTATAGATGTCTAAGCCGTGTGACTTATGGGTGGATTGTTACAATGGAGTAGAATTATTAGAGACATGGCAATGCAAGTTTGAAGTACAAAAGACACGTGATTCACTCACTGCATGATAGTTTTGAATGAGGAAAGTTGGACATGCAATTGATTAATTGACATAAGAGATTATATCAAGATAAAAACATACATTTATACTAAATGAAATCATATATTTATACTAAATGAATAAGATTATTGAACACATATATATTATATAGCAATTTACTATTTCAACAAAATATACCCCAATTATTAAGACTAAAATGGTAAGTGACTAATCTTTCATCTAGCTATAAGTCAAGTTATCAAGATGTCTATGCATCTCACATGCATCTACATCAACTGAATCACTTGATGCACTTGTCCTTCAAGTATCTCTTAATTAATGAAAAATCTTTCATCGAGTCTTCGAAATTCTGTGATGGTGCACGATTGACTAAGCAACCTTTCATGAACTAGTTGAGTACAAAAGTGTACAAGTTAGTTAGGGTCATATTGGCATGAACAAGAGCTAATTGCATTCATCGAGACTCTAAAGGGATTACAAACTGTGAAGACAAATAAGATAGGCAAGCCTGGTGTGTATGATCAAACTAATATTTAGGCAATCACAGACACTTGTGTACTACTGAAATCTGTAGATGCAACAGATCCATGCAAAAAAGTACCCAATAGTTGCAATAAATGAGCTCAAGAAATTTAGAGTAGTCACCACCGTGAGCATTGAGTTCCATCCCCAGAGTAGTCATCACTGTGAGCATTGAGTTCCATCCCCAGAGTAGTCATCACCATGAGCATTGAGTTCCATCCCTAAAACAAAGTTCAGACTAGTAGACTAGCAGTAACCACTACAAGCAATCAATCAAAATGAAACATAATTTGTAAGATGGATCACTCACCTGAGTCAATCCACACAAAACTAGGAAAATATCAATATCAGTATATTTGCAGAATCACAGTGTTCCTTGATATTTGTGGCTATTTCTCAATGATTCTTTGCTTTATAACATAAATATCAACAAGGAGAAATGTAAATACTTGTCTCTTCCACCCTCATTCACTTGGGTGAAAAGGAAACTACCAGGATGCTCTCACCTACCGACCCTACTAGATTTTTGTTTCTAGAATCCAAATGTAGACTTAATTGACATAGTTTTCACTCTTGGACGGAGCAAAACTTGCAATTTCTATATAAAGGATCCTTCTATTAGTAGAGTTTTGTGCAAGTTGAAGTATACATTCGTAATATTTATTGTATCTTCAGTAATTTTGGTTTATGTGCTTCGAGACAAAATGATATTATGCAATCATAAAATGAGTAAATTTGTTGATGATTGATGTGGCAAAATACTTTAAATTAATATGGTCTCTTTTGATGAAATAAAAACTACTCCTTTGACATTTTTTCTTGAAAGCAGAGGCATAGTGGGTTTCTTCAAGTCAACAGAAAGCATTTTAGAGTTTCAGTTACCACGAAGGGAGGTTATCTAATTGAATGAAATAGCTTGTTTTTCTCCTACTTTCATATCCTCGATCGGAATCAAGTACCTACATACTTTTTAAGAGGCACTCAAAGAGTAATAATTATCGAACCAACCCCACAAGATGAGTAATAATCTGGTGATTTGATTTCTAGACAATCTTTATTACCCTACAAGGATAACAACTACCAACAAAAAGAAACTGGCTTCTAATCATGTGAATAAGGCCACTCCCTATGACCTACCATGACCTACCATGGTATAAATGTTTCATTTCACTGTTAGAAATATCTTGAAATGGATTGAAGTTCCACATGCTCCTTTCTACCTGGAATTTATTTTCAGACATGGTTTTGATGGATGTTATAGCTTGTATGATACTATACTAACATAATAGTAATGCATTGTAAGCATCTCTTTTCCAAGCAAGGATAAGGCACATTACTTTTTTATATATATTAACTCTCTAGAATGAGAACTTATTAGAAGAGAATGAGTGATTTATCATGGGAGCGGCGATTTTTGAGCTAGGGTTACAGGCTTGCAGAGTTTTCTCTCCATGGAAGGATGTAAAGGAGGGAGCTCCACTCCCTCCTACAAGCAGGCAGCGACTAGCAGAGGTAAAAAACCAATAGAAGATGGTAGAGGTCCTTTAGATGGAAGGCAAAGAAACAGGGAAGAGGAGCAAGAGGGCTCTAAATCTAGGGAGAGTAACAACATTAAAGAAAGCGAGGAAGTGGACAAGAAACAAGGAACAAAAGACAAAGCACTAAAGGGACCATGCAAGCCCAAAACTACAATCACGCCCAGAGTAGTTTTGAATGATCCTACTCTACAGGTGCATAGGGACCACATGCAGACATATGCAATCATTTGTAAATTCATGGGTTTATGGCCCACCGAAAAATCTTTACAAACATGGATTAAATACCACTGGAAACCAAAAGGAAGCATATAGCTACATCTTGGGTCAAAGGATTCTTTATTGTAGTCTTTGCAAATATTGAAGATAAGGACAGAGTGTTTGAAGGAGGGCCCTACTTTTATGCAGCTGCAGGCCTGTATATGCGACCATGGGTTATGAATTTTGTCCCAAAACGAGAAACTTTTACCTCGGTCCCAATTTGGGTTAGACTCTACTCTCTACCTTTGGATTATTGGCAACTGGAATCCTTATCTGCCATAGGAAATAAGTTAGGGAATTTTGTCAAAGCTTATGAGGCCACCAGAAGGGGAAAATACACATCCTTTGCAAGAATATGTGTGGAGATGGATCTTTCTGGAGCTCTGCCGGATGAGGTAATCTTGGAAGTGTTTGATGAAGAATGGGTGCAAACAGTGGATTATGAACACATTCCATTCAGATGTCACAAATGCCATGAGCATGGGCACCTATTCAGAGATTTCCCTCTCAGTAAAATAGAAAACAAGAGTAAAACTAACACCATGAAAGACACTGAAAGATTTCATAAAGTGGTCCAGAAAGGAAAAGGAAGCAAAAGGGGATCAAAGCCACTTCAAATAGAAAAACAACTGGCCAGTCAAAACAAGTTTCAAGCACTAGAAGAGGAAGAGGTGATAAAAAAAGCAAATTAGGCCAAGGGAGGCAGTCCAGTGGAGGAGGAGAACGGAGATAATGATGAGCAAACACAAAACATCAATAAACATAAAGAAGAAATGATGAGTGACACATAACTGGAGATGGACTAGGAAATGACCCAGAGTGAGATGGAAATGGAAGACCATGAACTTCAAGAGATTATTGAGAATGAGAATCTAGATCTAAAAGGATTCTCGAAACAAGGAACCAGGGAGGGAGTGGATTCGTTACCTCCAAAGGAGTTCAACAGAGTTCAATAGCTGTTCTTACAGAAAACTCAGACGATAGAGCTGGAAAAGCAAGGGAAAAATGAAAGATAGGGCAACGAAGGTGTGAAAGCTACGAAAACCACACCAGGATTACCACCCCGAAACCCAGGAAAGAAAAGAGGCAGGAAAAAGAAGAATGAGCTTTTGATGGAATGTGGAAAGCTAATGATAGACTCAAGTAAGATGAAAGACCTATCCAGTTACTCCTTTACAAATCTTTAATAATGAAGTTCACTTCTTGGAATATTAGGGGTCTAGGCAATAAAAGAAAACAAAGATTACTTAGTAATAGGATGAAACAAGCAGCACCGGATGTGATCTTCATCCAGGAAACTAAATGTTCCATTCAAAAAATAAAAGAGATTCACAACAAATGGCTCAATAGATTTGAGTTTCTGGAAGTCAAAGCAGAGAATACAACAGGAGGCATTCTCACACTTTGGAACCCCCAAAAAATTGACATTATAGATGCAGAGGCATCTAGGGATTATCTTTCAGTGGTCATTCAACCAGTGGGAGATAAGGAAATTTACCTGGTCACGAATGTATATGGCCCCCAAAGAATGGATGGTAAACTCAAGCTTCTAGATTCCTTGCAGGATCTCAGGGAAAGACATGCAAGAATCCCTTGGATCTTGGGGGGTGATTTCAATATGATCAAATCGTTGTCAGAGAAAAAAGGGGGTACCAGAATTCTAAATAAAGACTCTTATGCATTTCAAAACTTCATAGACAATATGAGGCTAGTGGATATTGTAATGAATAATGGGACCTTAACTTGGAACAATAAAAGAGGAGGAGAATCTCAGGTGGCCTCCAAATTAGAAAGATTAATAATCTTAGAGGATCTTATGCTCAAGGACAAGGACATAGTTGCAAGAGTTATCCCCTTTGGAGGCTCTGATCACTGGCCAGTACAACTGGAAATTCAGGGCATTGGTACCCCTAGGAATAGACCTTTCAGATTTGAAAACATCTGGCTCTCCCACCCAGATTTCAACAACAATATAGCCATCTGGTGGGCAAAATAATTGAATATTTAGGGCGCAAGAATGTTCCTTCTTCAAAAAAGACTAAAACATATCAAACTCAGGCTCAAGGAATGGAACAAGAAGGAATATGGCAATATTTTTGAAGCAAAAAAATCTGTTGAGGGAAAAATGCAGGAACTCAACCAAACCCTTATCAGGGAGGGTTTTGATAAAGATAGAAGTGATTAGGCAACCAAATATCATCAAGAATGGGAGAACTTATGTAAACAAGAGGAGATTTTTTGGAGGAAAAAATCTAGAGTGTAATGGCTAAATTAAGGAGAACGTAACACTAGATTTTTCCACAGATCCACTATGGCGAATAGAGCTCACAACAAGATTTCTTCGACCAAGGACGAAGGAGGTAAGCTTCTCAATTCTCACGAAGAAATAGAAGTAGTGCTGGTTCAGCACTTTCTTGGTATTGCACAGGAAACCTGTTCAGAAAGAGAACAATCCATCAGGGGTATATCAAGGCATATACCTATGCTGGTTTCCAGAGAGGACACTTTCAACCTTAATAATCTAGTGTTGGAAGAGGAGGTTAGTGCGGCCCTTAAAGAAATGCAAAATGGTAAGGCACCAAGCCCGGATGGATTCAATGTAGATTTCTTTAAAGCTTGCTGGAATATAGTAAAACAGGACATTCTGAACGTAGTGGAAGACTCCAGGAGGGACAAGACCATTTTGAAGGCGCTTAATACAACCTTTATCTCCCTGATCCCTAAACAGGAATTGGCTCAAACTCCTGATAGGTTTAGACCCATTGCCTTGTGCAATGTTGTCTACAAGATAATATCCAAAGTTGTGGCCAATAGACTCAAACCTCTTCTTCCTACCCTGGTGTCGGTTGAACAATTTGGTTATGTGGAAGGTAGGCAAATCCTCGACAACATCATTCAAGCTCATGAGGTGGTGCACTCATTGACAATCAATAGGAAAGCTAGAATGATCATGCAATTGGATATAGCCAAAGCTTATGATAAGCTGAACTGGACCTATATCAGAAAAGTTCTCATTGCTTTTGGGTTTGATCATAACTGGATCAGATGGGTAATGGCCCTAGTAACTTCTCCCAGTTTTTCAATTCTTGTTAATGGATCTCCCTTGGAGACTTTTATTCCTTCAAGAGGCCTTAGGCAGGGAGATCCACTCTCTCCCTTTCTCTTTATACTCATGATGGAAGGGTTGGGTCGATCTATCAAGCATGCTAAAGTAGTTGGGAAAGTCAAAGGTATCCAACTTGCTGAAGATGGTCAGGCCTTAACACACCAACAATTTGTTGATGCTACCATGCTTCAGGGTATCCCCACGGTCAAAGAAGCTCTAGCTTATAAGAAAATCCTGAGAGACTTTGCCATGGCTTCAGGTATGGAATTTAATCTCTCCAAATCTAAGATTTTTTTCTTTAACACTGACATTGCTATTCAGAGAAATATTTCAAGAAATTTGGGCTTTCAAAGGGAGATCCTCCCTTCAAAATATTTGGGAGTTCCTCTAACGACCAAACCTTTACACAAGAGCATCTGCGAACTAGTGATTAACAAATTGCAAGATAAAATCAAGAAATGGACTATTAAATCATTAAATTTGGCTGGTGGGTTGGTGCTAACCAAGTTTGTCCTACAATCAATCCCAGTCTTCATGCTATCAGTGCTCCCAGCACCAAAAGGAGTCCTGCATCAATTTAGAAACATACAAAGATACTTTCTTTGGGGCAAGGGGGAAGAAAAAAGGAAATGGGCCTTGGTAGCATGGGAAAAAATCTGAAAACCTAAAAACTATGGGAGGCTTGGATTAGATGATCTTGAGATTCTAAGCAACGATTTAGGAGCTAAATTATGGTGGCAATGGGTAAAAGACCCAGAGGCTTAGTGAGCAATGATTTGGAAAGAAAAATATGCCAGCACTTGGCAAAACAATGATCTAATAAGAATGTTAGGATATAGAAAGGGATCACACATTTGGAATAATGCATGGGATAACCGAGACTTAGTCCAAGGAAACAACTTCTGGGAAATTAGAGAAGGAAACCTAGCTCTATTCTGGGAGGATAGATGGCAACAAGAACCTATCTTGTTAAAATAAGATTTGATGGATCTCAAGGAAGAGACATATACCAAAGGGCTATCTAAAGTAAAAGACTTTTTGGATCAAACCAATAGTATTGGAAAATGGAGAACCTGGAGGAACTTTGAGTTTAGGGATGACAACCCCCTGAAGGCTGAAGTAGAGAATCTAAAAAAAATGGTAGAACAAAGGAAGATTTTGAGGTCAGAGGGGCAAGACCAACTAATATGGGGCAACAATAATGAGGGTGCCTTTAATCTCAAGGAAGCAAAACTCATTCTCCTTGACCTTAACTCACAAGCTCCGGATAAGATTTGGCAAGAACTATGGAGACATCAAGGCTGGATGAAAATTAAAATATTCATGTGGCTGGTTCAACATAGGAAAATTCTGACCTGGGATAATATTAAGAAGAGGGGTATCTTGGAGCCTTCCAGATGTCAGCTCCGTGAAGCCCAAGAGGAAACCATGGAGCACCTTCTCAACAATTGCATTTTCACCTCCAGTTTGTGGGATTCTTTTGCCACCATTTTCCAATAGACTGATAGGGACAAAGGGAGTATCATCAATACCCTAAACAAATGGAGAAGAAACTTTTTAGATAATGAAATTCTTGGCTCAGCATGGGCCATCATTCCAAGCTTCATTATTTGGAATGTCTGGAAAGAAAGGAACAATAGAATCTTCAAGAATGAAAAGAGGCCATCCCAATGCCTTTTTGAGTAGATCTTAAAAAAACTCAAGGAAACGGTCGACACTATTGTTCGAAATCTCCCTAAGAACCCACCTTCAGTTGCTGATTTGAGAATTCTCAGTGAGTTGGGTTTGCAAGGACTTATTCCTCAGGGACTGGATAGGACAATATTCTCCCTGGATTCTGAGCAAGATTTCTCGCATTCTCCCCCTAAGGTCTTTTTGAAATTCAATAATGATGGGGCTTCTAAAGGCAATCTGAGCACCGCTAGTTATGGAGGTGTGTTAAGGGATGAGAATGGAAGTATCCTTTTCATCTTCTACAGTCATTTAGGGAAATCCGCCAATAACATGGCGGAATTGATGGCTATGGAGCAATGTTTAGATTTCCTGGAACATGATAACATACAAAATGTGATTGTTGAAGCCGATTCTGAGTTAATCATCAAATCGGTTAAGAGGATCAGCTGGGGAACAAAGCCAGAAAGAGTCTCAAGGAACTGGAGGCTGATCCAGGGCTTTCAATGGATTCAACATCACCTCCAGAGCCTTTGTACAGTTAGCTTTAAACATGTTTGAAGATTGGCCAATAAATTGGCGAATCTTCTGGCCAATCAAGGTGTGATTAGCATAGAGAACAGGTTTGCATTGAGCTGGCAAGAGCTGCCTCATAGTAGGTTAAAAGTGATTTGTCATGACCACGCAAATGAAGACAGGTTCGTGTTTCAGAGTAGAGCCATGGAGACAGAGTCCGGTTAATTCAGCGATTCCAGGTGGCAGCCAGTCGGGTGGCTCTGGTTCTTCGAAGATAGGCAGGTTAGCGGGAGTTTCTTCTTTCCTTAGTTCTGGAGGAGAAGACACAATGGAAGGTCGGAACCCGGGCACTCTCGGCGGCCTCAATACCATGGGTTTTCTGCCCGTGAACGATATACCGGGTTGGGGGCGGTTTTCCGGCGATCGCGGGCCTCGCAAGTGGGAAATGGTATTTCTGATTTTGAAGCGATTCCATACAGAAGGCTACATGTGGCGGTGGGGTCGGCTAGAATACCGCCCTCATTGCACGCTAAGGTTCGGTGATTTTGGCTGGTGTGATAGGATCCTCTGCCGTCGGATCAAGCGAAGCAGATCAACGACTGGAATGGACCATGTAGGTTGGTTGTCTAGGTGGGTAAGTATCACGCTTCTTAACATGGCGAATTAGTCCTCTGCCGTTGGATTGGGTCAACAGGCTCAATAGTGACGATTAAAGAGGCATGTCTGGAAGTTGGCGGGAAGCGTTAATGCTCTTTTTCCTTGGCAGGAGGAAATTTGTTTCAGGTGGGATGCTTATTGTTTTGGTTCGCTCTACATTTTTGCGGGTTGGTGGGCCTTTTGAAAATGATATCTGTTTAAACCGTTGCTTTGGTTCCTGTTAGTGTCAGTCTTTCCAGCCTTCCTCCAGTGATCAAATATGCTCTTACAAAGTGATTTTGAAGTTTCAAGGTCAAATTTTGTCATTTCAGTGAGTCTTCAAGCAAAATTTGGTCACTAGGCATTAGGTCTAGGGTTTGCTTTCACTCCTTCTAAAGTTGTCCAAATGTCGGTCCATGTCACCATTAAGCTGAGTCTATCATCATTCATAGGGTTGTCATTATCATGTCAGTGTCTAATGAGTCATTTTACACCTTGTTCATGCTTCAGTTGCACCTAGGCAAGGTCATTTCCCTCTCCTAGGGTTTTGACGGCAATATCTCTTGGACGGTCAAATCATCGGAAAAACTTGTATCTTGATGTTCATACACCTTCCCCTATCCTTAAAATACCTTTTCAAACACTTCCCATCCCTTAGATCCGCCAAATTCCTCATTTTTGCACAAACCCTAGTTTCTAGCTACAACCTGGCAATTTTCTAGGTTTGGCCTGTGTTTTGCCCTTTTGGACCCCTTCCCCTCACTCAATCTCTGAGATTCCACTTTCCCCTGCTTCCTAACATCCCTCCCCACTCCCAAAAATTTCCCCAAGAATTTAGAAGCCCCCTATCCCCTTCATTTCGCTCCATTTCGACAAAATTCCTTGTTTCACACATCGGGACAAGTCGCACTCAAATGATGTTCCAGAGCAATCAAAGATGAATTTTGGAAAACTGAGAGAGGTTTTTGTCCATAACATGCCAAAGAAGAAAAAAATCCTTCACTTTTTGCACAGGTGTCATGGTTTTAGAGAAATGTCAAAATTGCAATCGCTAGATCCAAGGCAGTTGGCCAAAGCACAAAAACGAAGAAAAAGGTCCGACCCCCTCCACATCTTGGCCGAGGCTTCCTTGAAGGAGCATGGCACCAAATAGCTCAGCCACAGCACAAATACCAAGAAATTTTGAACATTTTGGGTCAATTTTGGTTTTTTCAGGTAATTTACAGGTTTTGTCCATTAACGGGTCTCACCCCCCGCGCGACCCTTCATCTTGGCAACTCCATTTTGCAAAAACTCAGCATTTCCAGATTTTTCATGAGAAGTTACATATTCTCATCCATGGACAAGAGATTTTATGAAGTTTTGGGCCTCCAGAAAGTCAAAAACAAGCAAAAAATGACTTTCTGCCACATTTTTGAGACACAGAAAGCAGTCTTGGGAGATTGCAATTTTGGAGGGGCAAATCACCACCAAATTCAGAAATCCCAGTTGGGTTGGAAAGTAGACTCATAGACCTTTCCAACAAGCCTACTCTTGCTCAATTTGGACACCTAGAAGTGCCCCAAAAGTGGTCCCAAAGGCGCGTGACCCGTCAGGCAGAGGCGCGCGACCCGTCAGGCAAATTTCTCCAAATTTCAGTGTACAGCTCAGAAAAACGCAGTTTGACCCTGTTTGACTTTTTGGGGTGGATTATTATCCTCTTTGATGTAATTAATGTACTTTTATGACACTTTTACACTTATGTACCTCTTCTAGAAGATTCATTCATGAAAAAGGTGAAAATTAAATGAATGAATTGGTTTCCTAGCTTATAGAGGCAAGTTGTTTTGACTGCCTAGTTTGTAGCGCCTAGTTTAGAAGTGGTTGAAACAACTCCTAGGATAGTGAGCTCGACCCATGGAGGCAGGGAAAGAGGTTAGATGATCTATATTATGTACTTTCTTGCTCATTTTCATGGTTGGACTCTTGAGGGAGAAGCTATCATTGTATTATTCACTGTATCTCTGCAATTTTTGGCTAAGGAAGACCAGGGTTTTGCAGTCCTTTTTGGGATTCTTGTGGTTACATGTATTGATGGTGTGTTTCTCTATGTACTTGTAAGTGTGTTATGTGAATCATTTCCTTTCTTTTCCTTCTGCATATTAAGCAAACGAAGTGTTAAAGTAAGAATTCAGTCATGCTCTGCTTTTAAGTTTGTTTAATTTCAATGTTTTCTACTGTTTAAGGAGAATTCAAAGTTATTGTTTGCTCTCCTTAACTCCTCACCTGTCATTCCTGATCATCCACCTCAAATCAAAGGCATCAATACTGTCTCCTACCTCGCCCCAAAGAACCCCCTGCAGAAACTGTGTCCAATCCCCGCATCCAAAATTGCCATCCCCTCAATTTGCTACCAAAAACCCTAAAAACCCCAAATCAACCCTTTTGATTAGTTTACTAGCCTAAAATCAGTGTTACCCTATTGGTCATCTCATCCATTGAAGATCTCACTGAGATAGACTGGAGAGAGCCCTCTCCCGCCCCGTAGGGCTAGCTACGAGGCGAAGTGGTTTGATGTTGCCTTGAGGTTTACCTTTCTCAACCTGAGGTGAAATTTCAAGCGCTAACAGTTCCAATGCAGGCTTCAACATTGTTTTGATCTCAAGAGTTTAGAGGTTGGGTTTTTAGGGGTAGGGGATTTTGCCTTGGGTCCGTTCTTTGTTTTGTTTGTGGGTATCTTCCTTGGTCCAAAACTCCTTGTGGATTGGTGTAAATTTTGTATTTTATTAATGAATAAGAAGGTCCGACTCTTGCATTAGCAAAAAAAAAGAGAACTTATTAGAAGAGTAATATGGATACTAAGTCCAAAATATTTCAGTAAAGCTACCTTTTGTAACAAAAGAAACCAATATAATCACGCATAATTCAAAACTATTATAAGGAGATCTAGCTATGCATCTATAACATTTTCTCAATTCATCTATAAAAGGTATTCTCCTTATACATAATTTTTTAAACCATAATTTTAGGCCATGATGTATATAAAAATTTGGTTTATTTTAAGAAAGATTGAATGTGAAGATCATTGTCCCTAAACATACGACAAGGTAATAAAATTTTCCCTGGAGGCGATTTGAATTGTTGCTATCTTTTGAAGTGTGGAAAATTCCCTAGACATTTTTGAATGCTTGTTTATCCTTTTAAATATGAAGCTACAAAGCTATAACATATTTATTTATTTAGCAGGGTTTCGAGTTCTTTTATTTTGTTCCAATGATTTTTTTCATAATTAGTTATCCTGTTTGGCTTTTGTTGAAAATTGAAAATTTAGGTGTACAAAACTGAAAATATTTTTATATTTGAGAGAGTTTTGTTGTTTTCAAGGGGCTTGTAAAGATGCTCATTTATCCTTTTCAATATGCAGCTACAAAGCTTTAACATATTTATTTATTTAGCAGTTTCAAGTTCTTTTATTTTGTTCCAATGATTTTTTTCATAATTAGTTGTCCTCTTTGGAATTTGTTGAAAATTGAAAATTTAGGTGTACAAAACCACAAATATTTCTATATTTGAGAGTGCCCTTGTTTTTTAGGGGCTTGCAAAGATTCTCATTTATCCTTTTAAGTATGTAGCTACAAAGTTGTAACATATTTATTTATTTAGCAGGTTCTGAGTTCTTTTATTTTGTTCCAATGATTTTTTTTTGTAATTGTTTATCCTGTTTGTCTTTTGTTGCAAAATTGAAAATTTAGGTTTACATAACGACAAATATTTTTATATTTGAGAGAGCACCCTTGTTTTCAAGGGGCTTGCAAAATGTCGTTTGTTTCTATAAATTTGATATTATTAATAGTGATAGAGTAAATTAAAAATTACAATTTACTATTTCAACAAAACATACCTCAATTCTTAAGAGTAAAACATACCCCAATTCTTAAGACTATAATGGTAACAACTTGATCTATAATACTAAGAATTTGATCTCCCATCCAGCTGTAAGGAAAGTCGTTAAGATGTCTATGCATCTATATCAGCTGAAACACTTGGTGCACTTGTCCATCAAGTATCCCTTAACTAATAGATAATCTTTCATGAGGTCTTCGAAATTTTGTGATGGTGCACGGTTGACCAAGCAACCTTTCATGAACTAGTTGAGTACTTATAATAGAAAGAAAAGTGTACAAGTTACTTAGGGCCATCTTGGCATGAACGAGAGCTAATTGCATTCATCCATAATCGAGAGGGATTACAAATTGGTAAGACATATTAGATAGGCAAGCCCGATGTGTATGATCAGACTAATATTCAATCAATCACATACATTGTTCCAACAAGCTATAATTAATGGAATTATTTATTGGATCTACAAGGACCAAATTTGCAATTATGTGAGATAGTGCTTATATGAGAGTTGTGTTTGGGAGTATAAAGAGGAGATCATATCTGGAATGACTCAACTTAGCCAAATTGTATTGAAGGTTGCATGGGATTAATCTGCAAAATCACAGTTGCATGGACACAAATGGGGTGAAAAAATTGGATGGACTGTGACGTTAAAAATTTGGAAGTGAGTGGTGTCGACCTCCCAAGCCAAGGTGGGAATGAGATACACTTGGAGATTGAAACTTTGCCAACAGAAATTCAAAATCATAATAGGATATGAAAACGGGCATTCTCATTCATGAAAGATTAATAGAATCACCCAATTGTAATAAGATTATGCAGGACTTTGGGTGCGGAAGGATGGAAATTCAAGCCTTGAAGTGACAAGTCATAAGAATCATTACTGCAAAGAAAATGCACCATATTTAGGATCACAATGATCTCTAAGTACTAGGATAAACCTATCTCACATGTTAGAGTGGAATGGACTCTTGTAAACTCTTATTAATTGAACAAGAGAGGCTATGGGTTTTTAGGAGGAAATGTTGCAACAACATTAAGATTTCTCTTTCACTCAAATTGGGTACAGTTAGATCACCTAACATATCACATGTATCTTTATCTATGCCATTCTTCCACATGATATCCCCTTAGGACATTTCCTTTGCAACATATAGTGCAATTTCTAGTAATAATAATAATAATATTATTGTTATTTAAAATAAATATAATTTAACTAAATTATTTTTTAGATGTATTATGAAGTAAGTGTTTGATGCTTATTAAAGATTGATGTCTGTCAATGTTTACTAGTCATAGCATTGGTTTAGTTAATTTTACCTCATTACAAGGTTAGGTGTGTCTATTTTGGAATAAGGCTTCCATAATTTTAATTTAGCTATCAATAATTATTAGGTGGATGGTAGGGATTTAACCTCCATGGAATATTTTAGAATATACTTAGTAATTTAGTTATTTTTTATGATTTTTTAATATTTTGCAACAAGAGATATATTATGAAGTAAGTGTTTTGATGTTTATCATGGACTGAAGCCTATCTACTTTTTTTTTAACCACATGGTGAATGGGTAACTAACAGTCCTAATCTATGGGAGACCCAGGATCATTCCTTGTAGCTGCCACTATAACACCAAGAGTACATCCAACTACCTGCAAGTCGATGTACTAAGATCCTATTGTTTTAGCAAAGCGAGACTCTCGTGCCGCCAAGGCGGGGGTGGAGACTAACCATTTAATTTATATGTTTGGGCTAGCTTAACTAGGCACCTAGGTCAAGCTTGTACTCACCTAACATAGGGTCAATGACCACTACCACTATAACCTCTAGGTTAACCTATATGTGCTCCCACACAACACCACTACCACTATAACCTCTAGGTTAACCTATACGTGCTCCCACACAACAGGGGATTTGAATCTTAAACCTAAAATTTTTACATATTTCATGTCACGATGATTGCCAATTGTGCTACACCTCTGGCGGCTAGAACCAATAATAGTTATCTCCTACAACGGATCTAATTTAAACTCATCTTACTCGATCCAATTTTGTTTATAAATTATTGATTTAGAACTCATTCACCTTCATTGCAAGATTGTGTCACTGATGATGGGTGTAATGTCCATTAGAAAATTTTGAAAAATCTATATAAATTAACTCAAATTTACACAACATAGACCCCCTTCATTCAAGTAGATAGCAACTTCTACCATTTCATTTATAGCCTTTGAATTGTGAAAGTGATGAATGAGGTATAAGTTTATTTTTCAAATAAGAAATAAGCCATTTAATCCTCTCAATCATTTTAAAATAATATCTATGTACTTCTTATATTAACCCTTCTTTCTTGTTCAATAATCAATGTAGAGTCTCTAAACACCATAACATTATTGACATTCAGATTATGGAGAAAGATCAATCCAAAATAAAAGGCACACACTTTTGTTTGCTTATTTATCGTTACTCTATATCCCAAACAAAATATACTTCATGTTTTCCTCCTAGGTTTAAAATAACCCATGGTACTTACCACCCCTAAGATTATGAGCTCATAATGAACTCAACACAATAGAATTGAATAGAGAGAATTATAACAATAATCTTAATATACCTAATGATTAAAATCATTTATTTTATTCTAACAAATTCAAATTCAAAGTCATTTTAAAAACACGCCTTTCATTCTAACATATTCAAATTCAAAGTGATTTTAGGAGTCAAAGGCATAAGTTGAAGAATCAATTTATCCATTGAAATAGGCAGTCCCAATTCCAATTCCATATTCTGTAACAGAGCCCACATCCCTTCCAGAGTAATAATCGAGTCTCAACTATAGAAAATCTTAAATGATAATATCCTTAGGGAGGGCTATCTGAAATGTACTCTTTTTAAAACAAAGCTCATAACTGATGACTCAATATCTAGCCAAGTAACTCAAACTCATAAAAAAATGGAGTAGATCAGACAGTGGTACACCCAAATAAGAGATGATGATGCTAAGAGTGTAGAGTTATAAAAGCACATCCAAAAAAAAGTCTTTCCAAGAAGCTAAGTCTCAAATGTCTCCCAAGCTGGGAGGCCCTATTATTATGATTATTGAAGGTGGAATGGCATTTAAAATATTCAAACCAAAATGAATTTAGGAATAAAAATCACTTATACACCACATTTTTGGTATTTTTTCCACCCTAATTGTAGAGCCTTGAACCTGTACCTTCCCATACACCTCTCAGCCTCCTTTTCCCACTCATTTCATCCACCAAGTTGATTAAATCATTGTATTTTAGGGCTTTTTACATGATTTTCTAACTATGCTAAGTGACTGTTGTTTGGTTTAGAATTTTGGTTCAGAGTGCTGCGTTTCCGCAGCCAACACAGGTTTCCGCAGCTGATCCAGGTTTCTGCAGCTCGCACAGGATTCCGCAGCTGTTTTATTAAACGATATGTTACAGGTGTCCTCTGAGAAGATGAGCCACATGGGCAAGTTCCAGGGGTCAAGGACATGGTACGTGTCCCTCCAGATCACCCAGAACAGCCATAAAAGCCCGCGGTCAACGAGGAGGAAAATACCGGTCAACAGAAGTGTTCAGCGGTGGCACGGCTCTGCGTTGCTCTGTTTTTGGGCACGTGAAGCTAGGTGGCATCATCCTCAGCCACGGAGACAATCTAGAAGCACGAATCCAACAGCCATATTCCCCAGATTGAATGAACATGATGACAGTTACCTAGATCCAGGGACGCAGAGGATTCACGTGTTTTTAAAACAGTTGGTTGAATAACATAGATCTCGTTAAAGTAGTTTGCTTTCTCCTTATAAATAAAGCGTCCTTGAACGCTGTAGAGTTAGTCGTTTGGTAATCATTTTTGTATATAATTTTGAGCTCCCCACTGTACTTTTACATTTGCTATCAATACATGAGAAGACTGTTTTGTATTTAAGTGTATAACTGCTCCTTGAACCGGCTGAAGTAGGCAGAGGGCCCCTGTTTGCTGAAGCCCTGTACAGTAACCTTTAATTTCCTGCATTTCTTTTTCTTGTTTCATGTATATTAGCTGTACAGATGTCTTTTAAAATTGCTGCGTTTTTATTTCTTTTCAACATGTATATTAGCTGTACATAAACTTTGATTTCTGTTGATTTACATTTCTTCACTTTTATGTTCATGACTGATCAGTGTGTTATGCAGGTTTCTTAAGCAAGCCCGAGACAGTTTTCCTTCTTTTCTTTTCATAACTAGTGGCATGCGTGATCATCTTGTCTATGTTGCTGACATTCATTGTTTTGCAGTTTTGATTCTCCTTACTGTCATTTATTTAACTTGCAAATTTATTTTCTGCTCTTAGATATCAAGTTGTTCATCTATTGATGGTTCCTTTCCCATAATCAAATAACTTTATTGGGAGCCAAAATATCACTTAGTATAGCTTGATTTAGTTTGCTTTAGAACTCACATTACTTGACTTATTCATAACTGTTTCTTACATGATAAATTCAGCTGAAAGGCAAAAGGTTAAGAGAAAGTTAAAGTGTTGTGACTAGTCTCTTTTATGTAGTTTCACTTAGATTTCACATTGCTTAACATTTCATGATATCTTTTCATAGAGAAGATTAAGTTGAAGAGTTGAAATAGTGTGAGATAGTTGTTCTTACTCTTAGTTGGATTTAATATAGATTTCATTTTCATTTTCATTCAGCAGCAGAGATACGGGGCCGATGTCATTAGTCCTTTATTTGATGTCTTTATTTTCCTTTAAGAGTTGATTTTATTGTAGTTGTTGTTCAAGCTTTCTTGTAGAATAATTTTTAAGTTTTGAGAAATCATTTAGAGATCACCACAATCATCCACATTTCACTTGCTTTATTTCATTTCCATCACATCACGGTAGGAAAGATACATTCGAAAACAAACTTAAAAAAAAGCTAAAAACGACAAAAGACTAAGAAAACAGTTATCTGAGTACATATAGTACACCTCACTTCATCAGCTTACGAGCCCCGGGTTGACATTTAAAAGTTGAAATTTAGACATCACTAAATTGACCAAACATTTTGGCGCCGTTGCCGGGGAAGTGAAATTAGGTAGCCAAATTCTTAAAAAAAAAACAAGAAAATTTCAAGGAAGGAAAATTGACAACATCTCAAAGTATGCTCTCCTCTTGCACTTAATGTGATCTGGAGGATCAGAAAAGAGAGAGTTATTGGTTTAATAGTTTCTTGAGTATGCTCTCTTCTTGCACCTAGAGTGACCTGGAAGATCAGAAAGAGAATTATTAGCCCGACTTGAAGGAAAAAAAAATAAAAAAAATGACATGCATAGAGAAAGAGATTCTAGGGGAACGTTTTTAGCTAGAGCCAAAAGTTCGATTTTTACAACTCCATCTACTTCAAGTAATAGACAAGAGACACCTCCATCATCTCCAACTTACACTCCTAGCCCTAGGATTCCTGGAATTCAAGGGGCAGGAGTCGACTCTCCCACACCTTCCATCAAATCTGAACTAGAAAGAGATTCTTTCCTTCCTTCTACAGAGAGACAAATTGTAATTGAAGAAGTAGAATCATCTGAAGAAGAGGGAGAAATTCCTTCTCATACACCCTTAGTAGAAGAACCAGAAGACTCTTAAGTCTCCAGGGAAACTACCATGACAGAGGAAGGAGCAACTGGATTTGGTAGAGGTAGAGGTAGAGGAGGAGGAGGAAACAATGGAGGAGGTAGAGGTAACATTGGGGGAAATAGGGATGGGGATAACTCATTCGGGTTTCCTATAGTCGATGAGGACTCTCGAGCTACAATGAAAAACATCTCACCATCTGTCCTCCCAAACTTCCATGGGTTTAGGAATGAGGACCCTGAAACATTTCTATTTGAGTTTGAGGTAGTGTGTCGAACTTATGATTATTTGGAAGACTCTCAAAAACTCAAATTGTTTCCTTCAACATTGAAAAGAGAAGCATTGAAATGGTTCATGGGATTACTCACTCAATCCATTAGGTCTTGGAATGATATGAAACAGGCATTTTTGGATAGGTACCTAGACTATTGTATGCCCACCAATCACAAGGATGAGGTATTCAAAATGATGCAAAACGAAGATGAAAACTTGGAGGAGTTACTTGAAAGATTTCAATATAATCTGAAAAGAGCAAAAATGAGTAACCTGGATGAGGAGACCTTGAAAGCCCTTTTATTAAAAGCCATTAGAGATGAATGGATAGATATTTTGAACATGATGGGAAAAGGAGATATATCTCAACTTCCACTTTCTAACATAACAGAATTATGTGTCCATCTCTCAAGGGGGAAATCTAAAACTCAAAAAGGGCCTAGAGATCCTTCTCTCATCAGAGCAAATAAATCTGCAACTGGATCGGTAAGTAGGGCTGAGATTGGCAACATGCTTGATGAATTCAAAACTGATATCTTAGGGAGTCTTAGTGAGCAACTAGACACCCTTAAGATTCACAATAAGCAGAAAGCAGAAGCTGAGGCTTTGGCCATCTTTTGCCCAAAGTGTAGGAAGAAACATGCTCTAAGGGAATGTCCCTTGGATGCAAAAGTTGTAGAAACATGTGTAATTTGTTCAGAGAATCATGAGACCGAGGATTGTCCTTCAATTCCTGGGCTCAAAGCTGTCTTTCAAGAAGATCCAAATACAAGCGAATCTCTCTGTTTTGTTGCAAGGAGACCTTGGCAGGGGCAACAAAATCAAGGGTTTAGCAACTCTATGAATTTTCAAACCCCACCAAATTGGAATCCTTAGCAACAACCTTGGTCCCAACCTCAAAATCCTTTCCAATCATGGGTACAAGGTATGCAAAATCCTTATGGGAGATTTGCTCAATTTTACCAATATCCTCCATCTTTTCAAAACCAACAAGCTCCACAACTTCCAAATCAAAATCCACAACTATCATTGCCATTTCCACAACAACAACAACCTTCTCAACAGAATCCAAACTCTCAACTCTTGCTTCCATTCCAATAGAAGTCAAATCAACTTCCTTCTCAGCCATTGCCAAACCCCAATAATAAAAACCCTCAAAATGCCTACATGATGGAAGGTCAACAATTTCCTACCTATATGATTGTTCCTCTCAATGAAGTACAACTCAGATCAGGTAGAGTCCTAGATAAACCTTCTATAAATGCTCAAGAGCAAAGCATTTTTGAGGAAGAGTCTCTTGAAGCCAATAAGGGTTCTGAAGCATCTCTTCAAAACCCAAGTACTCAAAAAGAAAAAGAAAAAGAGTTAACCCCCACAACTCCCATAGTTGAGCAACCTGCATCTTTATCCACACCTCCTTTTCCTGAAAGATTACAAATTGACAGAGGAGTGGAAAAACAAATTTGGTTGCCTGACTATAATTTTCTAGATGAATTGAAGAATGTCTGTATCAAGATTCCCTTGTTACAAGCCATTAAAGAGATTCCTATTCTAGCAAAAACAATAAAGGAGTTGAGTCTTAAAAGACCAGGAAGGAAACCAAGAGATACCAGAAGGATCCACCTGGTAGGGAAAATTGCAGATATCATGATGGGAAAAATTACTATGCAGAAATATGTAGATCCCGGTAGTCCAATTGTCAAAACACATATCAATGGGGTAGAAATACCAAATAATTTGATTGATTTAGGGGCTGCTATCAACATCATGAGTAGACAGACTATGGAACAGCTAAAACTTCCTAATCTTCTTTTTACACCTACTTTATTGCAACTTGCAGATCGATCAATTATTAAACCAGATGGTGTATTAGAAGACATTCCAGTCTCCCTAGACTCTTGGGAATATCCAGTAGATTTCATGATTTTAACTCCCAAGAGTAATCTAGGAGGACATCCTCTTATTTTAGGAAGACCTTGGCTAGCCACAGCTGATGCTTTCATAAGTTGTAGGTCTGGGGATATGTATATTTCTGATGGTAATTCGACAAAGAAATTCAATCTGTATCCTCCAGCAAAAGCAAGTACGGAAATAGGGGATAATGAGTGGGTTGATGATGAAGATACTATACAACCTGTCTTTACCATTTCTGAGATCAGTGAAGATAGTCAAATTCTGAACACATTAGAAAATTTTGAACCATCTTCAGAATATGACCACACACAATTTCAGTTGGATTCTGACATTGAGTGTCTATCATCTAGACAAATGTCTCTTTTCTCTATGGAAGAGTTTGGTAGTTCTTCCATTGAGATTTTTCCAGGAAAACCATTGAATATCAACAAAAACTTGGAAAAATCACAACAGGAAGAGCTAACCAAAGTTTTGCAAAAACATTCTACTGCATTTGCATGGGAGTATATTGATATGAAAGGTATTGACCCGAAGACTTGCATTCATCACATCTACATTGAGGAAAACAGTAGACCAATCAGACAACCTCAAAGAAGGATGAATCCAAACCTTAGGGAGATAGTGAAAGAAGAGCTCCAAAAGTTACTTAATGTAAACTTCATTTACCCCATTTCAGATAGCCGGTGGGTTTCTCCTTTGGTTATAGTACCTAAAAAGAATGGTAAATGGAGGGTTTGCATTGATTATAGGGAATTGAACAAAGCAACTTTGAAGGATCACTTTCCTTTGCCCTTTATTGATCAAGTATTAGATACTTTAGCAAGCAAAAAGTATTTTTCATTTTTGGATGGTTTTAGTGGTTACAATCAGATTCAGGTAGCACCTGAAGATCAGGACAAGACCACATTTACCTGTCCATGGGGAACATTTGCTTACCGAGTACTTCCTTTTGGATTATGTAATGCACCCGCAACATTTCAAAGGGCAGTACTAGGAATCTTTTCTGATCTAATTCATGATTGTGTAGAGGTCTATATGGATGATTTTACAGTTTATGGTAATTCATTTGAAGAGGCATTAGAAAATTTGGAGAAAGTCCTTATAAGATGTAAAGAGACAAACCTTTCATTAAGTCATGAAAAATGTTTTATGATGTTTACTGAAGGGATTGTTTTAGGACATCATATTTCAGGAGATGGAATTAAAGTTGATAGATCAAAAGTTGAAGTCATCTCCAAGTTACCTATTCCAAATTGTCAAAAAGATGTTAGAAGTTTTCTTGGATTTACTGGATATTATAAAAGATTTATTGAAAACTTCACTAAGATAGCATCTCTGCTTTTCAAATTACTTACAAAAGACTGTGAATTCAATTGGGATCCTGATTGTCAATCTGCATTTGAAACTTTAAAAACAAGAATATCTGAAGCACCCATTTTGAGAGGGCCAAATTGGAAACCTCCTTTCCATATTTCTACAGATGCTTCAGATACAGCTCTAGGAGCTGTGTTGGGTCAAAAGGATTTAATTCCTTATGCCATTTACTACACCAGTAAAAAATTGACTCCTACTGAGTTAAATTATACTGTGACTGAAAAAGAGTTCTTAGCCGTTGTTCATGCAATCAACAAGTTTAGACACTATATAACTGGCTATGAAACTTTTGTCCATACTGATCATTCTGCAATTAGATATCTCATGAACAAACCTGTTACTAATGGCAGAGTTACAAGATGGCTTTTACTTTTACAAGAATTCAATATTACTGTGTTAGATAGACCAGGAAAACAAAATACAGTAGCTGATTTCTTGTCTAGAATCCAAAATACTAACGAAGATTCTCCTGTAGAGGATAAGTTTCCAGATGAATATTTGTTTGCAGTAACTACTAAAACTCCTTGGTATGCAGATATTGCTAACTATTTGGTTACAGGGAAGCTACCTCCACACTTATTTCCTAATGAGAAAAGTAAAATCATTCAGGAGAGTTCAAAGTATTCATGGATTTCTAATGAATTGTTCAAAACAGGGCTAGATTGTGTGATCAGAAGATGTGTTCGGGAGGATGAAATGCCTGACATCCTTAAGGCATGTCATGATGAACCGTGCGGTGGACACTTTGCTGACAAGAGGACTGCCTATAAAATCCTTTCTTTAGGATATTATTGGCCTTCTCTCTTCAAAGATGAAAAACAATATGTTAGAAGGTGTGACAGCTGCCAAAGAGTTGGGAGACCAACTCTTTCAAATGAAATGCCATTACAACCACAGGTACTCATCGAACCCTTTGAAAAATGGGCTTTAGATTTCATTGGACCTATTAATCCACCATCTAGACAAAAGAAGTATATATTGGTTTGCACTGATTATGTTACTAAATGGGTAGAAGCCAAGGCATTGCCTTCTGCCACTGAAAATTCAGTTGTTCAATTTCTTTTTGAGGATATTTTTATTCGTTTTGGTGTCCCAAGAGAAATTGTGACAGATCAGGGAAGTCAATTTACATCTAACTTGATGGAGAAGCTGATGGAAGAATACAAAATCAAACACAGAAAATCTACTCCATACCATCCGCAAGCAAATGGTCAAGTGGAATCTACAAACAAAGTTCTTGAGAGCATCATCACCAAAACTGTTCATCTCCACAGAAGAGATTGGGCAGAAAGGCTTCCTGAAGCCTTATGGGCCTATAGAACTACATGGAGGAACACGACAGGACATTCTCCCTATGAACTTGTTTATGGGAAAGAAGTCTTGCTCCCCATTGAGTTTCAAGTCAAGACCTTAAAGATGGCAGTTCAGTTGGGGATGAATCTATCAGAAGACCAAAAGCACAGAATGGAGCAGCTGAATGAGCTAGATGAAATAAGACAAGATGCAATTTTAAGGACTGATCTAGTTTAGCACCAAAGAACTAAGTGGCATGACAGATATATTAAAGAGAGAAAGTTTCAAAAGGGAGATTGGGCGTTACTGTTTGATTCCAAGTTTAAAGACTTCATAGGAAAATTTCAGACTCATTGGCTTGGACCATATGAGATTGATGAAGTCTTTAGCAATGGAGCAGTTCGAGTCAAGACTATTGATGAGTTTCAAATTCCTCTCATTGTGAATGGCCACCGATTGAAAATTTATCATAAGCCACTCTCAAAAGAGGACTTTGTCAAAATGTTTCAAGAAAATTCTGCAATGAGGCTGGTGGAGAAGAATTCTTCTCCTCCATCAGCCTAATCTTTGTTTCTTTTAGTTGAAAAAAAAAAAAAAAAAAAAAAAAAAAGAAAAGAAAAAAAAAGAAAAAAAAAGAAAAAAATCTTTTGTATAAGCCTGAAAACCAATCATAGATTGGCAGTCTTATACATAAAATGTAGAGTGAAAATCAGGGACACCTGACACTCTATATTTTCCAAAAAAAAAATCTCTCTTCCTTTCCATCTTCACTCCACCTCACTTGTCATTTCCATCTTCACCTCCATCTCATCTTCATCTCCATTCCACTTCACTCCACTTCACTTCCATCTCATTCCACTCATTTCATTCCATTCCATCAATAAAAGTCCCTCTCAGGACTATTTCATTCAGTTAGTTCTTTTTCTAACTATTTTGTGCAGTTAAAGGGGTGTTGTCTCAGTTTCCGCAGCTGGGAACCGTTTCCGCAGCTCGAAACGATTTCCGCAGCCAGCATCACTCTGTCTCTACAGCCAGCAGCACTCTGTTTTCAAAAAAAAATCACAGTCAAAGGTTAGCATCATCATCACCAAAGGCAGCAAGGATATGAGTCATCTGCAAGATCAAAGAGCAATAATGGGTCAGAAACCTTAATCAACAAATGGCAAAATTCCAAAGGTATGATCAAAATCTCTACCAAATAACAATTTAATGTCATTGTATGCATAGTTATTAGATCATGGAAATTCCACTAAATACAATGATTTGATACGGCAAGATTCATATCACTCCTCTTCCACGATGATAATCCATCCACCTCATTCCTTTCTAACGGTCCCATAATCACTATTAATTCAAACTCGAAATGGGGCTGCTCTTTCATTTATTGGCCGTACGTAGAAGAAGTGACCTACTGTACTACGGCTCTCCTCCACCATAATTTCCGCAGCCAACGTTGAGACGTGGCGTAAGCCAACCGATTCGAAAGGACTCAGCTGTTATACTGCCCAGTTATCACTTCACTCCCGCATGCATTTGATGCTAAACCGTGACTGTTGCTTCCCTTGTGCTCATACCATTCTCTGCTCTCCATTTCCGCTGCAACCTCCATAGCTTTGCTCTAAACCCTGATTACAGTCACTGCATACGCTTTGCATTTCGATTACGACCACTCCACTTACCTTAAGCATCCCGTAATCAGCTCGTTTTTCCCTTTAACGTCCACACACAGTAAAATTCTCAGCTGGGGTTGAAAGCCGAGAATGGGAAAGTTACTCAAAGCTGAACCTGAGGGCCCAAAATACCTGGAGGGGTATTCGCAGACAAAGGAGTCATTGAAGAAAGAAAAGTGGCTGAAATTTATTCAAAAGTTCAGAGGTTATAATAAGGAAGTCACTAAAGCTTTTGCTCGGTCCTTTAATGGACACATAGTGGAGGTAGGGGATTTGAAATTTACAATAACAGAGGCCACAATAGTAGCAGCAACCAGTTTACCACAACAGGGAGACAAATGGTTTAAAAACAGAGGTCTGGATGATCAAGGATGGAAATTCATGCTCAAAAACCCAAGTATGGATACTTCCATATTTACTAAAGGAATTCCTGTGCATATAATCAAAGAAGAATGGTCTACGCTGTTATTACTTGTTCAGAAGTTTATTACATGCGAGGGTCGTTTTGGCACTATGTACATGTATCATGCAAGGATTATGATGAATTTTATGGAAGGCCATGCCCTTAATTTACCTTACTTTCTGTTAGCAAGCCTAAAGAAAATGAGCTCTACTGTTCAGAAACATGTAGGCCATATTGAATCCCACCTTTACCATCACGGGCTCATCAGAATTCTCATTGAAGATCAATTGAAAAATAACAACGATACTTGGGAAAAGTTTTTGATCAGAAATCACTTCCAAGAAGTGACTGAAGCCTCTGCCAGCAGTTCCCCAAAAATCCCAAAAAGAAGTAGGAGAAAAGAAAGAAATGTTACAATCCAGGACTCTCCTACAAAAGACACTCAGGAAACTGTTCAGGAGGAAGAAGAAGAGGGAGCTAGAAATAAGAAGCAGAAAAAGGACAAAGGTAAAATAACTATTCAAGAGACATATCCATCCCCCGAACCATCTGTAGAAGAAGAGTCTCAAACCCTGGTAGAAAGGTTAGCAAATCTTCAAGCTGCTGCCTCAGCAAAGAAACAAAAAGAAAAACAGAGTGCCCAGAAAGTAAACACTAGTCCATATGTGAGAAGAAGCAGTAGGCTCAAAGGAAAGAAGAAAGTGACCCAAGAAAAACAATCACACTTCGTTGATTTATGTGAAGGAACACCTGAAAAAGGTCCAGCTCAGCAAGACATTGAGGCAAGTCCTCCACGTGAGGAAAGTCCTTTTCAGCTGGAAAGAGAAAACAGTCCTCCTTTACCAGAATTTGAGTTCAGGCCGAGAAAAACACCTGAGGTAGATTCCACCCAGCAAGAAGCATATAACTACTTAGAGTCCTTGGAACAATCAGCCGCAGGACCAAGCACTACATTGCCACTTGATGCACAAGTGCAGTCTTTAAAACATGAAGTGTTTGAGCTAGAAGTCCTAAACAGGCACATTAAACAAGAAAATGAAGCATTAAAAGAGCAAAGTAAAGTGGACAAGATTGTCCATGACAATACCATGCTTCACTTAGGACTATGGCAGAAGAAGAATAGAAATTTGAAGAAAAAGTGTAAGAAGTTGAGCAGGGCATTGATTAATTTGAAGTTCAGGTGTCTAGTCAAGAAACCAAGGACCATTTTGGCATCAAGGAGAAAGAGAAGAAGGCTAGATGTTCTTGCAGAAGCATTAGAGCACATGGATTGAGGAAAAGAACTAAGTTTTGGTTGCATGAGGACATGCAACACCTTCACAGTGGGGGTATGTAGAGCCTTGAACCTATACCTTCCCATACACCTCTCAGCCTCCTTTTCCCACTCATTTCATCCACCAAGTTGATCAATCATTGTATTTTAGGGCTTTTTACATGATTTTCTAACTATGCTAAGTGACTGTTGTTTGGTTTAGAATTTTGGTTCAGAGTGCTGCGTTTCCGCAGCTGATCCAGGTTTCTGCAGCTCGCACAGGATTCCGCAACTGTTTTATTAAACGATATGTTACAGGTGTCCTCTGAGAAGATGAGCCACATGGGCAAGTTCCAGGGGTCAAGGACATGGTACGTGTCCCTCCAGATCACCCAGAACAGCCATAAAAGCCCGCGGTCAACGAGGAGGCAAATACCGGTCAACAGAAGTGTTCAGCGGTGGCACGGCTCTGCGTTGCTCTGTTTTTGGGCACGTGAAGCTAGGTGGCATCATCCTCAGCCATAGAGACAATCTAGAAGCACGAATCCAACAACCATATTACCCAGATTGAATGAACACGATGACAGTTACCTAGATCTGGGGACGCAGAGGATTCACGTGTGCTGGTTGAATAGCATAGATCTCGTTAAAGTAGTTTGCTTTCTCCTTATAAATAAAGCGTCCTTGAACGCTGTAGAGTTAGTCGTTTGGTAATCATTTTTGTATGTAATTTTGAGCTCCCCACTGTACTTTTACATTTGCTGTCAATACATGAGAAGATTGTTTTGTATTTAAGCGTATAACTACTCCTTGAACCGACTGAAGTAGGCAGAGGGCCCCTGTTTGCTGAAGCCCTGTACAGTAACCTTTAATTTCCTGCATTTCTTTTTCTTGTTTCATGTATATTAGCTGTACAGATGTCTTTTAAAATTGCTGAGTTTTTATTTCTTTTCAACATGTATATTAGCTGTACATAAACTTTGATTTCTGTTGATTTACATTTCTGCACTTTTATGTTCATGACTGATCAGTGCGTTATGCAGGTTTCTTAGGCAAGCCCGGGACAGTTTTCCTTCTTTTCTTTTCATAACTAGTGGCATGCGTGATCATCTTGTCTATGTTGCTGACATTCATTGTTTTGCAGTTTTGATTCTCCTTACTGTCATTTCTTTAACTTGCAAATTTACTTTCTGCTCTTAGATATCAAGTTGTTCATCTATTGATGGTTCCTTTCCCATAATCAAATAACTTTATTGGGAGCCAAAATATCACTTAGTATAGCTTGATTTAGTTTGCTTTAGAACTTACATTACTTGACTTATTCATAACTGTTTCTTACATGATAAATTCAGCTGAAAGGCAAAAGGTTAAGAGAAAGTTAAAGTGTTGTGACTAGTCTCTTTTATGTAGTTTCACTTAGATTTCACATTGCTTAACATTTCATGATATCTTTTCATAGAGAAGATTAAGTTGAAGAGTTGAAATAGTGTGAGATAGTTGTTCTTACTTTTAGTTGGATTTAATATAGATTTCATTTTCATTTTCATTCAGTAGCAGAGATACTGGGCCGATGTCATTAGTCCTTTATTTGATGTCTTTATTTTCCTTTAAGAGTTGATTTTATTGCAGTTGTTGTTCAAGCTTTCTTGTAGAATACTTTTTAAGTTTTGAGAAATCATTTAGAGATCACCACAATCATCCACATTTCACTTGCTTTATTTCATTTCCATCACATCATGGTAGGAAAGATACATTCGAAAACAAACTTAAAAAAAAAGCTAAAAACGACAAAAGACTAAGAAAACGGTTATCTGAGTACATATAGTACACCTCACTTCATCAGCTTACGAGCCCCGGGTTGACATTTAAAAGTTGCAATTTAGACATCACTAAATTGACCAAACACTAATCATAATATGTTTTTTTTTTATTACTTTGTTTAAAGTTATTACTTTCAATATTTTTATTATTTATTTTATATTTCTGAAAATCAGAGAGTCAAAGTATTTTTCTTATTTTTTATATATTTTATGTTCATTTCAATTAATTATTTTAATATACATTTAATTTTTATTATTATATTATACGTTTATTAATTATTATATATAATTTTAATTTTGATAATAATTTTTTTTTTTTTTTTTTGTAAGCTTAGGTAGGTCCTTTTTCTATTTATAATAAAGCAAGCTAAATACACATACTGTCAATAGGTGGCCTCAACTTGCCCAATGGGAAACCAAGTCTGTTGGCCACCTATACATATTATATGCCATCCAAAATTGGTAAATTAGAAGTCTTTCTACCCAGGCTATGTAACTAGAGCTATTTAAAAACCAATTTTTATCTACTGTTCCCACAAGCATGCATATATATTAGAAAACAACCGCTAAAAAATAAAACAGTATTGACCTGAGACCATATACTTGATCTATTCCTCCGGTTCATCCTGATCTGACCCGTCCACTATTGGATCCTCTGCTGAGCCAGCATGCTCTGGTTTCCTATCCACGAGACTGGGGATGTGTCGTTGTATGCGATCCAGTCTCATGTCTTGTTTACTGAGCTGAAATTGGATAGTCTGCAAGTCCCGTTTGTAATCGGGCATATCCCTGACAATCAGAGCCATTCCCATAGAGACTTGCTCCACTGCCTTACACATTAATCTCTTCATCAACCAATATAAGTGGAGAGTCTGCTTGTACTGAGACATCCAACCTCTCGTATTTCTAGGGTCAGAAACAAGTTCTCTCCACTCTTCCATTTCTTCCTCTGAATCTTCTTCCTGCACACTATCTTCCATTTCATCGATTATTTTCCTGATGCCTTCATCTGTGTCCCGCATGTAGGCTCTAGCTGCTTCCTGCACAGTCTCGTCCATAGGGCGATGACCCATTCTTCTGCGGTGGTGCCTCTGACCTAGGGGCGCTGACTATTATGTGCCCGTCCTCTGCGTCCCCGACCGCTCCCTCGGCCATTCCTTGCCATGTCACTGTATCCTTCTATCTGTTCACAGGACGAACAGTAATGAGTCAGGATGAAATCATCTTCAGACCAAATTCCCATAAATTCAGGTGTTTTCTGTTTGCCTTTCTTATCTCGTCTGTGCCTGCACTCCCCTATTCCCAAATATTTCGTTGTGTTATTCCGTCCCTTCTCCCAATTCCCCCTGGCCTTCTTCTCACTCCGGTCTCTGGTACCAGTCTCTCCATCCCTTCCTCAGTCTCCCTCATGGGTTCTAGTTTCCCCTGCTTGAGGGTTCCTCAGAATGGTAAACCCATAAGTCTTACTATCTGAATTCTCTCCCTTCCTCCCTTGCATACTGACTCCGCTCCCTTCCCTTTTAGTGGTCCCTCTTTGGCATGTATTTTCTTTCTTTCTGGGATTCTCACCCAGTTCTCCCTCCCAGGCTCGCTCTCTGCCACAACTCGGGTTTCCCGTCCCTCTCCGGGCTCCCTGCCTGGTTACTCTTTCCAGGCTATCCACCCTCTCGTCCTCCTTAACACTCTCTCTGCCACCTTTTATACTCGTGACTTTGGACTCTGCCTTCCTTTTCCCGTCGTTATCTATACCCTCTCCCTTTGTCGGTCTCAGAGCCCAACTCCCAGGCTCTTCCTTATCTCGAATCCCGGCTTGATTACATAACCCAATCTCTTCACCTAGCCTTACCTTCTCCCCCATGCCTTTGGTTCTAACCCCCCAGACATTCTGCAATTGACTATTCGAATTACAGAGGATAGGCAAGATACATACCCGGTATTTCGCCTCCTGACCACTGGCTGATTGCTTGGCTTCCTCATCCTGCTCCTTCTTCGTATCTTCCTCCTTCTAACCTTCCTTTCTGCCTTACTCTCCCTTTCATACCTCCATCTGCCACCCTGCTATCCCATCCTTCCTGCAACGCCGTCCTTCCCACTTCTCCCCATTCTAACATTCCTTATGCCACTTCTCTCGATCATGATCCAGTACCTCTCCACGTTTAGTCTTTCACTCATGGGAGCTGCGGTGTGCAGTCCTCATTTCTGCCATCTGCTGACATCGCCATTATGGCGCATTACTTCCTCCATAATCCTGATTGGGGGTCTATTCTGTTCCTTCTAATTTCTATGATGACGATTCTTCATCTTTGATTAATATTTCATTTAACTGTTCCATTCGGATATCTCTTGGGTATATAGGCCAGGTTCGTTCTGTTATACTCCTATACCCATAGGTGTCATATTTCATGATTAATTGGTTGAGCTCTGTAATATGTTCATCCTTTTCCTTGTTGCAAAGGTTTCCATATTATCAAAAAATCAAAAAATGTAAAGAGGGTATGCCTTAAAAGAAAAATCAAAGGGTAAAAAGAATAAAATGGTCAAAAGAAAAAATGAGAAGAAATGAACCCCAAACAAAGAAAGACCAGGAAAGTGTGCAAGTCCAAAAATCCACTACTTTTTCATTTTTTGTAAATAGGGCATTGTGTGCAGCTTGTTAAATTCATGCCACAATTGATGAATGGCCAAACAACTTAATCTTGGCTAGTTCATGTTTGAATTTCATGTTTTAGAGATAGAGAATAAAATCTGACCAAACTGTTTAATCTTGGCAGATAAGTAGATAGGTAGAGAAGCAAAGGAGCTCAACAGTTTAATCTGAGCCCTTGGAAGTAATAAGTGCAGACTTAGGTAGGCTTACTATGCAAAAGAAAAGAAGATTGATAAGGGTTTGCTAGTCTAAGTGCACCCGAAGAAAGAAGAAAAAAACGCTAGGCCAAGTAGGCTGGGTAGGTAGATTGGTGTTGCAGAATGATACTTGTGATAGATCATATCTCTAAGAGTGTTAATCTTTATCATTATCACTAGTACAAGGCGGACATTATACTTGATACAGCTCAAGCGAGGTAGATTTCATAACTAACTCCCCTTCATACTTTTCCCTAATCACTTACTAATTTCCCCCCTCAAATATTAATATCCGCTTAATATCACTCACAAATCACTCATCTCATTTTGTAAATTCACTTCCTTAAAGTAAATCCCTACTTTACTTGGGAAAATGCATAATATCACCTCAAAACCCCTTTTTCATCCTAAGCCTAAGTTTATAACTTAGCACTGTCGCTTTCATTTATTTTTTTCATTTTAACTCTTAACACTATTATATAATTCCCATACACTTATTCCCATCCCGTACTATGTAAATATATAACAAAAACCTCGCAATATTCAATATTCCTGCCCCAGTTAAACTATAACCATAATCACTGTATAATCAGGGAATTAATAAGTTTATTTGAAACTTATTAAGAACCCTCCCCGCGTGCATAAAGGGATTAATTAACCTTTGGTTAATTAATAACCATCTCCCCCGACCAATCAAAACAGCCTCGATACATTTAAAAAATGGTTTAATACATTGGGCCCGCATATGTTAACCTCCCGCCATTTTCCCTGCCCATCCGCCGTCAGATTTGCGCCCTCACATCTGACGGTTGACGATCATTTCACGCCCCCTCCATCGCCGAACGTTAACTCGTGACAGGCTGGTGGTTTTTCCGCTGTACTCTGTCACACATCGCACTCCCGCTGTGATCACTTGCCCTCCGCCCGAAACCACTTAACCCCAAAAGTAATGCGGGGCAAAACCGCTTACCACCACCCTTCGCTGACGTCATCTGCTGATGTCAGCTCTCCTTTGCTGATGTCACTACCACGTCACCTACCCCGTAATCTTGCTGACATCATCCGTACTGCTTACATCACTCGCCCATTAAAACCAAAAAATCCCGCCAAGCTTCATTTTGCCAAATAAAGGGTAAAAAAGTCATTTTTTACTATGTTTATCGCAAACAGTGCTCTGGGCATGATATCTACTGAGTTCGCAGTTCATTCTCGACCACCTCTAGACCAGAAAAGGCTCCATCGACGAGCTCCTCCGCCTATCAATCGACCCTCCAGTGTACGGTTTCCTCCTCTTTTGAGACATGTACCTGTGAATTTTCCCAATACATGGCTATCAACGCATCAATTGCCAGGACTTCTCAACAATCTTTGTAGGAAGTTAGCATACCAGCCACAGAAAGAGCTAAGTGTTATGAAACAAAAGGCGCAAAACAACATCCCGTGCCCCAAAAATAGGTGTTTATCCATAGTTACGCTGTTACCCTTGGGAAAAGGGAAATTTTGGGCTAAATATCAGACAGAGATGAGTAGAAGTCAAAACACAATTAAAAAGTATCAGTTCAACATTAAAGTGTATTAGATCAACAATAAAGAGTGTCAGAGTAGGAATTAAAAGCAGCAGATCAGAATTAAAGAGCGCAGTTAAGACATGCAATCTGCACAGAGCTACTATAGAAGATAGCTGCAAGCCGAACCCTAAAGGCTTGCCTCTAGTACAACATCAGTTAGCTGTTTCTATTTTACTTGTAAACTCTTATTAGTTAAACCTAGATATTATCTCACAGCTGTTATGAGATATAGGTTGTACATATTTTGTTGTATAAATACCCCCTCCATTAGAGTATTGTGGTGGTCTGGTGTGGGGATATTTCTTAGACTCTGCTGTAATATTGAAAATTTTGGAATAAAGAGCTGTTGGAATTAAACTCTTGCATGGCCTACTGGATGAAGAATTGAAGCAGAGGACTTGTCACAAAATTTTCGAATCAACCTCCGGATCAATAAATCCCCTATATCTTGTGTTTTACAGTTTTCTGGTTTACTATATCATCTGTGTTTCATAAACTGAATGATAAAGAAAATGGTTAATTTCAGAATTTTCTTGATTGCACTCTGCTTTCATTCTTTATTGTTCTCTATGTTTTCTTCAGAATTAGAATAAGCAGTGAAATCTTAATTTCTCCTGTTTCCTGATTCTCTCATGTTGATTATTTGTTAAAGAATTCTTAACTACTCTTTGTCAATCATCATCCATCTTCCCTCTTTCAATATGTTGAAGGATTCTTAACTGCCCTTCACCCACTTGAGCCCATTCCATCTGTTTTCCAATCTTCATTTTTTCCCTGTTTGACTACCTTGCTCTGTGAAGCCATCCTCTGTTAAGAAACCAAATCCAGAAAGCCATCTACTTTGACTCCATCATGCCCAATGGACTGAACTATTCTGTCTTACCTCTCTGTTCTATTGAATCTCACCACCGAAACTCAAAACAAAACCTTTGAAATTCATAACTAGCCTAATACCTTTAAAAACAAAGCTAAATCATAAAGAGAGAGCCCTCTCTGGATACAGATTGGCTAGATTTTGTATCTAAAAGATTGGTCTGTGGTTACCTCAGCCTCCTTTCCCCTTCTTACAACTTTTGGGAAAACCTGAGTGATAACATCATTGGCGACTCCACTAGGGACCTGAATAATTGTTTGTTACTATTGTTTGTTTCATAAGCTACAGATGGAGCCTGAAGTTATCCAGATAGCCTTTGAATTGCTTTTGCTTTGCAATTGCAAAAGTAAATGAATGTTGCTTCAGTCTATCTCTAGTCTAGTTTATGTAATTGAACAATTGGTTTCAAATACCTGATCAATTCTCTTTTCAAAAAATCTTTAGGAAAGTTCAAAGCTCTCACATCAAAAAACCTCCTAAAAGAGACTGTTAAAAGTTGTATTGTCAAAATTATTTCAAGAAAAAATAAAAAACACACCTAGAAACTGGCTTCGGAAAGGATTCATTACACCAGATCAAATCCAGATCCTAATCCCCCACCTGTGTTTGAAAATCCTAATCTGATTCCTAAGATTCTTAGAAGTCAAGAGAGCCAAGGAAATTCTGCTAGTTCACACCTTGACAGAGATTTGCAGAAATCCATTCAATCTGAGGTTACCTTTGAAAGAACACCAAACCTTTCTGTGATTACTACAACTTTTCCAAGTTCACCATCAGCACCTCAAGCCACCCTTTCCACTCATCCATCTACAACTCTCATTCCCATTGTTATCCATACTCCTCCAGTTGTCACAGCCATTTTTGCAACCATGGAAAACCGATATACTCCCCTAAACTTACCTACCAATCTAGGGGCTATCCCTCAAGACTATCAAAGTAAAATCCCTTCTTTTGAAGGTACTGGCACTTACACAGCTCAACAACATACCAATAAAATGTCCAACTATTTTGAAAGTTATGAGATTGATGATGATGATGTTAGAATGAAAGTATTTGTTCAAATTTTAACTGGAGATGTTAGAACCTGGTTTAGAGCCCTTCCTGTAAACAGTATCAATGACCCACAAGCTCTTTATCAAACCTTCTTGAACAGATGGGAAAAGAAGAAAGATCCTCTCCACATTTTATCAGAGTATGAAAACCTAAGAAGAGGTACACAAGAAACTATCCAAGATTACTGTACGAGATTCAATAATGTCTACAATGCTATTCCTCAAAATCTCAGACCTCCTCCAGATTTGGCCTTGATCAAATTCCCTGATGCATTTGATTCTGATATGGCATACTAACTTAGGAAAAGAGCTCCTCGAAACTTAGAAGAAATGCAGAGTATAACTGTCAGTGTTGAGGCCAACCTGATATCTAAGCGATCTAGAGCCAGAGCTGAAAGGAGGACACCTTATAAAGAAGAACCTTCTGCCTTTGAACATAAATTTGATGCTATTATTAAATGAATGGATAGACTTGGAGATAGAGTGGAAACAATCGAGAGAAAATCCCCTTGGGATGGTCAACCAAGCAATACTGGGAGAAATACAAATTTCTGGAAGAACCAAAATCCTAACACTGGAAAGACAAGGCCTGACAAAAATATTAGGCCCCCATTTCAAGAAAATTATGCTGAAGCCTCAACTTCTGATGAACCAACAGAAGACACTCAAATTAATCTGATGGGACTCAACAATGAACAACAAGTTTTCTTGACCCAAGAGGATCAAGAAGCTCACATTGTGAAACAATTCCAAACTTAGTCAGGTGAATCATTTGACTTTAGGGAGGGATATGATACAGCCATTTATGAAGTCCACAAACAATACAATTTGAGGAGCAGAAGAATAGATGTCCCTGAAACCAGTAAATAGAAAGATACCAAGCAGCCCAACAAAGGTAAGATCAATACCCCCCCTGTACATATTCTTTCTAAAACAGATCCTAACCATGAAAACCCAATCGCTGAAGATATATCAGACAATAAACCACCTAACATACAACCTTCCACTTCCATTCCTGGTAAAGGAAAAGTAGGAGAGCATCTAGATCTTGATTTGGAAACAACTTCAGCCCATAATCCTACTCCTGAAGAGGAAAAAACACAGAAAATTCAGCTGTCCAAAATACAAGCATTTAGACTTAAAAACCTTTCAATCTTGAGTCAGAAGTAGGCAAACTAAATATAGCTATTCCATTATCAAAATTAGCTAAACATGATGTCTACAGAAGTCAAATCAGCAGATCACTCAAAATTTTTGTGACCGAAGATTCAGTAAATGTTTTTGATGACTAGCTTGAATTGATATTTGGCCTTGGAGTAAATGGAAAAACAATAGAGGGAGAAGTTCCTCCTTTCTATGTGGGTTTAAACATACATGATAAAATACTTCATAATGCCATGTTTGATTCTGGTGCTTCCCATAACTTAATGCCTAAATCTGTAATGGAGAAACTTGACCTTGACATCACCAGGCCATATAAAGACCTTTTCTCTTTTGATTCAAGTCAGGTCAAATGTTTGGGTTTAATCAAAGACTTATGTGTGTCACTAGTCCAATATCCTACCAAAACCATCTTAATAGACATAGTAGTTGCTGATATTCCACCAAAGTATGGCATGTTATTGTCTAGATCTTGGGGTGCAAAGCTTCAAGGATCTCTATAGTTAGATATGTCTTACACTACTATTGTAGTGTTTGGTCAACCCAAGAGACTATACAGAGAAACCTTAATGAAGTATGTAGTAAGTAGTCAAGAGAAACCTCAAAATTTCCCTATCTACTCAGTACATTCAGATATGGATTCTTTTATCCTTTACAATGCTGAAATTGGTCCCCCACATGAAATAAAAGTTTTGGCAGATAAAACAGAAAAAATTGCAAATGAAAGGTTTAGGGTCCGAATCCAAGAAATTTATGAAAATCATGAAACAGCAGATAAGCCAGAAGAAACTGAAAAACCAGATCTCCCTATTAAACAGATTCCTGAAACTCCAGATGCTAATAGTAAACATGAAATCCTTTGGTACTTAGAATTTGATGGTTCTGTGAACAAGTTAGGGGCAGAAGCAGGACTCTGGGTGCACACTCTTGAAAACAATCATGTTGAAGGCCATGCCTATAGATTAAACTTTAGATGCATTAATAATGTGGCTGAATATGAAGCTCTATTGCTAGGTCTTAAACTGGTTAAGAAAATGGGAGCAACTAGAGTGCCAGTCCTAGGAGATTCTGATTTAATCATTCAACAGATAAAAGGGAAGATCTTGACAAATGATCCCAGATTGAGAGAGTATAGAGGAACAACTATGGAGATCCTTAATACATTTCTAGAAACTCAGCTTGCCAAAATCCCAAGAAAACATAACTTGAAAGCTCATAGCCTAGAAATGTTCACTAGCACCTGTAAATTACCATTTGAACCAAATCATCAATTTACAACTGAAATTAGACACAGGCTAGCCATACCTGATAATGTGAGGAACTGGCAAGTGTTTGACAATGATAATCAGATCAACAGTTTTTTAACCCTAGAAGAAGAATTTTCTAGCACTAACATAGATGCAGATACAGTTAGTGAGTTTGATCCAACAAATTAGATAGAAACAGACATTTTAGTAGAAAATGCAACTCAAATGCTTCATTCAACGAAATTTACCAAAAAGGAGACATAGGATTTTAAAGAAACAGATGTTGATGAGATTATTGAAGGAGAATCTGAAATTATCAATTTGAAAGACAATCATTTGCCCAAAGGATTGACTCCTTTGGAAGATCTCTTTGATTTCAATGATATTCCAAAGAAACCCCAGATGGAACCTCCGAAAGCAGACATTGAAGACTACAACATAGGAACTGAACAGAACCCAAAAATGGTAAAATTGTCCAAAATTTTACCCCCTGATAAAAAAATTAAGTATGTTAAGCTGATCAAAGAATTCTAGGATGTTTTTGCCTGGAGCTATGAAGACCTGAAGTCTTATGACACCTCTGTAATTCAGCATACAATACCCCTCAAGGAAAATAAAAAACCATTCAAACAAAAGCTCAGAAGAATCAACCCTGTATTGCTTCCTTTAATAGAAAAAGAAATCAAACGAATGCATGATGCAGGGATAATTGCTCCAATCAGATTTTTAGAGTGGGTGTCTAATTTAGTGCCTACCAGGAAGAAAACGGGAGAAATCAGATTATGTGTTGACTTAAGGAATGTAAACAAGGTTTCTTTAAAGGACAATTACCCTTTACCTAAGATGGATCACATTTTACAAAGAGTAGTAGGTGCCTCTAGGATTTCACTTTTGGATGGGTTTTCAGGTTTTAATCAGATTCTGGTTCACCCTGATGACCAAGAAAAGACTGCATTTACAATGCCGTGGGGTACATTCAAATATGTTAAAATGCCATTTGGACTTAAGAATGTAGGGGCAACCTTTCAACGAGCAATGGACATAGCTTTTGCAAAAGAAATTCACAATTTTCTGGTTGTATATCTAGATGACCTCACTGTGTTTTCTAGATCAACAACATTTAAATCATTTAAGGCAAGTTTTTTTAAAATGCAAAAAGTATGGTATTTCATTAAACCCCAAAAAGTCTTTGTTTGGTCTAGAGGAAGACAAACTGTTAGGCCATATCATTTCCAAAGATGGCATCAAAATTGATCCTGCTAGGATAGAAGCTATTCTGCAAATACCCCACCCCAGAAATGTCAAAGAACTTCAAGCTTTCCTAGGGAAGATTAACTTTTTGAGAAGATTCATATCTAATTTGGCTGAATTAATTAGATTGTTGAACAATATGTTAAAAAAGGATTCAAAGGTCAAATGGACAGTAGAAGCCAAACAAGCATTTGAAGAAATTAAAATGGCTTTGACCAGAACCCCAGTCCTTACCAGTCCAAAGTTCGACAGAGACTTCATAATTTTCTCATTTGCATCAGAACACACTATAGCAGCTGTTTTACTGCAAAAAGATGATCAAGGATGTGAAAAACCCATAGCCTTTTTCAGTAAATCACTTAGAGATGCACCTCTGAATTACAAAATCATGGAAAAACAGGCTTTTGCACTTGTGAAAGCTATTCAAGACTTCAGGGTCTATATACTGTACTCCCATGTAGTAGCTTATGTACCAAATGCTGTTGTCAAAGACATCCCGACTCAGGATGGAATTGAAGGCAAACGAGGTAAATGGATAGCTAAAATATTGGAGTATGGTATTGAAATAAAACCTACAAAGCTGATAAAAGGACATGGATTGACTAAACTCATGACTGAAATAAACTTTCAAGCCCTAGACATTAATGAATTGGATAATGAACAAGAGATGGCGACTCCACAAATCAGCCAGGCCTTCATAGGTTCACCTTGGTATGCTGATATAACTCATGTATTATTAAACCTGCAGGCTCCTTCAGGGTTATCCAGAACAAAGAAAAGATTTTTAAAGATGAAAGCTTCAAAATTTTGTATTTTAGATAATGCTCTTTTTTGGAAAAATCATGAATGTATTCTAATGAATTGTTTAATAAAAGAAGAAGCTGACAAAGTTCTCAAAGAATTTCATGCAGGGGACTGCGGTGGACACCTTTACTAGAAATCAACTACAGACAAAATCCTAAGGGCTGGATTTTACTGGCCATCCTTGTTCGCTGATGTAAAGAAGTTTTTCGTTTCTTGCCAAAAATGCCAAATTTTTGAAGGCAAAAGGAATCTGTTACCCTTACCCTTGAGACCAATTTCCACTAAAAAACCCTTTCAGCAATGGGGTTTGGACTTCATCGGAGAAATACACCCTCCCTCTTCTGGCCAGCATAAATGGATTCTGACTGCCACAGACTATTTCACCAAATGGATAGAATCCATTCCTTCTAGACAAGCCAATGATATAGTGATTATAGGATTCTTAGAGACCAACATACTGTCTAGGTTTGGCTGTCCTGAAAAGATCATAACCGATAATGCTGCTGCCTTCAAGTCCAAGAAACTGATAAAATTCTGTAACAAATACCATATCACTTTAGGCCATTCCACAGCCTATTATCCTCAAGGTAATGGTCTAGCTAAGTCCTCTAATAAAAGCCTGATTAATATTATTAAGAAACTGCTGGAAGAGAACAAGAAAAACTAGCACAAGAAGCTTACAAATGCACTATGGGTAGACAGACTTACTACAAAGAGATCTATTGGAACTAGCCCTTATGTGTTAGTTTATGGCATGGAGGCTGTGTTTACTTCATCTTTAGGAGTTCCTGTGATGAAATTACTGCAAGAAGCTCAGGTGGAACCCAATGACATTCAAAGAAGAGTAAATCAGAACATCCATTTGCAGCAGACTAGAGAAGAAGTGCACCAAAGATCTCAAGTGTTACAAGAAAAAATCAAGAAAATATTTGATAAAAGGACCAAATTAGAAGACTTCTACATTGGAGACAAAATTCTAAGGTGGGATTCTAGGAGAGAAGACAAAGGAAAACATGGGAAGTTTTACTTCCTATGGAAAGGGCCATTTATCATCCATGCATTGCAAGGGAACAATGCTTACTTTCTCAAGAGCATGGATGGTACAGAAACAGAAGATGGACCAGTGAATGGTCGAATGCTGAAACATTACTTTGATCCAGTTTTTTGATGAATTTTGACTCTAACATGTACATACTATATCCTTGATAATGTCACAATTTGGATTGGATAGTAACTTGCTGCAGTTGAAGCCCGAAGAGAAGGCCCTAAGCTTCACAAGTGTGCTGTCATATATACAAATAAAGCAACCAGCAAAGGAAGATTTTAGAACATAGTAAAAGTTATTCATAAGGCCATCTGACCTGCTGTTCTTGACTTTCCACCAGGGAAATCCATCCCCAAGTGGAGCCACTATTATACTCCTATACCAATAGGTGTCATATTTCATGATTGACTTGTTGAGCTCTATAATATGTTCATCCTTTTCCTTGTTGCAAAGGTTTCCATATTATAAAAAAATGTAAAAAAATGTAAAGAGGGTATGCCCTAAAAGAAAAATCAAAGGGTAAAAAGAATAAAATGGTCAAAATAAAAAATGAGAAGAAATGAACCCCAAACAAAGAAAGACTAGGAAAGTGTGCAAGTCCAAAAAGCCACTACTTTTTCATTTTTTGTAAATAGAGCATTGTGTGCAGCTTGTTAAATTCATGCCACAATTGATGAATGGCCAAACAACTTAATCTTGGCTAGTTCATGTTTGAATTTCATGTTTTAGAGATAGAGAATAAAATCTGACCAAACTGTTTAATCTTGGCAGATAAGTAGATAGGTAGAGAAGCAAAGGAGCTCAACAGTTTAATCTGTGCCCTTGGAAGTGATAAGTGCAGACTTAGGTAGCCTTACTATGCAAAAGAAAAGAAGATTGACAAGGGTTTGCTAGTCTAAGTGCACCCGAAGAAAGAAGAAAAAATGTTAGGCCAAGTAGGCCGGGTAGGTAGATTGGTGTTGCAGAATGATACTTGTGATAGATCATATCTCTAAGAGTGTTAATCTTTATCACTATCACTAGTACAAGGCGGACATTATACTTGATGCAGCTCAAGCGAGGCAGATTTCATAACTAACTCCCCTTCATACTTTTCCCTAATCACTTACTAATTTCCCCCCTCAAATATTAAGATCTGCTTAATATCACTCACAAATCACTCATCTCATTTCGTAAATTCACTTTCTTAAAGTAAATCCCTACTTTACTTGGGAAAATGCATAATATCACCTCAAAACCCCTTTTTCACCCTAAACCTAAGTTTATAACTTAGCGATGTCGCTTTCATTTATTTTTTTCATATTAAGTCTTAACACTATTATATAATTCCCATACACTTATTCCCATCCCGTACTATGTAAATATATAACAAAAACCCTGCAATATTAAATATTCTCGCCCCGGTTAAACTATAACCATAATCACCGTATAAGCAGGGAATTAACAAGTTTATTTGAAACTTATTAAGAACCCTCCCCGCACGCATAAAGGGATTAATTAACCTCTGGTTAATTAATAACCATCTCCCCCGACCAATCAAAACAACCCCGATACATTTAAAAAATGGTTTAATACATTGGGCCCACATATGTTAACCTCCCGCCATTTTCCCTGCTCGTCTGCCGTCAGATCTGCGCCCTCACATCCGACGGTCGACAATCATTTTGCGCCCCCCTCCATCGCCGAACATTAACTCGTGGGAGGCTAGTGGTTTTGCCGCTGTACTCTGCCATGCGTCGCGCTCCCGCTGTGATCGCTTGCCCTCCGCTCGAAACCACTTAACCCCAAAAGCGGTGCGGGGCAAAACTGCTTACCACCACCCTTCACTGACGTCATCCACTGATGTCAGCTATCCTTTGTTGACGTCACTGCCACGTCACCTGCCCCGTACTCCTGCTGACGCCATCTGTACTGCTTACGTCACTCGCCCATTAAAACCAAAAAATCCCGCCAAGCTTCATTTTGCCAAATAAAGGGTAAAAACATCATTTTTTACTATGTTTCTCTGTAAACAGCGCTCTGGGCATGATATCTAACGAGTTTGCAGTTCATTCTCGACCGCTTCCAGACCAGAAAAGGCTGCATCGACGAGCTCCTCCGCCTGTCAACCGAACCTCCAGTGTACAGTTTCCTCCTCTTTTGACACAGGTACCTGTGAATTTTCCCAATACATGGCTATCAACGCATCAATTTCCAAAACTTCTCAACAATCTCCGCAGGAAGTTAGCATACTAGCCACAGAAAGAGCTAAGTGTTATGAAACAAAAGGCGCAAAACAACCTCCCGTGCCCCAAAAACAAGAGTTTATCCATAGTTACGCTATTACCCTTGGGAAAAGGGAAATTTTGGGCTAAATATCAGACAAAGATGAGCAGAAGTCAAAACACAATTAAAGAGTATCAGTTCAACATTAAAGTGTATTAGATCAGCAATAAAGAGTGTGAGAGAAAAAATTAAAAGCAACAGATCAGAATTAAAGAGCGCAGTTAAGACATGCAGTCGGCGCAGAGCTACTACAGAAGACAGCTGCAAGCCGAACCCTAAAGGCCTGCCTCCAGCACAACATCAGTTAGCTGTTTCTATTTTACTTGTAAACTCTTATTAGTTAAACCTAGATATTATCTCACAACTGTTATGAGATATAGGTTGTACATATTTTGTTGTATAAATACCCCCTCCATTAGAGTATTGGGGTGGTCTGGTGTGAGGAGATTTCTTAAACTCTGCTGTAATACTGAAAATTTTGGAATAAAGAGTTGTTGGAACCAAACTCTTGCATGGCCTACTGGATGAAGAATTGAAGCAGAGGAGTTGTCACAGAATTCTTGAATCAACCTCCGGATCAATATGTTCCCTATATCTTGTGTTTTACAATTTTCTAGTTTACTATATCATCTGTGTTTCATAAACTGAATGATAAAGAAAATGGTTAATGTCAGAATTTGCTTGATTGCACTCTGTTTTCATTCTTTATTGTTCTCTGTGTTTTCTTCAGAATTAGAATAAGCAGTGAAATCTTAATTTCTTCTGTTTCCTGATTCTCTCATGTTGATTGTTTGTTAAATAATTCTTAACTGCTCTTTGTCAAAATCATCCATTTTCCCTCTTTCAATATGTTGAAGGATTCTTAACTGTCCTTCACCCACTTGAGCCCATTCCATCTGTTTTCCAATCTTCATTTGTTCCTTGTTTGATTACCTTGCTATGTGAAGCCATCCTCTGTTAAGAAACCAAATCCAGAAAGACATCTACTTTGACTCCATCATGCCCAATGGACTGAACTATTTTGTCTTACCTCTCTGTTCTATTGAATCTCACCACCCAAACTCAAAACAAAACCTTTGAACTTCATAACTAGCCTAATACCTTTAAAAACAAATCTAAATCATAAAGAGAGAGCCCTCTCTAGATATAGATTGGCTAGATTCTGTATTTAAAAGATTGGTCCGTGGTTACCTCGACCTCCTTTCCCCTTCTTACAACTTTGGGGAAAACCTGAGTGATAACACGTTCCAAATGTCCCGATTGAGGGTCACTTCCCCAATTGGCTAGGAAATCGACCGCTTTATTTCCGTCTCTTTTAACATGTTTGATTATTAAATAATCAAATATTTTCATGATTTCTCCCAGTTCTTGTATGAGACTTGATGTTCTCCAGCTGTGGAAAATATTGTCCCCCGTCTTTCCATTATATAGTTTCCTCATCATGTTTATTACCATCAATGAATCCCCTTCCACTTCCAATTGTTTGTATCCGAGTCTAACAGCTATTCGCATCCCTTGTCTGGCTGCCATGATCTCCGCTTTGTTGTTGCTCATCATTCCTCCATAAGCCGCGTACAACAACGAGTTCTGCCTTGGCTGTCTCTAAAGATGCCCCCTATCCCTGCATTGCCTGGATTACCTGTGGAGGCTCCATCAAAGTTTAATTTGATGAAGCCTTCTGTTGGTCTGCTATACGTTTGGGACAATACCCCGCCCATACTCATTTTTTTCCATGCATTCGCTCCCACCATTTCCTTGGTTAAGTTAAGCTTTTTTAAGATACTAGTTTCCCGTGGCAAGGTCTCCCAATCTTCTTGCTTCCATTCTTCCACTAGGATGGTTTCTATTATATGTTTAATTACCCCTCCCCATACCTTCTCCAGTGTAAATGTTTTATTCTTGAAGATCATTCTGTTCCTTTCCTTCCATATCATCCATAGGTTGAAACCTACAGTTAATCCACAAGCTCTATTTAGGACCAGATTGATAAAGTGACCTCGTCCCCATTTTTGGACCGTCTCTTTTATGCTTTGAGGATTCCTATCTGTCCTTCTGAAGATCTCATAGATAGTTGCCCACTGTTTTTGCACGAACTGGCATGAGTTCAGTAGATGTTCCATATTTTGATTTTCCTTCTTGCACAGGTCACATCATGCTGGTCCCTACATCCCTCATCTTTGTAATTGATCCCATGTCAAGATTCTTCGTTTACATGCTAGCCAAAGAAAGTGGGTCACTTTCGGCCACCATTTGCTTTTCCAAATTTGTTTCCACAAGTGTTGGTTCCCTTCCTGTTCCTTTTCTGCCTTTAGATAATATGCCTCCTTTATCGTGAAATTACCTTTCATTGTATAACCCCATCTCATAATGTCTGGTTCCACTCTGATTAGAATCTTACGCGTTTCCATTTCTTTCAGATATAACTGTCTCTGATCTTCTTCAATAATGTGACCCAATTCTTCTGGGTTTTTCCAAACCCTCCAGTTCTCCTCACTGTTTTCATTCTTCCAATAGTCCTTCACTCTATTTAAGCCTGCATCTGTTGCATACTGTAGAATACTCCTAAGTTCCTGTTTTCCATTTAATTTCTCCCTTTCTTGCCACGCTTCATCCCAAAAATTAGCTATTGTGCCATTTCTTATTTCCCAAAAGGTGTGGTTTGTGATAATATCCCTATTCTCACTTGCCAAGTTCCAAATATTAGATCCTCTCCATTTATCTGTGTTTCTCAAGATCTGCTCAGTTATTCCTGGCATATTATATTTATTGGTCCATATTCGTTTCCAGAGGTCCCCTCCTCCATTCATCCACCTCCACCATAACTTGGCTCCCATAATTTGGTTAATGAGATATGGGTCTTTTAATCCTAGGCCTTCTCCCTCCTTCTTTCTAATCATCCCTTGCCATGATATTAACGCCCATTTTTCTACTATTGTGAGCCACCCCATATAAATTTCGTCAATATTTCTACCATTTTAGAAGATGCTCCTTTCGGTGCTGCCATTCCTGATAATTGACAGATTGGTACGGATTGCAGTACCGCTTTTACTAATACTATTCTTCCTGCTAGGTTTGGAGATCTAAACAACCAGTTGGCTATCCTGCCTTGCATCTTTTGTATAGTATGTTGCCAGTTTATCATTTTTAAGGAGTTGATTGTCAAAGGTATGCCTAGGGTATTTAGTTGGCAGCTCCCCTTCCCTGAAACCCATCATCCTGGATAGATAGGATTTGACATTTCCAGTTGTGTTGAAGAATTAAGCACATGATTTCTCATTGTTAATTTGAGTACCCAAGGATTCCATAAATAGATCCAGAATGTTCTTTATTCGTTCAATTTCCCTGAGAGATACATTACAGAATAGCATAATGTCATCCACGAACTGCTGGTGGGTGATCGGTAGCTCATTTCCCCATGCCTTGATCCCTTTTATTTTATTCTCCTGTACTTCCTTTTTTATGTATCTTCCGAGACCTTCAGCTGCTATAATAAATAGAAAGGGTGATAGGGGGTCTCCCTATCTTAACCCTCTTGTGGCATTGAAGGTGGGTGTCAGGGTTCCATTTAGGAGTATTGAGAAGACCGGTGTAGATATCATTGCTGAAATCCAGTCTATCCTTCTTCTGCAGAACCCAAAAGCTCCCAGTACTTTCCTTAAGTATTCCTAGTTTAACCTATCATAGGCTTTGGATAGGTCCAATTTAATCATCAACCCTACCATTTTTTTGGATTTTAGTGAGTGTACCACTTCCTAGGATACAATCAATCCATCTAGAATTTGTCTGCCCTCTACAAAGCCTGTTTGCTCAGGTGATATAATGCTAGAAAGAATCGGTTTCAGTCCCTTAGCTATTAATGTAGAGATAATTTTATAAATAAAATTACACAGTGCAATCGGTCAAAACCCCTGCGGTTCATCAGACTTAGAAGATTTAGGTATGAGGGAAAGAAGGGTAGGGGTAAGACCTGGACATACCTTTTGGTTCCTTCTGGATTCTTCCACCATTGCTACAATATCATTGCCCATGAATTTCCAAGCTGCTTGGTAGAATTCTGCCATGAATCCATCCGGTTTCGGGGCCTTGTTTCTCTTTAGCCCTTTGACTACTTCCTCTGCCTCCTCTATCGTGACTGCTCTCATTATCACAAGATTTTTCTCTCTAGTTATTATCCTGGGAATCTCATTGCATATCCTATTCATTGCCTCCTATCGTTCCACCTGAGGTTCCTTTAGGAGGTCCTTGAAATACCATACCAGGGTGTCCTCCATTTCCTCATGCTGGGTTTGTCTTTCCCCAACTTCATTTTTGAGGGAGAAGATTCTATTTCTCTGCTTGTGCTGTATCATTGCTTTGTGGAAAAATTTAGTGTTCCTTTCTCCCTCTCTCAACCAGTTCACTCTTGACTTCTGTCGCCATAAGATCTCTTCCTGTTTTCTTTGTTCCTCTATTTGGCTGACCAATCTGCCTTCTTCTGCTTCTAAGTCGGGGCTTCTCCCTTCCCTTATAATTTCTTGTTGGATTTCTTCCATCCTTTGGGTTAACTGCTGTTGGTCTGTCATTATATTTCTAAATTCCTGTTGGTTCCATTTCTTGATTTTTTGTTTTATTTCCTTTAATTTGTGTTGGAATGTTTGCATTCTATTCCTTCCCCTTTGTTCACTCTGTGTCCACCATTCCTCTACATTGCTTATAAAATTAGGGTCCTGAAGCCATAATGCTTCGAATCTGAATGGTCTCTTTTTAGGGCTACCTTTGAGTTCAATCTCTAATCTCATCGGACAGTATCTGATCCCATCCCAGGTAGTATCATTGCTTCCATGAAAATGTCTCTGCTTACTATCTCCTCTAATATTAAAAATCTATCTAGTCTTGATGCTGCTTGATGTCTGCCTCCTCTTCTATTGTTCTAGGTATGGTTTCCATTAGTGGTTGTGATATCCACTAATGTTTGGTCATTGATAGTATCTCCAATCATCTCCATATCTGCATCCACCCTGCGTACTCTGCCTCTTTTCTTATTTAGTGATTTGATCGTATTAAAGTCTCCTCCTATTATCCATGGAATATTATGATACATCCCTCTTACTTTTGTCATATTATTTATGAAATTTTTTCTTTCTCTTGGGATATGTGGACCGTAGACTCCTAAGAGCAGGGCCCATTCATTGGATCCAATGTTTTTGAATTTTCCAGATAGTATTCTTGGCATACTTATCCAGCCCTCAAATCTAACTTCCTCTGGATTCCAAAGTATTGCCAATCCTCCCGTGCTTCCCGTAGCATCTTGTCCTATTACCTCATACCTTGGTTTGAAGTTTCCCATGATCTCCTTCAGCTTTGTTTCACTAATCTTGGTTTCTTGTAATAGCATAACACTGGGTTTATCTTTCCGTAATCTTTCTTTAAGATATCACTGTTTCCCATTACTGTTAAGACCCATTATATTCCAGGTGATGATTATCATTCCAAAAATTTGGTTGGTTGGTGGAATACCTCCGATAATGGCACCACTCATCCAGAGTTAATGAGCATTTCACCTACCATTTGGATAGATTCACTCATGGATCTTCTGCCTGTTATTTTTCCTGCTTTACCTGGCACTCCCGTTTCCATTCCTTGTCCTCCTTGTGATCCAAGATGCGCTGGTTGATTTACCACTATCGTTCCTTGTTTTAACTTATACTGTTGAAACATCTCTTTGTAGAGTTGTTTTTGGTCTTCAGGGATGAATCTCTCATCCAGGTGCCGCCATTCCTGCAGTAGTCTTTTCATTACTTGTTCCTCTTCACTATAGTTTTCCTTCTGTAAGTCCATCTCCATCTGGCTCTGCTCTATTTGTTCTGTATTCATTTCTCCTTCTTTTTCTTCCACTATTGTTATCATTTCCTGTTGTTTCCCTTCTTCTTTTTGCTTTGGTTCTTCTGGTTCTTCACTATTATCCTCAGGTATCTCCTCCATTTCCTCCTCTTATAGAACTGCAAATTTATTCCGATTTGCCTTTTCCTTCTCTTTCTGAGGGCTCTTGTGGATATTCGACGGTTTTGGATTCTTTCTTCTTCTGTGGACCTCCTGGAAGCCTCCATCCATTTCCTTACTGGGTTCTTCCTCATTCTTGTTTCCCTAGGTATTCTCTGAGATGTTCAGGTGGCAGGATCTGAATAGGTGGCCATATTCATGACATCTCCTACACCTGAACGGTATATGCTCATAATCCAGTGGTTGTTTCCATACTTCATCATGATATTCTACCTCTATGCAGTCATGGAGGGGTTCTGTTATATTCATGTAAACACATATCCGGGCATAATATGTGTACCTTCCTTTTCTTGTTGTATCCGCCACTTTGATGAAGGTTCCAATCAAGTTTCCTATCCCTTCTAGAATTTCTGGGTCCCAGAAATCCATTGGAAGGCTGAACAACCAGACCCAGATTGGTGCCACCAGCATTTTTTCCTGATCTGGGTTATAACATTCTTCCCAGTGTCTCATGAATAAGCCAGCATTATTAAACAAATACGGTCCCTCCTCAAAGACTTTCTCCTTATCTGCTAGATGAGCAAAGACTACTGAGAAGAATCCTTTTGCTCCTAGTTTTAGATCTATGTGTCCTTTGGGTTGCCAGCGCTGATGGATCCATTTTGTGAGTTCTTTCTTTGTTGGCCAGACTCCTATGAATTTACAGATCAAAGCATGATCCTTCATATATCCCCTGCACTCTTCTAGTTTATTGTTAGGAATAACGAACCTGGGTTTTTTAACTGCCCTTGGTAAGCATTTACCCCCCAACCCTGCCTGCCATTGCGCCCCCATAATTGGTGTATTACTCCTTTTTCCTTGTGTTCCATTATGCCCGTTTCTGCTAGACTCCCTTGCTGTGACATTCTTATAGGATGGGATTGCGCCCCCCCTTCCACGTTCATCCTGCCTGCGATGGCCTCACCTGCCTCCCCTCGCCTCGAACTCCGATAAACTATCGTATCACTTTGACAGGATTTACCGATGCCCCTGCCCTCTGGTGTTGTAGCAGGTTTGCTAGGGAAAACCTGCGTCAAACCCTAGCCCGTGACCCTTTTCTCTCCACCATCGCCCTTCCGCATCTCAACTTCGTTCACATGTCGATAATAATTTTTTTATTAATAAATATTAATTAACTTAATTTATTTTTATTAAATAAATTATTATTATTTTAGAAAAACTAATTTCTATGATTTTTTTTTTCAAAAGGTTTATTTCAATAACTTATTATTATTATTATTATTATTATTAATGGATTAAATCCTTTATTTATCAAATAAATTATTCTTATTTTATAAGAACTATTTATGTGAGAAATTATTATTTCAAAGATTTAATTTTATGATTGTTTTTATAAAATTTGGTTGGGATTTTTTTATTGATAAAATAGTTTCATTTTTATTATAAGCTAAAGAAAATGTACATTATGGTTTTCCTTGGTTTATTATTAGGGAAACTAGACTATCATTAGGGAATCTAGACTAGTGACAAAACTAAAGATTTTTAAGCATCCAAAAATCTATACTATTTTTGGAAATCAAAATTACTATATAAAAGCGAAGAGGCCTAAACTTGCTAAGACTAGCATGTCCAAATAACTAAAAAAAATTAACATAAAAGTAAGCAGCAATATAGTACGATAGAGTGCATCGACTAGCTTCACGAGAATCTGGTTCTTTGACAATGATGGAATCTTTATTGCTCCTTGGTGAGTAGCCTACTTTTGGAGGGAGGCCCAAGTGACCTTTAATCCTTTGTAGATGTGAATCCAATCTTTGGCCCATAAATTGTAGCTCATATAGCATCATCAAAATCTCCTAACTAGCTTCATTTATGTCGAGAATTACTCTCCCAAGCAACATTTTCATATGCAAGTAGATATTGTTGAAATTTCCTTAGGCCCTATATTTGGTATGAGGCTAACCAAGCATACAAACACACTAATTACAAGAACTTTTCATAATGGAAATCTACAATAGTGAAATCAATAAAGTAGACAAAGAGATTGAGCCCAAAGCTCAATTATATATTAGTCCATAAAAGAATGATGGGGCTCCCTTATGAGGGATCACAACCATTCAAATCACTTGTACAACTAGTATACACACTACAAAATTAGGGCTTGAGATATGCTTCTTTAGATCAACAATTTGCCCACAAAATACAGAGACAATGAATGTCTTACTTGTTGAAGTCAATCCTTTAGTCTTCTGCCTTTTAGGTCCTCTTGTCTACTGTTCCTTTCGCAATCCTTTGCCTCCATCACACAATGATTTGGGTCGTTTCTAATATGTGTCCCATCAACTGCTCACAATGCATTTGATCCTTCAAATACCTTGCATTTATCAACCCACAAACATTTGTTTACTCACAATGAATTAGCCCTTCAATTCTTTGTATATCTAAAGCTTCAAGTCTATTATTCAACTATCATTTGATGAAAAAACTTCACATTATGTGCTCAACAACCCTCTACACAACATCACCTTGACACTTTGTCCCTTCACTAGCCTTTTCTTAGGCTTGAGACTCCTCGACCTTGTGCCATAGATTTTTTGAGGCCTCAGGGCCTAGTTCCAGGGCTTCAACCCTCCACAATCCTCATGATAGCCTCCTACAACACAAAGGATTGACCATATAATAGAGTAACCCTCCTTTAAATGGAAGACAAGGTCTTGACCTTCCTTTCTAGGGCACAATCCCTTCCAAAAAATAGATAAGACCAAAAGCTTGCACTCTTTCCAGTTGCAGCTACTCCTTAGGTGACCTATGACTCTCTTTAGACTCACTATGCTTCACAAGATAAGTTGCTATGTTGTAGTTATGTTCTTACTCATGGGTGCCCTTTGCCCTTGACCCTCGATAACAATATTTTTCACACTGGAAGAGACATTTGGCGTCCTTCAAAGGTTCAACAACATGGATCTTGGCCTTGATTAGTCCCCAAACCAAACTCAACTTGATCCCCAACCCTCCAAAACCTCAATCCTTAATTTATCTTTGACTCGAACTCATAGAACAAGGGTTATGGTCTTCTCCCAAGGATAATCTCGGCCTCCATGAGAAGAACTTGACCCTCCACTAGGGCACACCTTGCACAAGAGAAGCCACATCTCTCTTGCACCTAATGAGCCTCTCCTTTGGCTTCTCTATTTATTCTTTCCCTTGGGTCATTTAGGAAACCTCTAGATCTTAAGGTTTTAGCCTCTCAACCCATTAGAATAAATAATTAGTTCTTTTAGGTCCTAAAATCACTGCTTTGGGTCCAACCCCAACTTTGGGTAAATTTCCCAACCAATTCCTTTAGGTGGGTTTTCACTTCTCAGAAATACCTTCTGAGCTACCCAAAATTCTAACAAATATTAATGATGTGCATGTATTAATTGAGTCTTCTCTTGGTATGCTCAACATCTGGTATCCATTTTACAAAGTCACTTGCAATCTCAATGTCAAATAGGAATTCCCCCTCAACTATTATGCCATGCTACGCCTCAACAATTTCTTCTTGAATTTGAGTTGGGGTTTGGTCACAATATTTCCTTGTTTAGGCCTCCACTTTCTATTGAGCTAAGGAGTTCATCTCATGATAGTAGGCAATACCCATGCATGAACTAGCTCTCTATTGGGGCATGATTGGTTGTGCTAGACTGTCAGGGTAAAAACTTAGCCCAGTAAAGTATATTCAAGAGGAAAATGTATGTCCAAAATAAGAGGGGTGAACTAGAGTAGTGCAATGGTGGACGCATAAGAAGGAGCTAAGCTCTAAGGATTGAGGGAAGAAACCGGAGGAACAACAGGAACAATTGATTAACAAAGAGAATCCTCATTGGTCTTCAAATTTATAGTCAAAATCAGAGCTTACCTACAACAAAAAACTAATGTTGGACCCTACACCCATGAACATCACTAATAGAGTGCCATAATAGAAATCAAATTGAGAATTCAAAATTGATTCATGCCGAATCTGGTTAGAGTCGAGGTCACAAGCTCTCCATTTCCTTGAATGATGAATTCACATGATGCACTAAGCCTATAATGATGCACAGGGCCTCATCTTGATCCTTTGACTTTCAAATCCATGTATCAACATAAATGCCATGACTTGCAAAAATAACCTTCAATGATACATTATCCCAAATTGCACACAAATTAACATCCTCCACCACCTCTTGTACTTACTCCAATTTTAATAATATAAGGGGAAGGTTAATCATGTCTCCCACATTTATTCTCGATGAGACAATGACCATACCCTCCTCACCCATCCCTTCCCTAATACCCAATACAAATATGATTTGTATCTCTTTAATAAATTTAAAATGTTTATTTAAAATATTAGAATATTTTTTTAAATAAATATTTTACAAATAAAAAATCTCACATATTACTTTAATATATAAAATTAAAATTAAAATAAAACATAACTAAAATTATAGTACTTTAATATGTAATTAAATAAATATAATTATAAATAATTTATTACGAAATGTGGTTATGCTTGGAATTATTTTTGCCAAGAAATGAATATCTATTCATTGAAATATGTTACTAGTTAGGATTTGAATTTGAATAAAAAACACCATAATTGTTATACCTAACCACATAGTTTAAATTTAATTAACATCATTATTATAATTAACACATACTATCAACATATACTAATTCAATCATATTTATTCATCATAACCAGATTGCCATTGATTCATTGTTTTATCATCATTGCCAACTTGGGAGCATTACATGAATATTGTTTTGTTAGGTTGCAAATCATCACATTTATATGCCATATGACTCAAACCTGGTCTTTAGGTATTTATTATTTTAAAGCAAACGAGTATCTGCATGAATTTTAAAAAAAATTGCGAGTAGCCAATTTGCTATTCATTCTATATGCTTCCAACGTGGCCATGATTTCCCCATCGAGTTAATTGGGGAAAAGGCTAAGGCGGATATGTACTCTCCAATACAAGATAAGGCAAGGTATTATGTATAATATTTACTAAGTAAATATTATATTTACTTATTATTTTATATTTATTTTAATTTTAGGGTTGTATTTTAAGAGATATATTTTTTTTAATAAGTAATATATAATCATTAATTTATATTGATATATTCAAAGTTAAAATAATAGTTTGCTAGATACTTTAAGGTGGAAAACATCAATGGTATGCTCGGGTGTTGTCTACCAGTTTTACTCTTTTCAGGTTATGCTCTGTCCTATCATTTCTTTTTCCGTAATTTTGTTTTACACGATAATTTCAATGTCTTTAATAGACTAAGGGCGCTGGTACTTTTTTGTCCAAGTGTCTAAGGTCCAAGTCATGTTAAGTATCAATGCTGGTCCTCATTCTACATTTTCCAGTGTCTAGGTTTTCTAAAGTTTCTTTGTGTTCAGTTACTACTAGTATGTTTATGTCGTCAGTTTAGGTCAGTTAAAGGTACATTGTTGGTCCTCGCTCTCTGTTCTTTGAGGTGCAGGTTGTCCCAAGTCTCTTTGTTAGGCACTGTTATGGGTGGGTTGTATCTTTGGTGGCTATTGTTCCTTGGTAGTTCTCAAACAAGCATTATTACCAGGAGTGTCTTAGGGTTAGGTGTAGGACATCAATGTTCTTTGTGTGTTTTTTGCACAATTCGTCCGGGCCTTCATTCGAATTGGTTTTTGTAATCCCTTTTGCAAACCTTCAATACCTTGAGCCCTCTGGTATATCGTTCAATTTCACTATCTTGGTCACCAGAGTTTGGTACAATGGGTCTTTTTCTATATGGTTCTAACTGTGTCTGCAGTCGAGCCTTCCAAGGGATATATTGGAAATCACAGGGGGTCAATCTGTCTTTCGTTTTGCACCTCAACTGTTGTCGTGACCATTTAGGTCTAGAACTACTTCGTTGTAGGTTCTTGGGTGATGTTCGTATTGTATCCACATGAACATACTCAAAGCTCCAAGTTTCTTTAAATTTGGTAATTTGGGTCATAGTTGTCTTGTCCTATCTAGTCGTTCACCAAATTCGTTCCGATGGGTCATTCCAAAATATCTTTGTAAAGTTTGTTTGCAGGTATTGGTTTCATATGGCTCTGCATCAGTGCTTGTTCAATCGCAGGGGACGCACACCAGGGGCATCATCCACCAAACATCGACGACTTTTTGGTTGAGACTTGGTTGCAAACTTCTTTGACGTAGTGCCTTTCGAGGTGCGAAAGGAAATTCGCACCCTGGAAGCAAAAGAATTTGATGATCAGATGTACCATTTAGAGTCTGAATTTTGTGTTGGAGAAACCAAATGGGTACCAGACCCAAGAGAACTGAGGAAGAGAAGGCTATATTTTATGCACTTGTTATATACATACAAATAGATGGACACTCTTATTCACATGGTTCTACGAGATAAATAGGTGGATAATTACAAACTCTTTGTTGGTCAGGAGGACTTGAAGAGGATATTGAGGGATATCTACTATGATATGGATGATATAGCGGTTTGTTTGAGAAAAATAGAACACTACACCATCTCAGATTCAGACACTAACTTAATTGCACCTCCGAATGATGAAGCGGTTATCAATGCTACCCCAATCAACATGGTCAATACTAATTCCTCTCCAAACCAATGACAATCATTTTGGATGAATGAATCCAACCTTGGTTCTCTTATCCTAGGAGTTGTTCTTATGTTCTTTTGGTATTTTAGTTGGTAATTATTCTTCTATCCTTGTGTTATCATCTTTCTCCTTATTTGGTATCAACTGTGTAGTGGTTAAATCTAGAGTTAAAATAGATCTAGACTAGATTTTTTATTAATTATTAATTTTGTATTTTTATTTTATTTTAATTTTTAAAAATTTAATTTAATTTAATTTTTATTTTTAATGTAATTTAAGCCAGTGAAAATGTTTTAATCAGTAATTATAATTATTTAATTTTAATTTTATTTTTTTATGTAATTTTATCAAGTTAAAATGTTTACATAACATAAATGGACAAGACATTACAACATCTCTTCCATAGAGCGCCCGACGCAGTAAGGTAAAATTGGTAGGTGGGTAAGTTAATGCTTTGGTGAATTTAATCCTTAGTGAAACTTACGTAGATTTTAAATTTTGAAATATTTTAAATTTTTCATGAATATGAATAAATTAATTATTTAACTTTGTTTCCATGTTTGGTTAAATTAAAAGAAAATAAAAAAAATTTAAAATAATATAATTTTTCTTAATTTCTTAATGAAATTTATTCTATTTCCTAACAACTCTGTAAACCAATTTAGATCCATCTTACCTCTAGGTCTATCAAGTGCCAAGAAGAATCAAATCTCTCAAGATACCTCTTTTTTGAGTGCAAAACTTGAGGAAAGTCTTACACCTCTAGAAATTTGATGCAGAGTTAAGATGCATCTAGGCTCATTTAATTATAATTATAAATTTTATTTTTATTATTGTGATCATGAAGAACGAAAGGTTAGAAAAATAAATTGGATTAGGAAACCCTAGTGATCAAAGTGATATAAAATCGTGTGAACTAAAAGATCTAAAGTTTATTATTGTGTTAACAATATTGCCTTACATTTTATCTCAATCCTATCCCATCATCTCTGATGCCACAACAATGTTAATTTTAATATATATGCAATGTTTGATTGGAAATATTTGATTACACAAATATTTAATTACAACATTCATAAATTACAATTATAAAGTTACATCATTTATTTGATAGAAGAATTTTGATTATACAAATCTGATAGAAGAATTTTGATTATACAAATTTGTAATTTCAGAGATTTCGAAATTATAATCTTAAAATAAAATCACATCTCGTATTCTACTTATAATTGAAATCACAATGTTCTCTTCATGGAGGCAAATCTGTTTCCTGGGTAGATATTTAATGTATAAGAGTAACATTAAAAACACAGATGATAATTCGTTGGGTGCTCTCCTCTTTCTATCACATTGCGCTAAGGTTCCTATGAAACCTTGAATTCTTCTGTTTCATCCCCATTGTTGCTACCTCTTCTGTTGATGCTACCTCCATAGAGCATGCTAAGTTGATTGCCCCATGGATGGGGCCACCAATGGGAGGGGGATTGGCCTCCTCCTTCAAATCGATCCTGACGGGATCTACGCGGTCAACTTCGACACCATCACCCTTAGATCCAGAAAGGAGTGCATAGGTAGAATGACCAGCCCTAGGGGAACAATGGAAAGTAAGGATGAAAGGTTGTTGTCTCCTGAAAGCTAACAAGAATCCAAAGGTGGTTATCCCCCACAACCACCTGGAACAATCTCATTAGTTTATGCATGGATCATGCAATTATATGCAAGTTTATGGGCATTTGGCGAGGAGAAGCAGACATCCTTCGCTAGATCCATCTAAAATGGCAACCCAAAGCTCCTTTTGACTTATGCCTTAGGGCCATGGGATTATTCATAGTAATATTTGAGGATCTTGAAGACGAGAAACATATTATGGACAATGGCCCTTATTTCATGAACAACGTTGGTATATTCATGAGGCATTGGGAAACTTGTTACAACCCTGACAAGGAACTGTTCCTTGATTCCCCGATCTGGGTTCGTCTCTACTCCCTCCTAGAGTACTTTTTGGAGTTGGACATCCTATAACTCATAGGTAATTCTAGCGTTAACTTTGTTCAAGTCTTTGAAATTACATGGCGTAAAATATTCTCGTCATACACCTGCATCTGTGTATCTATTAATATCTCTCAATCCTTCTCCGAGTCTGTCAAAATTGAATACTAGGATAGGATATGGTCCCAACCCATACAGTATGAACATGTACTGTTCAAATTTTGTTTATACCACGAACACGACCATCTCTTCTGGGACTATCTGCAGCAAGCTCAATCATCCACCTCGACTCCCAGTCTGGACAGATTCCAGGAAGTTCAGCACCATTGCCCCCTTCCGACTAAAGTCGCCCCCCCCCCCCCCCTTTACGGGGTCGTCAAAGCTCCTGCATGCTTCCACCAACCACCCAGTTGAACCCCATCTTGTGCCTATAGGGTGTTCAACCTTGACTTCACATGCCCCTCCATCCAACCCTCATAGAAATTGCTTTTCCATCCTCGCGAAGTCGTTAGAGCCGGAGGAGAATGTACACCATGAAGCCCCAGGAACAACCCCACATACTCACTCAGCTATGGAAGTAGAATAGAATATGGAAGAATCAAAGAGTAAATATCCGAGTAAAAGGAAGTCCCTAGAAGCCCAATCAAATACCAAGGAAGTCCTCCAAGTCCTAGCCCAAGTTCGCCAAGCGCTAGAACAAGATGTGAAATTGGAACAAATTCACTCAGATGAGAGAGTTTTGGTTGCTTTCCTTCAAAGTTGGGTGAAGGATGGCACATCAGATATACCCTAGGATTAGCTAGACTAGTTCCATAAAATCTTCAAAGAATGTGAGAAACACATTGCTACGACAAAACCCTAGAATCAACTTGCATTACTACCATGGGATGAAGATCAACCCTCACAGCGGTTAGATCTCACTTATAGCTCTAGGAAAAGAGGTCGAAGACCAACGTGAGAAGTGATCCGAGAAGCAGGGGAAATCTTGGTGAAATTAGGACAAACCAATGTCCTGACAAAATATTACCAACGATCTCTCCCTCCCCCTTCCCAATGAAGCTAATGTCGTGGAATATTATAGGCCTCAACTCTAAAGGGAAGTTGAGGTACCTTAGAAACATAATTCAAAAAGAAAAGTCGGATAAAATTGTTCTATAGGAAACTAAGGTGACTATTGATAGACTCCAAGAATTTGCAAGCAGGAGCAGGCCTTTGACAGAATACATAACATTGGATGCATGAGGCAGTGTGGGAGGACTGGGTATCCTCTAGGATCCCATATTTGTTTCCTTTGGAAAATGGGTAGCAAGTCCCTACACTCTCTCAGGTCGGCTTGAATGTGTGGTCTAAGCGGTGAAGGTTTGGCTAACTAGGGTATACAGACCCATGGTGCCTAGTAAAAAAGATTGCTTCCTAAAGAGATTGAGAAACCTAAAGGATTTAGTGGAGTATCCAAATTGGATAGTGGCCGGGGATTTCAATCTCATCAAAGAGCTCAATGAGAAAAAGCGAGGCCTAAGAATACTGGATCAGATGTCAGTGCCCTTCAAGGAAACCATCCAAGATATGGGGCTGAAGGACTTGGAGTTCATAAAGGGTTGTTTCACATGGAATAATCGAAGAGGTGACCCCACCAAAATCGCCTCAAAACTGAACCACTTCCTTCTCTCAAAGAATATTCTACTTCAAGATTTGTTTTTCCAAGCAGAAATCCTTCCATGCATGGGTTCAGAACACTGGCCAATTTGCTTGGAGATATACCTGCACATAGCCCTCAGAATCGACTATTTAGATTTGAGTCCTTTTGGCTAGAGAACCTTGATCTCGTGCCCAAAATGGAAGAATGGTGGTAGAATTCCAGGATCATGGGTCGAAACATGATGGAAACCTTCCAGCTTAAGCTCAAAGATCTTAAAGGGAGACTAAAGGATTGGAACAAAACTGAGTTTGGAAACATCTAGGGAGAAGCGTCGCCTTGAGGAGGAAATGCGAACCCTTTAGCAACAAATTATTTTGGATGGACGCTTAGAGACCCTCATAGCCCAGGAGGGGAAACTCCTAACAGAGTTAGAATAGAGAAGGAAGTAGGAGGAAATTCTATGGAAACAAAAGTCATGGGTTCAATGGCTCAAGGAAGGAGAGCGAAACACAAAATTCTTTCATCGAACATTGGCGTATCATCGTCATTGTAATCACATATTTTCCATCAATATCCTTGATGGTCGACAGTTGGTGCAACATGAGGAAATCTCAGAGGCCCTGAATGACCATTTTAAGTCCCTACTCATGGAGCTAGATGTGGACAGAAGGGAAGCCATCTCTCAAATCCAACAACATATTCCACGCCTAATCATAGATGAGAAAAATGAATCTCTCATATGTGAAGTCTCCCTATCCGAAGTCGAAGAGGTCATGCGGGCACTTCCGTCCAGTAAGGCCCCTGGCCCCGATGACTTTATCTCATAATTATTCAAAGCTAGATGGAAATTTCATGGGGAAGAGATCCGGAGCTTGTGGAATATTCCGACAATCTCAATGGCTTTGGGCAGGGCTGAATGAAAATTTCCTTGTTCTCATCCCAAAAAGAGGTGCCGACTTGGAGCCTAGTGGGTTCAGAACCATAACTCTTTGTAATGTAATTTATAAAATAATCTTAGGTATCCTGGTTCGTCGGCTCAAATCCCTACTCCAAGGTATTATTGGCTCGGAGTAGAGTGGTTTTGTGGAAGGTAGGCAGATTATGGATGGAATCTCGGCCATGCATGAAATGGTGCACTCCCTCACATCCTCTCGAGTACCAAGTATGATCATGAAACTAGATCTTTCTAAAGCTTATGATCGTTTAAATTTGGATTTTTCGTTGTTAATTTTGGATGCATTTGACTTTTCCCAAGCTTAGATAAGATGGATCAAATCCCTAATATCTACTCCATTCTACTCCATCCTTTGTAAATGGTGCCCCGTCTAACCCCTTCATGGGTTCTCTAGGCCTCAGACAGGGTGACCCCATCTCCCCCTTCTTATTCATTATTGTCAGCTCATCAAGGTCACTTCAAATTCTTCGGCCCTATTGGGCATCCACATCTCACAGGAAACCCCTATGGCAACCCACCAACAGTTTGTAGATGACAATATGTTATTCAGGAATCCAACTCTGAAAGAAGCTAAGGAGTTTGAAAAAATTTAGATACCTTTCAACTAGAAGGAAGTTTTCTCTCGTATTGACAAGAAACTATCTAGCTGGGCCTTCCATGCTTTGAACTTAGCCAACAGGTTAGTGTTGTTAAAGGAAGTCCTTCAGGATATCCCACTGTACCAACTATTGGGTCTCCTGACCCCTAACAACACTTATTGAGAATTGACAGCCAAGTTTCACAATTTTCTATGGTGAGGGACCTAGGTTGGCCATAAATGGGATTTGGTGGCCTGGGAGAAATTGTGAAAACCCAAGATCCAAGGTTGGACTGGGGCTCAAAGATCCGGAGGTTCTATCCTAGATCCTTAGCGCAAAAGTGTGATGGAAATGGATTCAAGGAGGACATGAGCTATGTAAAAAGATCTAGGTAGATAAATATGGAGTCTAGGGTTGGAAAAACCCTCTCCACCTTCATCCCAACCTCCCAACAAGTTCATTGATTTAGAACAAATCCAAGGCTCAACAATATTTTATTTGGCATCATGGCTTTTGGGAAGTCTAGAATGGAAACACAACTAACTTCTGGGTTTATTGGTGGATGCAGTTCCCCAGACTTGATCAAAATCCATATTTTTCAGGTCTTCAAGCATTCACCTCCTGGCTTGGTGTAACCAAGGTGCGAGACTTTTGGAGTAACCCTATGCAGGATTCAAAATGGGGTGAGTGGAAACGCCTTGAAAATTGGCCTCCTCATGACCCTCCTTTGAAATGGGAGGCCCTTGTTTTGATTCTCTGCAAGAGACCGATCTTGAACAATGAGGAGCCTGACAAATTAAGATGGGGGTATTAGCTGGAAGGTGAATTTACTCTTAAGGAGGTCTATTCACTAAAATATTCAGCAGATGACCTAGAGCCAGACCCTCTATGGAAAAGTATTTGGTATTCGTGCCTATGACCAAAAGTTTCCTTCTTCTTATGGGTGATAGTGCATGGTAAACTACTCATATGGGAAAAAATACGAAATAAGGGCTTTACTGAACCATCCTGCTGTCCTTTATGCCGCATGGAGGAGGAAACAACTGATCGTCTACTGAAATTTTTCTCGAAGACTCTGGAAGTCTAGAAATTCCATGCTAAGGTTTTCGGTCTCTCTGACAAATCCATAAAAAGTTTACAGGATTATTTAGTCACGTGGAGATGGACCCCATTGAAAAACCAAATAGTCAATCGTGCTTAGTGCCTATCGTAAGGATTTGTCTTATGGATTATTTGTAAAGGTAGGAGCATGGAAGTCTTCCACTCAGAAGAGTTTCGCCCAGCCAAGGCCTAGCACACCCCCCTCCGAAACCTTAAGGAAATGATTTCGATCTCACCATGGTCGGAGGAGGAATTGAAGATGGAAAGATGGGAGCATGCTATTTTTTTAGGTCTCGAAATCACAAGGGACTCCACATTTTCCCCCACTCGCCGACCATTACTTTCCTGTGTCTCCTCAGAAAAGTTTACCTGTCCGCCGTTGGGATTTTCCAAACTCAACTTTGATGTGGATTCAAAGGGGAAACTGGGCTTAGCTGGTTGTATTGGGATCCTTCGTGATGACAAGGAGTAGGCAAGGAGATTTTATGTGGCCACACCACTAACAACGTGGCTGAGTATTTAGCATGGACCACGTCTTGCAGGTTACAACAAACATGGGAATCACGAACCTCTAGGTCACCGGTAATTCCCAGATTGCTATATCCATGCTCCAACGCCTCATCAACTGTTACCCCTTGTCAAAGGTTATCAAGAGTTGGTTTCTGGAGCTTATAGGGGAATGCATACTCTCAAGACTTTCCTCCTTCGATTGCATAATAACGGAGCATGTTGACTAGGAAGGGAATAAAGCAATAGAAAAATTAGCAAATTCAGGATGCAAGCTTTAGGGCTAGGACGTCTCCCAAGCGTGGCCTACCTCCATCCAAAACAAGTTTCTGGAGGACCTACGAGTAATTTTGGCGAATGATAATTATTCCCTGATGGGGGTGAGAGAAGGGAAGCATATGCAGGTCACCTCTCATGTGTGAAAACAAGTGGATACGATGGGAGGGGCGAGCCTCTCAGTCCCTTGACATCTTCGCATTAACCAGGAGAGGTACTGTCTTAATGTCGGTCGTTCGTGTGAGCAATTATTCAGTGTCTGTGCTTGGGGGTGGGATAGTGTTAAGGAAATGTGCGATGAATGCACTAGGAATTCGTCTCTGCATTCGGATATGGTGTTGGGAGTCGTGGTGGCTTATGGGAAGGAGGAGGAAGCGTTGAAGGTCGATTCTCATTGGAAACAAAGTGTGGTTTCTCGCTGTGGAAATATATAGGGGTAGTGGGCTTGTTTGGTCCTTGCGGTTAGGAATCTTGGTTATTATTGCGGAAGGAAAGACTAGGTGTAGAAGAAAAACTTCTCGCGGTTTGGAGGTGACATGTTCTTCCTCATTCTTATAGGCTGGTGGAGCTTGTCAGTAAGAAAACCCTGCAGATAGAGGAGGAAGCCCAAGTTCCCCTGCTCTAATAGTGATTTCTGGTGTGATAGGGCTTGGTGGGTTCACCTATCATTTTTAGTTGTCGATTTTGGTAGGTTGTGGCCGATTTTTCACTCGCTTGGGATGGGAACAACTCCCCTATCCTTGGGTGGCGCTCCATCATTGGTGGTATTCTAGAAGTTGGAGGTGTCAGGATTTTCTGGTGGGGGTGGTCCTTCGTGGGTAGAAGGAGCTATCTTGGTGAATTTGTGTTATTTTGGGTGGTGTTACTTGATTCTTATATCTACTAGGAGTGTTCATTCAGGTGGAAAGTCTAGTGTTTGGTGCCTGTTCAAGGCATGCCTCCATCATGGGAAGCTATGAAACCGCTGACGCAAACGGGTTGCTCTTCCTCCCCTGCTGCCCTTGCTTCTGAAGAGGTGACAGACCAAGCTCTAGTCACAATGATGCCCCATCGGGGTGGCAAAACAACTGGGCGTGTGCAAAAAGGAAATGTAGGTGTGAGAGGAGGCTGCAGAGGTGACAAGTGGGGGGCGAGTCAGAGGTGAAGGGTCACACGACCGTGGGAAGACTCATAGGGGTGACAACCCCTGTGGCAGAAGGGTGAAGCGTGGGTTGATAACACCCGAGGCTTAGGAGGGACAAGGTGTCCAACACTGCTGCTTGGAGAATTGTTGCACTCTCATTTCCAGTTTGATGGACATGGTGGATGTTGTAGAACAAGTTTGGCACAAGAAGCATGTAGTGCAGATGGCCTCTCTGGAGCGGCTGCATTACTTTCAAAGTCAACTTCAGGAAAGACTGGTTGTGGTCCGGCAGGGGAAAAACCAACTCACAGAGAAAGTAGAAAATATGGAGACATGGATGGGGAACTATGAAGGACACGTTCAATGTGAATTCCGTCCTCCTCCGCCTCTTGGATGACCCGGACAACCCTGCATCCATTACATCATATGACTAGTATGATTTCTGGTTTTTTTTTTTTTTTTTACGTTTTAACTGTGTTTTGGTGTCTCTAGCCCAACGTCCTTAGCTACATTTTGTGTTTTTGTCATCTGGTGAAATTTATGGTCAACAAACCTGGTCGGGGTGAGACCACCTATTTTGGGACAGACTCTGTGTACTCCTTTTTCTGACATTAATAGAATATTGACTTACAAAAAAAAAATGAAATCATAATGTGAACAATGCAAATGGTTACATCAAACATTGAAAAGATTATAAAACACTGACACAAGCTGCATCCGCAACCTCAAAGTTTAAAATTAATTAAAATAGAATCCTTTGATTTGCATGTTGTCCTTTAAATACTTGATCTATCTAATTAAATTATTTATCAGAATCTCATTCCTTTCTTAGGTACTAATTTCTAGTTTATGTGTTTTTATCCAACATATTTCTTATTATTTATTAGAATCTCATTCCTTTATTAGGTACTCATTCTAGTTCATGTGTTTTTATCCAACATATTAATTCCTTAAGATGAGTAATGACAAGTTAATGATAAAGATATTTTTAAATATAAAAATAAAATGTTGTTAATAGGCTCACTACAATATGTCATTAGAGACTTGAATCCAAAATAGGCAAACAAAGTATTCACCAAACTCCAGTTAAAATCCTTTCCTCTCACATAATTTTTTATTATATACATCTTTTCCTTTCACATAAATTTTTATTATATTATATGTTAGTTTATGGGAATTTAAAAAAATAAATCCAAAATTTAATAAAATTTGAAAAAATCATAAATTTAAATTATTAAACTTTTATAGACAGTTGAATATATTTTTATATTAAAAATCAAACATTAAAATCTCGCTTAGCTTATATTACTAGTGACCTTTTGAAACCATATTTATAATATTTTCCTATTCAATAATAATAAATGATATAGCCCTGAGGGATAACTTAGTTGGTCAAGTTATTGTTGTTAAGTACCTCACTTATCGGGAGGTCACGGGGTCATATCTCCTCGATGCCCTTGTGGTCAGGCCTTGCTAGTTTGGCCGACGGGTAGATCCCTTCGGGTTGATTGTAGCGGGTGCTCATTGTTCATGAACCACCCTTAAAAAAATAATAATAGATGATATATATATATATATATATATATATATATATATATATATATATATATATATATATATATATATATATATCACAACTATCTTAAATCCAATAATAACAAAACCAATAGTTGCAACGGTGCATATTCCCTACTTCTACCGCTAATTAATTGATGAAGGTAGTACAAGGTCTACATTTTGTTGTTATTTAAGAATACGCTGTTTCCGCAATCTATCATTATTCACACTTACGCACATCCGCATTGCGCACAATGAAAGCTACCTCCACACTTTGCATTCTGCACAATGAAAACCACATTTGCATACCCTTTCTACTACAATTCCCCCATAACCTTTCTCCTTCCTCTGTATATCAAAAAATTAGCCTTTTTTGTCCATGTCTTGACTGTGCATATTAAATTAGCCTTATGCAAATTGCGGTGGAAGAAAGCTTGACTTGACATAGTCCTTGCTCTTTAACAAACTCTCCCGCACACAATTTCTCCACACACCCTTTCTCCCACACTTCCCGCATACCTTTCTCTACATAGCAAAACAGTCGCAGTTTCATATTCAATTATTTTTTTAAAGCTAATTCTGCATATTTTCATTGACGAAATGACCACTCACAAAATTAGTCTTTTATTATTATTATTTTGAAATGATTTGTCAAACACTAACAAATATTGAAAATAAATCACCCTCCACCAGGGGAAATATGTCACATCAAGCCTCGCTCAGCCAATGGGATATTAGAAATAAGATTATAGAAATTAGAAAATGATTTTTGAATTTACAGAAAAATAGAAATATTCAACATTTTCTCGAAACTTTGGTTAAAATTGCAAAAACTCTACAAAATAATCGATAGTCAATGCACTTTGAGTGTGAGGTATAAAAATAAATCATGTGGGACACCCTATGTTCATGAAAATTGTCGCTCAATAAATCAGAGGATTCAGGAACATGCAACATACATCAAACATGTGAGGGCCCATTCTTAGCATTAGTAGAACATTTAGAAAAGATAAAACACCACATTTGCATGTCCGAGTCATTGCTAGGATAGATCATCTCCATCACTGTAAGTTTATGGAGGCTATAGAGATTGAAAAGAGGCAAAGAAATATGAATAGAGACGATTGATGGAAAATTAGCAATTGTTGGATCCTTGCCATTTCCTCTTAAATTTTTATTTATTTCATTTTTATTTATTTTATTATTATTATTATTATTATTTTTTATTTTTATTTTTCTCCTAATTTTTTTAATTTTTATTATTTATTTGTATTTTTGATCTTGACTACTAATAAACCAAAATTATTTATTTGTATTTTTGTCGACGCGTTTTGAACCAACAAGTGTGGCTCATCTTGTCCTGACAATGAACCACACTTGCTAGTTCGAAACACGTCGACAAATGAATTTTGATGTGATTATCACCGAAAACATGTCTCAAAAACTTGACATGGATCACAAAAGCCTTAATTCAATAAATACTAATAAACCATTAATTAATTTATTTCCTTCTTTTTAGATTGATTTATTTAGTTTTTTATCTAATATATATATATTAAGTTTTTACCATTTATTATTTTTATTTGTTTTTAAGTTTTTAGAATTAATTGTTTTGATTATTTAAGTTTGACCCAAATATTTGATCCAAACTTAAATAGGAACACAAAAAAATACAGATATAATCATAAATATAGAGATTCAACAAAAACATACTTCATTTCATTAATAGAAAAATACTGAACTATGCTTACAAACAGAATAGAAATAAGATAGCTCGAGCGATGGTAGCTTATCTCTAAGAAGAGATCTGGTGGCTACATGCCAACTGAACTATGTTACAATGAGGCTCAAGGGCCTAATTATTATTAAAAAACATGAGAAAACTCTAAACAACCAAAACCTTAACCCAGGAGATGTAACACCAAGAGTTTGTGGGCCCCGTTGGGGTTAGTTGGGCAACCAACTTCCAGGGGTCGTAACTTGGTCATATTATCTCTGTTTGGCACGTATGATACCTTGTTGGCAAGGTCTCTCCAGGTACTAAAAGTTTCATCGCCAGCCCCTACCTATGGCTATGGGCCTGCAACGGACCTCAAAAATACATTGTTTAGGGGGTCAAAATTGCTTTGGAAGTTCAAGACCTGAAAAACTGCTAAAAATAGTAAATGTTGAAATAAACAAAGAAACATATGAAATTGACTAGAGGTTCTAGGTGGAATAGGCAGGTGGCCACCAATATCCACTTGAATCATTCCTACCCCCTTAGGAAGCAATGGTTCCCATTGCTTGCAGAGCCTTCATGAGGTGAGGAAATTTCTGTTGAACCTGGTCCTTAGTGAACCACTTGACTTGGTGAAGGAGTTGGCCTGCTTTGACAACTCAATATAGTTGTATACTCTATTGGCGAGTGTTATTGATTTGTGTGTCCATGATCTAATCAATTGTGGCCTATTCCATGCAGTCTGTGATAAGCTTTGTTGGTGTGAGTTGTTTTGCAATGTCGGATGTGTCCAACAATGGTGGAAAGTATGGCTAAAGGCAGTCTACATTGAACACTAGGTGCAGACCAAGGAATGATGGGATGTTGAGCTTGAAGGCATTATCACCGACAACCTTGGTGATGATGTATGGTCCATATAGGAGCGAGCGAAGCTTGCGGTGGGGTCTAGCGAGGCACTCCTTTTGCAAATGTAGCCAAACTTTGTCACCCACCTGGAACTTGTGTGACACTCGATGCTAATCATGGCATTGCTTGTACTTAGCATTGGCTCTATTCAATATATCATGGACCTGCTGCCGAATGTGTTGAATGTGCTCAATGAAGCTATTAGCCCTTTTGACTTTAGACTGGAAGTGAGCCAAATCTTCCTGAGTGCTTGTAAATGGTATGACCACATCAATGGGACATAATGGATGAAATCCCAGCACTACCTGGAAGGGGATGTGGTCTGTTGAGTTGTGGAGAGTGTTGTTGTACCTTTGTTGAACATAAGGGAGACTTTCATCCCACGTGCGTGGATGCTTCGAGTTGTACATGCGCAAAATGTGTATGATCATCCTATTGACAACCTCTGTTTGTCCATCAATTTGGGGATGGAAAGTCGTGGACTTAGTAAGTTTTGTATCCAACATCGAATAGAGACTGGACCAAAATGCACTTAGGAATCTTCTATCCCAACCTGAGACAATGGAATGTGGGATCCCAAAGTGTACCCACACTCGCTCAATGAAGAGCTTAGTAGTGGCCTCTACTGTGATACTCTTCTTGCAGGCTTCCATGATGGTCATCTTGGAGAATCTGTTGATGACCATAAAAACACAATCGTTAACTTGCTTACTAGAAGGAAGGCTCGACATGTAATCCATAGAGATAGATTCCCAAGGTCGACTAGGAGTAGGTAGAGGAGTATACATGCCTTGCTTCTTAATGGTTGGTTTTGAAATGGTGTAGGTGGTTCAGGATCTAATGTACTTCCCAACATCCTGATGAAGTTTCGACCAATAAAAATACTTCTGCAATACCGCCACTATTTTCTCTACTCCGAAATGTACAATGACCCGACTGTAGTGATCCTCCCAAATCATCTTGCACGCTTGCTTGAAGGAACACATATGTCTCCTAGGTGGCATAAAAATGCATTTTGAAGGTGAAAATTTGGAGCTTGCTTCCGTTCTAGGAGTGTCTGGTATGTGCTACCGAATTCTGGATTGCTCTTGTAAAGATGCGACCACCCTGAAGTCTCATGCCCATAGGAGTCGAGCACAATGATCAGTGGTCAGTTGAGGCAGTCTGCAACATTATCGATAATTCCCTTCTTGTACTTAATGTTCAAACGGAATTGCTACAGGTATGTGGACAATTTCTAATGGAAATCTTTCTGCAACTTCCCTTGTGTTTGTATGAGCTGCAAGGGTCGGTGGTCTGTGTGGATGACCATTTCCTTCCCCAAAATTTAATGCTTCCATTGACCACATGCCTGCACAATGAAATACATTTCTTTTTCGTGAGTGGGATACTTTCAGACTATATCTGAAAGTGTCTCACTATTGTAAGCCATTGGATGCCCATGTTGATTAAGAACCACACCAATAGCATAGTCAGAGGTGTTTGTCTCAATCTCAAATGGTTGTTACAAGTTTGGTAATGTGAGCACTGGTGTAGAGCAGAGGCGATGCTTCAATGCGGAAAATTCCTACTGTTGGTTTTTAGAAAAAAAAACTTTGCTTTCGCTCTGCCCTTGATAACTTGACTTAAAGGCCAAGTGATATAAGAGAACCCTAACACGAACCTGCAGGAGAAATTGGCAAGACCTAAAACGTTGCGGAGCTCTATTAGAGTGGTTGGGGCTTTCCAATCCCGAATAACTTGTATCTTAGTGTTATGAAACCAGCTCACAAAAAGATGGAAAAGGGAGATCCATGCCTTAGAATTCAGCCTCTTCGAGGGGGAAACCTCCTTTACATCACATAAATGAGCAATTCTTGGATGATTCAAATGACAAAACCTCCTTTCTATATATAGGAGTCTAAGGAGTCACAATATAACCTAGCCGACCTAACAATAATAATATAAAGCCACAAAAATAACAATAGAGTGATTCTATGGGGCACAGTAATAACAATATGGGGACAATGGGGGCACAACAATATTAATAAGGGATACAACTACACTAGTAATGGGGTAATCACTAGTATTATAGGGACCCAACATGCCCCTCTCCTTCAAAAAAGTGTTGTCCTCAACGCTTCAGTAGTTCTGGATGCTTCTATATAAAATTCTCATCCTCCCATGTGGAATCTTCAGCGGATAAGTTCTTCCACTTGATAAGATACTTTGAAATTGATTGATTTCGTAACTGTCGAGTTCTTGTTTCTGTGACTACTTTTGGTTCCAATATAATTTTTCCTTCCTCGTCAAGTTTTGGCAATATTGTTTGAACTGGGAGCTTGTCACCTATAACCTTCTTTAAACATGAAACATGGAAAACTGGGTGCAATCGAGAAGCTGCAGGAAACTCCAATTTGTATGCCATAGTACCAATCTTTTTCAACACCTTGTACAGACCATAATACTTTGGTGATAATTTATTATCCTTCTTAGCTTGCTTGAGGGACATTTTCTTATATGGTTGTAGCCATAGGAATACCCAATCACCTACATCAAAACTTCTTTTTCTGCGATGTTGATCTGCCTGTTGTTTCATTCTATTCTGTGCCAACACGAGGTTATCCTTTAAGAGTTGGAGGACATGTTGTTGATGTTCGATGTGATGTTCCATTGCTTGAACCTTAGAATTTTCTCTTAAATATGATGTGATGGATGGTGGTTGATATCCATAAAGTGCCATAAATGGGGTCATTTTTGTTTTTGTATGGAAAGAAGTGTTATACCACCATTCAGCCAGAGACAACCATTTGACCCATTGTGTCTGTTTATCAGATACAAAGCAACGAAGATATCCTTCCAAACATTTGTTTACTATCTTAGTTTGCCCATCAGATTGAGGATGATAAGATGAGCTATGAGCTAACTGAGTACCAAGACAAGAAAATAATTCTGTCCAAAAATTTCCAGTGAAAATGGGATCTCTGTCACTTACAATAATCTTTGGGTTTCCATGTAGCTTTTGAATTGTTTCCATAAATGCAGTAGAAACTGTAATGGCTTTAAATGGATGTGATAATGCACAAAAGTGTGCATACTTGGTAAGTCTGTCAACTACCACCATGATGACACTCTTTCCCTTAGACTTGGGTAAACCTGTGATAAAATCCATTGAAACCTCCTCCCAACGTTGGCTTGGAATGGATAAAGGTTGTAATAGACCCGGTGTCTTAATTGTTTCAACTTTATTTTGTTGGAAAACCAAACATTCTGCCAAAAACTTTTGAATATCTGATTTAAGGCCTTCCCAAAAAAATTCCTTCTTAACCCTGTGATAAGTTTTTAAAAATCCTGAGTGCCCTCCTAAGGGAGAAGTGTGCAATTCCATAAGAATCTTTTGTTTTAGCTGGGAATTCTTACAGAGGTATAAGCGATCTTTGTGCCATAACGAATCATTTTTCCAGCTAAATGTATCAGACGTACTGGAGTCTTGTTGTAACTTTCGAATAAGTGCCCACACTTCTTCGTCATTCTTCCATTCCTCCTTGGCTTCGTTTATCCAATCTGGTTGGATAATAGAAATGGCGCACAACAATGCTTCCACATCCTCATCCTTTCTTGAGAGTGCATCTGCCACCAAATTTTGCTTTCCTTTTTTGTATATGATTTCAAAGTCATAACCCAACATCTTTGTGACCCACTTTTGTTGCTCTTCAGAGGATAATCTTTGTTCTAAAAAGTAATTAAGGCTATCATGATCCATTTTTACCTTGAAGTGTCTTCCCATTTGGTAGGGTCGCCATTTCTTAAGTGCATGGAGTATTGCCAACATTTCCTTCTCATAAATAGCTTTGTGTAAAAACTTTCCCTTGATTGGACGACTTTCGAAAGCAATGGGTCTTTCATCTTGCATTAAAACAACACCAATTCCATTTCCTGAAGCATCACATTCCACAATAAAGGTTTTTGTGAAGTCTGGTGTAGCTAAGACCGATGCTTGGCACATTGGCCCTTTAAGATGCTCGAAGGCCTTTGTTGCTTCTGGAGTCCATGAAAATGCATCTTTCTTCAATAATGTTGTTAGAGGTGCTGCTATTCTCCCATAATTCTTAAGAAACTTGCGATAATACCCTGTCAACCTGAGAAATCCTCGAAGATGCTTTATGGATGTGGGGATTTTCCATTCCTTAATGGCTTTAATTTTGCTAGGGTCTACCTTAACTCCTTCATGAGATACAATATGACCCAGATATTCCACCTCTTGTACTCCAAAGAAACATTTGGATCTTTCTGCATATAATTGTTTCTCCTCCAATAGTTGTAGCACCCTATCAGCATGTTCAACATGATCCTTCCAAGACTTGCTGTAGATTAGTATATCATCAAAAAATACTAACACAAATTTTCTAAGGAATGGTTTGAAAATGGAATTCATCAAAACTTGAAATGTTGAAGGTGCATTGGTAAGGCCAAAAGGCATGACCAAAAATTCATAATGACCCTCATGAGTTCTAAATTCTGTTTTCGGAATGTCTTTAGTCTTCATTCTGATTTGATGATATCCTGAATGAAGATCCAACTTGGTGAAGTAAATTGATCCATGCAATTCATCCAGTAATTCATCAATGACAGGAATGGGAAACTTATCTTTAATAGTGAGTTTGTTGAGCTCCCTATAATCCGGACACATGCGCCATGATCCATCCTTCTTGTGCACCAATACTACTGGAGCAGAGAAAGAACTTTGACTCGGTTGAATTATACCAGCCTCTAGCATTTCTGCAACCATATGTTCAATTTCACTCTTTTGGGCATAGGGATATCTGTACGACCTAATGTTTGGAGGAACACTTCCTGGAATCAGATGAATAGCATGATCATGATCACGAATAGGTGGGAGACCTTTGGGAGTCTCAAATACCTTGGAATGATTGTCCAAGACTTTTTGGAGATCTGGAGAAATAGACGATTCCAATGTGGAAACATCTAGCAAACATAATTGTGCAATTACACCTCTTTGTTTCTTTTTTAGAAGCTTTGTCATACCGTTAGAGCTGATTATCTTTCCCCGTTTCCCTGCAGTACCCCTTAATTCAACTTCCTTTCCTTCCACAGAAAATTTCATGAAAAGTTCTTGAAAATTAAAAGCTATTGTACCCAAGGATTGTAGCCATTGGACTCCTAATACAACATCAACACCTCCCATTGGAATGGAAAGCATTGGGCTAGTTAATACATATTCTCCCATGGATAGCTTGATATTATGGCACTTTCCAGAGCAATTTATTGTTCCTCCATTTGCAACCATCACTTGACACTTTGGTGCTGGATATAAGAAGCAATTCAATTCTTTTGCTACCTTACAATGAATAAAATTGTGGGTACTTCCTGAATCAATCAACACTATTACCTTTTTCTTCTTGATTTGTCCTTCTATCTTGATGGTTTGAGGAGTGGTAATTCCCGCCAATGCATTACAAGATATGGTTGGATTCATTTCTTCTTTATCTAGGCTTTGTTCCTGGAGTATATCCTCTTCTTTTGACCTTTCTTGCTCCTTTTCTTCTTCCTCTTCACAATCTATGTAGAATAATTTCTTCTCAGCACACTTATGACCTTTAGTGTATTTTCTATCACAACTGTAACAAAGCCCTTTTGCTCTTTTTTCTTCCAATTTTTGTGGTGTCAACCTTATAGGTTGTGGAAGACTAGGGGCAACAACACTTCCATCTTTATAGTTGTGAGTGGTATGCTTCCTGGTTGCCATAATTTTGCTTTCCATTTTTCTTGCTAACCTGAATGCCTTCTCTAATGAATCAGGTTCCCAAAGGCGAACATCGTGTTGGATATTATCCTTTAAAGTCCCTATGAACACATCAATCCTATGCTCCTCTGGAATATTTTTTACCCTTATGTTCAATTTTTGGAACTCCTCAATGTGCTCCATTATTGAACCCTTTTGTTTGAGGCTTATCAATTGGCTAAAAAAAGTGATGCTTTTTGTATCCTCATAATGTGCTGTCAATTCTTCCGTAAAAATTGCCCAAGTGATAATTTGTTTACGAGAGCAAAGCCATTGATACTATACAAACTGATTTTGTTCTAAATATAAAATTGCAATACGTACCTTTTGTGTGTTTTACACATTATTGAGATCAAAAAATTGCTCCATCTGTAATATCCATGTTGCGGGATCCTTGCCATCAAACTTCCTCATATCGATTTTTGGAATATGGTGGGTCTTCGATCCAACGTTAGAGTCTATGGAATCATGATTAACATTTCTTTTGTTCTCATCATGAGTTTCCTTTACTACCCTTTCACCATTAGTGACCATTTCTTGTAGCAACTTATTCATATTTATCTTCAATTCTTCCATCTTATCATCCATGCCATCAATTTTAGCGTCCATTCCATTCATCTTAACTTCCATGCCATCCATATTAGCTTTTACACCTTTCTTTAAACAATCCATCTTAGCTTCTACACCTTTCTTTAAACCATCCATCTTAGCTTCTACACTTTTCTTTAAACCATCCATTTTAGCTTCTACATCTTTCCTTAAACCATCCATCTTAGATTCTGTTGCTTTTTGTGCAAGTGACACTTGTTGCACTTGGTCTCGTAATTTTGATATATCATGTTGCATTTATTCCTCTTCTTCATAAGTCATGCTAGAGCTTTCAGGTTTCTTACTAGGTGTTTGCATTTTCTTTCCTCGGTGCATCAATTACCGATTCAAACTAATTTTTCAAACCAATCTTATGCAAAAATTTTAAAAAAACTACACACCTTTTTTCAATTTGTAGAAGCTTGATATTGAATATGATGTATCTCTGCAATTTCGAATCATCCAGTTTTGCAATTGCGACCTGTAGTAGCCCTCTGTGTCCTCTTTCCAATGCCACTAGTCTGATCCAAGTTGGATTCTCCAAGGAAGAGTTATGCACAATCTCCCAAGATGACCTGATTATAGACTAGTTCAGTAGAGTGAACTTGTATGACGTGCCACGAGTCACTGTTTCGATCTTTGGATCTGAAAAATATATACAAGAAACTACAGTCCGTCCTCTTTTTGTACCTTCTCACGAAATTTCAATCTGATGCTCAGAGAGAAAGTTATGACGATGTTCCCCAGGTCACCTGTTTGGAATGTAATTCAGGAGTCTGCAAAAAGACCAACTTCCTCAGATCATATCTCCGTAAATATTGCCCAAAAAGCTCTGAAATTCGGACCCGAGATTCAACACAATTTCTTCTCAAATGGGTTTTTTTAGCTTTTGAAACGTGGCAGAAAAAAAGTTATAGTGAAAATTCCACGATGACCCATTTGGACCAGCGAAACCCTAGAATCCAAAGCTCTGATACCAAATGTTATGAAACCAACTCACAAAAAGATGGAAAAGAGAGATCCACGCCTTAGAATTCAGCCTCTTTGAGGGGGCAACCTCCTTTACATTACATAAATGAGCAATTCTTGGATGATTAAAATGACAAAACCTCCTTTCTATATATAGGAGTCTAAGGAGCCACAATATAACCCAGCCGACCTAACAATAATAATATAAAGCCACAAAAATAACAATAAAGGGATTCTATGGGGCATAGTAATAACAATATGGGGACAATAGGGGCTCAACAATATTAATAAGGGATACAACTACAATAGTAATGGGGTAATCACTAGTATTATAGGGACCCAACACTTAGCTGGGTCAACATGTACACCCTTCTCATCAATGATGTATCCCAAATATTGAACTTGGGTCAAGCCAAAAGTGCATTTCTCCAAGTTAGCAAACAACTTATGTTATCGCAGGGTTTGAGGGACTTGTCGAATATGGTGGAGGTGCTCTTCCCAACTCTAGATGAAGAACAATATGTCATCTAAATACACCACCATAAATACATTGGTGAAGGGTCACAAGATGTCATACATCAGTCTCATGAAGGTTTCAAGGGGAATTCGTCAATATGAATGACATGACCAACCATTCGAAAAGGCCCTCCTTGGATTTGAAGGCGATCTTACACACATTGGAGGGTTCGATAGCCACCTAGTGATAACCTGACTTCAAGTCAATCTTGTTGAAATATTTTCCCCCCTTGAGCTGGTCCAAAAGGTCATCAATCCGCGGGATTGGGTATCTATTCTGGACAGTGATATTGTTTAATACCCAATAGTTAATACAGAGTCTCCAGGTCCCATCTGTTATCACTCAGGTTGTTCCCCAAAGTTCTAGGAAAGGGAATACGGTCGAGGTAACCACAGACCAATCTTTTAGATACAGATTCTAGCCAATCTGCATCCAAAGAGGGCTCTCTCTTTATGTTTTAGCTTTGTTTAAGGTATATTAGGCTAGCTATGAAGTGCAAGGGTTTTGTTTAGAGTTTGGTTGGAAGGATGGGGACTCAATAGAACAATGAGGTAAAACTGAAACATTTCAGTCCATTGGGCATGATGGAGTCAAAGAAGGATGGCTTCCTAGGTTAGGTTTCTTATCAGAGGATTTATCACAGAGCAAGGTACTCAAATATGGAACAATTTATAGGCTGGAATCAGATGGAATGGAGTCAATGGGTGAAGGGAAATTAAGAATCCTTCATCATGTTGACAGAGGGAAAATGGATGATTACTGCTAAGGAGCAATTAAGAATTCCTTAGCTAATATTCAAGATGATAGAACCAGGGGAAACAGGAGCAATTAAGAATTCACTATTTATGTTAATTCTAAAGAAAACATTAATAATAACAAACACTGAACACATAGTGCAAACAAGCAAATTATGAGTTATTCTTTTTCTCTATTATTTAGATCATGAAACATATATGATATAGTAAACACAGAAACTATAAGACACAAGTTAGAAGGGACTTATTGATCCATAAAACGATTCAAGAATTCTGTAACATGGTCCTTAGCATCAATTCTTCATCCAGTGAGCTCGACAAAAATGGTTCCAACAGCCTTTTTATTTCCAAAATTGTTCAGTATTACAGTCAAAACTATGAACATCCACCACCAACCAACCCCAAATACTTCATCTGGGGGGGTATTTATACAAAAATGTCAAGATATCATACAAAATATCTGATAGAAATAATATCTGCTGACAATTAATGCTTCTTTTACACAGATAGAGACAGATAGTCTCGAAAATAGGGAGACAATAAATAGATGCAATAAATTCATGTTGCGTTGGTTGATCCATCTTTATGAGATGTACTGGAGGTAGGTGCTGCAAGTCGGTTCCTAGCTGTCTTCTACTAATCCTCTGTGCTGGTTATTCTACCTTGGCCGGACTTTCTTTAACTCTGATGTGATGCGCTTTGACCCACATGACTATGATTCATTTCTGTTCTGCGCATTATAGTAGATGGTCCAAAATTTTGCGTTCACCAAAATAAGTTTACAGGATCTCTAACATACTTTTCCACCATTCCAGTCCTAGTAATTTATGTCTTTGAAGCTTCCTTAAAGTCTCGTCAGTCTTTGTGTACTTGAAGAAATTAGGTGGGATGGTGAACGGATGCTTCACCTCATGCTCTATGTAGAATAGATTTTCCAGGATGTCACAAAGGGACTGGCCAGATGGAAGTGCCTTCTCTCCTGAAGTGATTGAAGATGAATTAGCTTGATTAGTATCATATGTATTTAATTTACGTACATAGTACTTGTGCTTCATTAGACAATAATTACTTCCCAAAGGACTTGGAAAACCTTTTTGATGCAGGACTGCAAATTTTTCTGTGAAAGAATCAATCTCTACCTACGTGTCCTGACATCTTTTGTCCAAGTTTTGCATTAGAGTTCTCATGGTTAGAACTCTCTTGATGTCCAGAATGGTACCTGTTCTGTCTCTAATATCCAGTGCTTCCAGTTCTTCACTGATCTTGGTATTCAAAAAATGTATTAGCCTATTAGCTTGCTCAGGCATCTGTCCCAATAAGGCTCTTGTTTTCTGAATTTCCACTTGGGCCACTATTATCAAATCAATTTGTTCATAAATGGTTTGAATAGACCTCCACACATCACTAAGGGATTGAGTGATGTTGGTCCACAAAATTCCTCTGATTTCTGCCAGAGGATTATCCAAAGAGAGATCCTTTTCTAAGGCTCTTACCTAGTTCTCCAATGCTTTGACTTCGCTTGTTTTCTCTGCTACATTCATCTTGGATTTATCATAACTTTGTTCAATTTTTTTTACCAATTTTTCTTTGACTTTTTTCAGCTCTGATACTTGGAGCTTCAACTCCTCCATGGCTTTTATTAATTGCTCTGTAGTCATAGCTGTACTGCTGCCTGGTGTTGTTGCTGTTGCTGAGGTACCTATGGTGATTTTTGCTGTTGATGCCAGGACAGTGGGAGGCACTGTTGTTATAACTGTGGGAGGGGTAGTTGTGATTGTTGGATCTACTTCAAGTGGCTAGGAGGTCGACTCTCCCTGCTTTTCTTGTAGTGCTTTCTCCAATGCCTACTTTGTCTCACTCAATCTCTCATTCAGCCTCATGAGCAGGTCCATCATGTCCTCTTCGGATTTCTGTTGTATAACATCTGCTGTCTGTGGATGCATAGAAGGAGGCATTTTGAGCTGTTTTCTGAGGGCAACAATGTCCTCTTCCTTTTTCTTCATTAGTGCTTTTATGCCTTTGGCATCTTTGGGATCATGTCCCAGTTCAATGGTGATGTCCTCCAAGGATTTGATCCTGTTGTCCTTTGCTAGAGAAGAAGCTTTCTCTAAATCCAACTGAGCTGAGGTATTACATAAGGAATTTTGCAATTTATGAGCCAACATAGCTTTGTTAGCTAGCGTGGAGTATACATCTCTCCAGTCTGTTTATGCAGCTCAATTTGGTCTATTGGATGAATTTCTTTGGCAAAGACCTCCAGATTTGTCCTGATATAATCAGCTGCCGATTGTGGTTGCCACACCTTGGGCTTGAAATAGCTTATGATCATTTTCCCTTCTTTAATGTCATATGATGACATTAATCTTTGTTGTTTTGTGGGGGCCATCTTAAGATATTGGTTATAAATTTGCAAGCTCAATGGATCATTTCTAGCCTTTATCTCTGTGAATGTTCTTTTGATGTCAGAGTACTGCTTACTTGGTGGCCTAGTGGATAAAACTTCCACACTATGTTGCCTTTCTAGCTCTTTCCTGTGTGAGCTAGTTGATGTGTCTATCACTGGGGAGGTCTGTGGGCTGGTTGCCCTCTCACCTATTAGACTTTCTATTGTTTCTTCAATGATTTCCTCTTCAGATAGAGGATTCAGTCTTTGCCTTTTTGCACCTGGCTATTCTACAGGTCCACTGATGGGTGTGGCCTATTCTCTATCTCTTTCTTGCCTTTTTCCTCATTTAGAGGAGTCTGTAATGCTGGTATCTCTAGTGCTTTAGTTTGTACCAGAGGAATTTGCCCCTACTGATCAGTCATTGCTTGCTGCTTCGTGCCTGCCACTTCCTTGCCCTTAGAAGACCTTGTACTTGGTGCACTGGTTCCCTGTACAGGTTGCTGTGAAGTTCCAACAGAGGATGTACCCACTCTAGTTTGCTGAGGCAATTTGAAAGATACCTGTCCAAAAGAATCCAGGTCAAGAGTCTTTTCAAGATCTTTCATAACTTGTTCCATCACTTCTTGTTGAGTAAGCTCTTCTATTAATGTACCCTCTACCCACTCATCCTGATTAGAAAATTGCTCTATTCCAGGGATTCTAAAATGTTTATAGGCCGATAGCCTGTTTTTTACTTTTCTGTCACTTATAAAGCTATTTGGGTCATATGGTACCCACTAGAAGCTTTTCTTCAATTTAAGTTCTTCCCCCAATATCCTATCAGCATCTTCCCATGCCTCCCTCTTGTTAATGACAAATGGGCCTAACTGGTTTCTTATTCTTAGCTGAGTCTTTTTCTTTATATTGCAAAAGTGGGTTAAATATGCATTGATAAGTTGCCTGAAATACTCCAGTGCAAACAGTCTCATAGGCACATATTTGGGCAGCTTATAAGGGCATAGTTCACAGCCATATATCCTGATTTCAGTGTGATTCTGGTAGAGGTACCAGTCACCTATTCTATAGTTTTTGGAGAGCTGTAAAATCTTCTTTATATCCCTAGAGAGCCTAGGAGGAGGCGCTCCTATCAATAAAGTGGAGGTTGAATGTATAAACCAGTCAATGAATTCACAGTAGGTATAAGGGGATTCAGAAACATTGTGGAAGACCGAGGTCTAGAAGATCACAGACCTCCTGTCTCCTTTGGAATCCAATTTCCTGATAGGAAATGAAAAGCTGTATGTCTGATAATATAGCATAAGGTGATATATGAATGAGGTGTACTGGAAGACTCCTTCTCTTTCCAGATTTATGAATTGCTCATTGATTTTATTGGCAATGAAAGAGGCATAATCATATTTGACAGTAGGGGGCTGTCCTGGAGTAAAAATTGACAACTTAACAAAGATGGTCTCACCAACATATTCGCTGGTTTTGGAACCCAAGATATAGGATATCATGTCAAGAATAAGCCTGCCAGTTTCAGTAAACCAGGCATGTACATAGGGAGGTGGACCTTGAGGTTGGCAATCTGGCTTTATAAATAACTTAGCAATCCGAGTTATTTCTGCACTGGACAATTGAGAGATTTTCTCAAGCAAAAATCCCATGGAAAGAGGAGTAAGGGGCTAAGCTGGATGGAATTGTAACATTTCATTGATAGACTCAGCAGTTATGTAGAAAAGAACAGTTTGTGATGGATTCATAACTGCTTTACATGGTGGATAAGATCTGGGATCACATTAACTGAGGGAAGGTAATATCTGGGGAGATTAGATTCCCATATTCCAAAGATATCAAAGTTACTCAAATGACTATTTCTAATTCTGCAAAATTCCTAGAGATGGTTCATATCACCAGATACCTCTTTAATTTGAAAATCTCTGTCAACCAAGGGCAACCAGTCCTGGTCTTTGTGAGGTGCATTGAGGGGTGCGACATTGAGGGCCACAGGGGCTTCCATGTTCAGTTCTCTGTGTTTTTAAACTGGAGGTCAAGTTTCTGTGGGAAAAACGGGCAAAAGAGCAGTTTTGGATGTCTTGGTATGGAAATTATGGACTGCTTCAGCTTGAATTTGGCTCTTATAGGTATAATTTACAAAGGAAAACCGAAAATACAGGTTGGGGAGGTGGGACGGGGTAAATACCTGTACTTTGGAGGCGAACCAGTGTAATTTGCAGGTTGGTCGATGAGTTGTGGAGCAGGATGATGGACTTTGCTTGGTTGGGTGGCAGACTAGACGCTTCTGCAGTTGCTGGACATAGTTTGCATGCAACAGTTTTGCGGAAAAAATGAATGAAAATGGGCAAAAATGACTTTTTCACGAGTTTTTAACAAAAATTGGCTTTGCGGGGCTTTTTGGTTTTTTTCGGTAGGATGATGTCATCAGAATGTGGCGTTTTGTCGTGAAGCGGGGGTACGGGATGCTAACTCGGCAGTGATGTGGCGATGACGTCAGCGGGCGGGGTCAGCGGCGGTAAGCAGTATTGGCCTACACCGCTTATGAGCTAAGGCGGTTTCGGGCGGAGGGGCCGTGAGCATGGCGGGAGGGCGCCGCGTGTCCCTAGTACGGCAGTAATACCGCTGGCTCCCTAGGCGGTAAACATCGGCGGCAGAGGATCAGACGATATGATCATGGGCCGTCCGATGAGTGGGCCCGGATCCAACAGTTGGTGCTCAATGGAGATGGCGGAGGGTTACGGCGCGAGGGCCTACGTATAAAATCAACGTTTTAATGCTGTTTGGGCTTGATATGATTGGTGGTGGGGTGATTTGTTAATTAATTAACAAGGGGTTAATTGATTTCAAAACAATGTGTGGGGGATGGTTATCATATGGTTCCTGATGAACCTATAATTCCGTTAAAATAATGACATATTGCTATAGTTAGCAGGGGCGAGAATAATAAAATTTGGGGTTTTTCTTTTATATACATAATACGGGTGGGGGGGGAATATAGGGATTCATATAATAATGTTAACGGTCAATATGAATCTATGAAAGATAGGCGCCAAGTCATAAAGTTCAATAACTTAGGCTTAGGGGAAAACAGAGGTTTGCAAGTGATTTTGTACAATCTCCTAAGCAAATGGGTTTTACTTAGGGTTTTTATGAAATGAGATGGAGTGAATTGGGGACATTGAGCAGATCTCAATATCTCTGGGGGGAGTTAGTGAATGATCTGGAGAAAGGATGAAGGGAAGTTAGTCATGCCTCACTTGATTTGTAACCAAACAGTTGCCATAGTACTTATGATATCCATAAGATGAATATCTTTAAGGGACAAAATTAATCACAAGTATGCTTCTGCAACACCAAAACTACCTACCCAGCCTACAATACCTAACATTTTTCTTCTTCTTCCATGGGTGCACTTGGATTGGTAAACCCTCTTTTTCTTCTTTTCTTTTGATTGCAACCATATCTAAATCTACTCTTATCACATCCAAGGGCTCACGTTTAACAATTGAGCTCCTTTAGTTCTCTACCTAACTACTTATCTGCCAAGATTGAACAGTTTGAACAAATTTTATTCTCTATCTCTAAAACAGGAAATTCAAAGATGAACTAGCCAGGATTAAGCTGTTTGGCCACATCATAAAGTTCAACAAACTGCAGATGAAACTTTTATTTACAGAACTTGAAATAGTAGTGGCATTTGGACTTGCACACTTTCCTGGTCTTTTTTATTTTGGGGTTCATTTCTCTCATTTTTCTTTTGACCATTTCATTCTTTTTACCCTTTGATCTTTCTTTTAGGGTATACCCTCTTTTGATTTTTTTAATTTTTTGATCTTTTCAAAATATGGAAAACCTTTGCAGCAGGGAAAGGATGAACATATTAGGGATTTTAACCAGTCAATCATGAAATATGACACCTATTGGTATAGGAGCATAACACTGGCTCCACTTGGGGATGGCTTTTCCTGGTGAAAAGTCAAGAACAACAGGTTAGATGGCCTTCTAAACAACTCTTGCTGCACTCTGAAATCTTCCTTTGCTGTAAGTAAACAAAACTGTACAGAGGACCATGTAAAATATACACATCTCTCATGAGCTGATCCAAACAATTACACCTCTGTTTTGGATAGTTTGTCTGAATGTTTGTTCTCATATTTTCAGCTCCCAAGTCTTCTACAATTTCTGGTAAACTAAAAAATGAGGCAAAACAAAAAAGGTGGTAAAGTTCCCTGACTGTTCTTCAAAATTTCCTACACATTCCTTCCCATTCTTATTGCTGTAATAAACTGCAGCAACTCAACATCCTTATGTACAAGTTAGAGTCCTGATATATCAACAAACTGGATCAAAATAATGTTTCAGCATCCGACCATTAACTGGTCCGTCTTCTGCTTCTGTACCATCCAGGCTTTTCAAAAAGTAGGTGTTGTTTCCCTGTGAGGCCTGAATAATAAAAGGTCCCTTCCATAGGAAGTCAAACTTCCCATGTTTTCCTTTATCTTCTCTTCTAGAATCCTATTTCAGAACTTTGTCTCCTATGAAAAAATCCTCTGCCTTAGTCCTCTTATCAAATATCTTCTTGAGTTTTTCTTGTAGCACTTGAGATATTTGATATACCTCTTCTCTGGTCTGCTGCAAATGTATAGTCTGATTTATCCTTCTTTGAATGTCATTGGGCTGTATTTGAACTTCTTGCAATAATTTCATTACAGGTATTCCCAAGGAGGAGGGAAATACAACCTCCATACCATAGACAAGCTCATATGGACTAGTTCCAATGGATCTCTTGGTAGTTAACCTGTCTGCCCATAGTGCATTTATAAGCTTTTTATGCCAATTTTTCTTGTTTTCTTCCAATACTTTCTTAATGATATTGATCAAGATTTTATTGGATGACTCAACTAGACCATTACCTTGAGGGTAATAGGCTGTGGAGTGACCTAGAGTGATATGGTATTTGTGACAGAAACTGATCATTCTCTTGGATTTGAAAGCAACAACATTATCAGTTATAATTTTTTCAGGACAACCAAATCTAGACAGGATGTTGGTTTCTAAGAATTTCATGATCACTGAATCATTGGCTTGTCTACAAGGGATGGCCTCTATCCACTTGGTGAAATAATCTGTGGCAGTCAAAATCCATTTATGCTGGCCAGAAGAGGGAGGGTGAATTTTCCCAATGAAATCTAAACCCCATTGTTGAAATGGTCTTTCGGTGGAAATTGGTCTAAGGGGTAGAGGCAGAAGTTTCCTCTTGCCTTCAAAGATTTGACATTTATGGCAAGTAGTAACAAACTTTTTGACATCAGCAAACAAGGTGGGCCAGTAAAATCTAGCTCTTAGGATTTTATCAGCCGTTGATTTCTAGTACAAATGTCCACTACAGTCCCCTGCATGAAATTCTTTGAGTACCTTGTCAGCTTCATCTTTTATTAGACAATTTAATAGAACACCTTCATGATTTTTCCAAAAGGAAGCACCATCTAAAGTACAAAACTTTAAAGCTTTCATTTTTATAAACCTTTTCTTTGTTCTGGATAACCCTGGAGGAGCCTGCAGGTTTAATAATACATAACATATATCAACATACCAAGGTGATTCTAGGAAGGCCTGGCTGATTTGTGGAGTCGCCATCTCCTGTTCATTATCCAGTTCATTAATATCTAGGGCTTGGCAATTGGTTTCAGTCAAGAGTTTAGCCAATCCCTGTCCTTTTATAAGCTTTGTAGGTTTTATTTCAATATCATACTCTAATATAGTAGCAATCCATTTACCTCTCTTGCCTTCAATCCCCTCTTGGGTTAGGATATCTTTGACAACAGTGCTTGGCACATAAGCTATTATATGAGAGTATAGTATGTAGACTCTGAAATCTTTGATGGATTTGACAAGTGCATAAGCTTGTTTTTCCATGATTGGGTATTTTAGAGGTGCATCCCTTAGTGCTTTGCTAAAGAAGGCTATGGGTTTTTCACATCCTTGATCATCTTTCTGTAGCAAAATAACAGCAATAGTGTGTTCTGATGCAAATGAAAATATTATGAAGTCTCTGTCAAATTTTGGGCTTGTAAGGACTGGTGTTTTGGTTAAAGCTATCTTGATTTCTTCAAATGCTTGTTTGGCTTCTAATGTCCATTTGACCTTGAAATCATTTTTCAGCATATTATTCAAAAATCTAATTAATTCAACCAAGTTGGGTATGCACCTTCTTAAAAAATTAATTTTCCCTAGGAAAGCTTGGAGTTCTTTGACAGTTCTAGGATGAGGTATTTGTAAAATGGCTCCTATTCGATCAGGGTCAATTTTAATGCCATCTTTTGAGATTATGTGACCTAACAGTTTGCCTTCTTCTAGGCCAAATAATGACTTCTTTGGATTTAGTGATATACCATATTTTTTGCACATTAAAAACACTTGTCTCAGATGATCTAGGTGCTGCTAATCTGATTTGGAAAACACAGTGAGATCATCTAGGTATATGACCAGGAAATCATGAATTTCTATAGTTGGAAGGTTGCCCCTGCATTCTTGAGTCCAAATGGCATTTTCACATATTTGAAAGTTCCCCATGGAGTTGTAAAAGTAGTTTTTTCCTGATCATCAGGGTGAACTAGAATCTGGTTGAAGCCTGAAAACCCATCCAAAAGTGAAATTTTAGAGGCACTTACTACCCTTTGTAAAATGTGGTCCATCTTAGGTAAGGGGTAGTGGTATTTTAAAGAGACTTTATTTATATTCCTCAAATCAACACACAGTCTGATTTCCCCTGTTTTCTTCTTAGTGGGCACTAAATTAGAGACCCATTTTGAAAATCTAATAGGTGCAATTATCCTAGCTTCATACATTCTTTTGACTTCTTTTTCAATTAGAGGGAGGAGTACAGGGTTGACCCTTCTGAGTTTTTGCTTGAAAGGTTTCTAATTTTCTTTGAGGGGTATTGTATGCTAAATCAAAGAAGTATCATAAAATTTGAGATCTTTATAGCTCCATGCAAAAACGTTCTGGAATTCTTTGAACAGTTCAAAATATTTAAGCTTTTGGTCAGGAGGCAAAGTTTTGGACAATTTTATCATTTTAGGATTTTGTTCAGTTCCTATGTTACAGTCCTCAATCTCTGCATTTAGAGGCTGCATTTTGGGTTTCCTTGGGATATCATTAGAATAAAAAATGTCTTCTAGAGGAGTTAATCCTGTGGGTAAATAATTGTCCTTTAAATCAATAACTTCAGATTCTCCTCCAATAATTTCATCAACGTCTATTTCTTTAAGCTCTTGCAACTCTTTGTTGGTAAATTTTGTTGGATGTAGTATTTGAGTTGCTGTTTCAGCTGAAATGTGTGTTTCAACTTTGTCTATTTGATCAACTTCACAAACAGTGTTGTGTCCATATTAGTGCTGGAAAATTCTTCTTTTAAGGTCAGGAAATTATTAATCTGAGTGTCATTGTCAAACACTTGCCAATTTTTTACATTGTCTGGTACAGTTGGCCTGTGTTTAATCTCAGCTGTAAAATGATGATTGGGCTCAAATGGCAGTTTACAAGTGCTGGCAAATGTTGCCAAACTGTGAGCATGCAAATTGTGTTTCCTTGGAATTTTGGCAAGCTGTGTTTCTAGAAAGGTATTGAGTATTTCAATTGCTGCCCCTCTATAAGATCTTAATCTGAGATCATTTGTGAGGAAGTTTCCTTTCATTTGTTGAATAACTAAATCAGAGTCTCCTAAAATTGATACCCTGGTGGCCCCTAAGCTTTTGATCAATTTAAGTCCTAACAAGAGGGCTTCATATTCAGCCATGTTATTAGTGCATCTAAAATTCAACCTATATGCATGTCCTTCAGCATGATCATTTTCCATATTATGTATCCAAATCCCTGCCCCTGCTCCTAGTTTATTGACTGATCCATCAAATTCTAAATACCATAGGATTTCTTGATTATAGCTAGTATCAGGAGTCTTAGAAATTTGCTTACTAGGGAGATTTGGATTTTCAGTTTCATGTGGTTTCCCTTGTGTGTCTGATATACCATTGTTCACATAAATTTCTTGAATTTGAACACTAGATTTTACATTTATGATTTTTTCTTGTGCTAATGCTAAAGTCTTGACATCGGTTGAAGGGTAAATTTCAACATTGTATAGGATGAAGGAGTCCATGTCAGAATGCATGGAATAGATGGGAAAATTCTGGGGTTTCTCCTGGCTGCTCACCACGTATTTCATCAAAGTTTCTCGGTACAATCTCTTTGGCTGGCCAAATACTAAAATGGTAGCATAAGACATGTCCAACTGTAAAGATCCCTGGAGCTTTGCACCCGAAGATCTAGACAGCAACATGCCATATTTTGGTGGAATATCAGCTACCACTACATCCATTAAAATTGTCTTGGAAGGGTATTGAACTAATGATACACATAAATCTTTGATCAATCCTAGACATCTGACTTGGCTTGAATCAAAAGAGAACAAGTCTTTGTATGGCCTGGTGATATCTAGGTCCAACTTTTCCATTACGGAATTGGGCATTAAATTATGGGAAGCTCCAGAATCAAATATTGCATTATGGAGTATCTTATCATGAATGTTCAGGCTTACATAGAAAGGAGGGACCCCTCCGTCTATTGATTTTCCGTTTACCTCAGGGCCAAAAATTAATTCTGGTTGATCATCAAGGACATTTACTACATCTCTGTTTTCTGAAATTTGAAGTAATCTGCTGATTTTTTCTTTATAAACATCGTGTTTAGCCAATTTTGACAATGGAATTGCTATCTTTAATTTGCCTATTTCGGTCTCAAGGTTGAAAGGTTTTTCTGTTTGAATTTTTTCATTTCGGGCAGTGAGATTTTCTTTTTCTGCTATTTTTCAATGCTTTTTCCTTTATCAGGAGTAGTGTTATGGGCTGAAGTTGCTTGTATGTCAATTTCTAGAGGTTCTCCCACAATTTCTTTAGAAAGAATGGAAGTTGAAGACTGTTTATTAGGTTGTTGATTATCTGAAACATCTTCAACTATTGGATTGTTTGGGTTAGGAATTGCTTTAGGAGGAGTTTGTATAGGAGGGTTCTTGATTTTAGCTTTGGTAGGTTGCTTGGTTTCTTTCTGTTTATTGTTTTCAGGGACATCTATCCTTCTACTTCTCAGATTGTATTGCTTGTGGACTTCATAGATGGCAGTGTTATATCCCTCCTTAAAATCAAACGATTCACCTGATTGGATCTGGAATTGATTAAGAGTATGAGATTCTTGGTCTTCTTGGGTCAAGAAAATCTGTTGTTCACTATTGAGCCCCATTAAGTTACTTCTGTTGGTTTACTAGAAGTTGAAGCTTCAACATAGTTTTCTTGGAATGGAGGTCTAATGTTTTGGTTAGGGCCAACCTTCCTATTATTGGGATTCTGATTTTTTCTGAAATTTGGGTTTCTTCCAGTGTTGCTCGGTTGACCATCCCAAGGGGACTTCCTCTCAATTGTTTCTACTCTATCACCAAGTCTATCCATTCCTTTAATGATAGCATCTAATTTTTGTTCAAAGGCAGAAGGTTCTTCTTTGATGGGTATCCTCCTTTCAGCTCTAGCCCGAGCTCGTTTAGAAATCAGGTTGGCCTCAACACTGACAGCTATACTCTGCATGTCTTCTAGGCTTCGAGGAGCTCTTTCCCTAAGCTAGTATGCCATGTCAGAGTCAAATGCATCAGGAAATTTGATCAAGGCCAAGTCTGGTGGAGGTCTAAGATTCTGAGGAATAGCATTGTATACATTGTTAAATCTGGTGCAGTAATCTTGAACAGTTTCTTGTGGGCCTCTTTTCAAGTTTTCATATTCTGATAAAATGTGGAGAGGATCTTTTTTATTTTCCCATCTGTTTAAGAAGGTCTGATAAAGAGCCTCTAGATCATTGATAGTGTTTACAGGGAGTGCTCTAAACCAGGTTCTAACATCTCCAGTTAAGCTTTGGACAAAGACTTTCATTCTTACATCATCATCATCAATCTCATAGTTTTCAAAATAATCCATCATTTTCTTGGTGTGTTGTTGAGTTGTGTAAGTGCCAGTACCATCAAAATAGGTGATTTTGCTTTGATAATCTTGAGGCATAGCCCTTGGATTTGCAGGTAATTGTAGGGGAGCATATCGGTTTGCCATATTTGCAGAGATAAGTGTAACAGCTGGAAGAACATGGATACCAGTTGAAATATGTGCTGTGGATGGGGGAGTGGAAAAGATAGTTCGAAGTGCTGAGGGTGAACTAGGAGATGCAACAGTAATGGCAGAAAGGATTGGTGATTTTCCAGGAGTAAGCTCAGATTGGATAAGGTTTTGCTGGCTTCTAAGGTTCTTAGGAATCAGATTAGGATTTTGAAACACAGGTGGGGGATTTGGATCTGGATTTGATCTAGTGTAATGGATCTTATTCTTTGGAGCCAGCTTCTGAATATGTTTTTGTTTTTCTTGAAATATCTTAATAATACAAATTTAACAGTATCTTGTAGGAAGTTTTAAAATATGGGAGTTTTGAATTTTCCTAAAGATCTACTGAAACAAGGAACTGATCAAGTATTTGAGACAACTGTTCAAAGCATAAAATAGACTAGAGATAGACTGGAGCAACTTTTATTTACTTCTGCAATTGCATAGCAAAAGCAATTTCAAAGGCTACCTATCTAACTTCAGGCTCCACCTATAGCTTTAAAAAATAAACAGCAGTAACAAACAATTATTTAGGTCCCCATTGGAGTCGCCAATGATGTTATCACTCAGGTTGTTCCCCAAAGTTCTAGGAAAGGGAATATGGCTGAGGTAACCATAGACCAATATTTTAGATACAGATTCTAGCCAATCTGCATCTAGAGAGGGCTCTCTCTTTATGTTTTAGCTTTGTTTAAGGTATATTAGGCTAGCTATGATGTGAAAGGGTTTTGTTTAGAGTTTGGTTGGAAGGATGGGGACTCAATAGAACAATGAGGTAAAACTGAAACATTTCAGTCCATTGGGCATGATGGAGTCAAAGAAGGATGGCTTCCTAGGTTAGGTTTCTTATCAGAGGATTTATCACAGAGCAAGGTACTCAAATATGGAACAATTTATAGGCTGGAATTAGATGGAATGGAGTCAATGGGTGAAGGGCAATTAAGAATCCTTCATTATGTTAACAGAGGGAAAATGGATGATTATTGCTAAGGAGAAATTAAGAATTCCTTAGCTAATATTCAAGATGATAGAACCAGGGGAAACATGAGCAATTAAGAATTCACTGTTTATGTTAATTCTGAAGAAAACATTAATAATAACAAAGACTGAACACAAAGTGCAAACAAGACAATTCTGAGTTATTCTTTTCCTCTATTATTTAGATCATGAAACATATATGATATAATAAACACAGAAATTGTAAGACACAAGTTAGAAGGGACTTATTGATCCATAAAACGATTCAAGAATTCTGTAACATGGTCCTTAGGATCAATTCTTCATCCAATGAGCTCGACAAAAATGGTTCCAACAACCTTTTTATTTCCAAAATTGTTCAGTATTACAGTCAAAACTATGAACATCCACCACCAACCAACCCAAAATACTACATTTGGGGAGTATTTATACAAAAATGTCAAGATATCATACAAAATATTTGATAGAAATAATATCTGCTGACAATTAATGCTTCTTTTACACAGATAGAGACAGACAGTCTTGAAAACAGGGAGACAATAAATAGATGCAATAAATTCATGCTGCGCTGGTTATCTGTCTTTATGAGATGTACTGGAGGTAGGTGCTGTAAGTCGGTTCCCATCTATCTTCTACTGATCATCTGTGCTAGTTATTCTGCCTTGGCTGGACTTTCTTTAACTCTGATGTGATGTGCTTTGACCCGCATGACTATGATTCATTTCTGTTCTCCGGATTATAGTAGATGGTCCAAAATTTTGCATTGACCAAAATAAGTTTACAGGATCTCTAACATACTTTGCCACCATTCTGGTCCTGGTAATTTATGTCTTTGAAGCTTCCTTAAAGTCTCGTCAGTCTCTGTGTACCTGAAGAAATTAGGTGGGATGGTGAACAGATGCTTCACCTCATGCTCTATGTAGAATAGATTTTCCAGGCTGTCATAAAGGGACTGGCCAGATGGAAGTGCCTTCTCTCCTGAAGTGCTTGAAGATGCATTAGCTTGATTAGTAGCATATGTATTTAATTTACATACATAGTCCTTGTGCTTCATCAGATGATCATTACTTCCCAAAGGACTTGGCAAACCTTTTTGATGCAGGACTGTAAATTTTTCTGTGAAAGAATCAATCTCTACCTGCATGTCCTGACATCTTCTGTCCAAGTTTTGCATTAGAGTTCTCATGGTTAGAACTCTCTTGATGTCTAGAATGGTACCTATTATGTCTCTAATATCCAGTGCTTCCAGCTCTTCCCTAGTCTTGGTATTCAAAAAATGTATTAGCCTGTTAGCTTGCTCAGGCATCTGTCCCAATAAGGCTCTTGTTTTCTGAATTTCCACTTGGGCCACTCTTATCAAATCAATTTGTTCATAAATAGTTTGAATAGACCTCCACACATCACTAAGGGATTGAATGATGTTGGTCCACAAAATTCCTCTGATTTCTGCCAGAGGCTTATCCAAAGAGAGATCCTTTTCTAAGGCTCTTACCTTGTTCTCCAATGCTTTGACTTCCCTTGTTTTCTCTACCACATTCATCTTGGATTTATCATAACTTTGTTCAACCTTTGCCAATTTTTCTTTGACTTGTTTCAGCTTTGATACTTGGAGTTTCAACTCCTCCATGGCTTTTATTAATTGCTCTGTAGTCATAGTTGTACTGCTGCCTGGTGCTGTTGTTGTTGCTGAGGTACCTGTGGTGATTTCTGCTGTTGATGCCGGGACAGTGGGAGGCACTGCTGTTATAACTGTGGGAGGGGCAGTTGTGACTGTTGGAGCTACTTCAGGTGGCTGGGAGGTCGACTCTCCCTGCTTTTCTTGTAGTGCTTTCTCCAATGCCTGCTCTGTCTCACTCAATCTCTCATTCAGCCTCATGAGCAGGTCCATCATGTCCTCTTCGGATTTTTGCTGTACAACATTTGCTGTCTGTGGATGCATAGAAGGAGGCATTTTGAGCTGTTTTCTGAGGGCAGCAATGTCCTCTTCCTTTTTCTTCATTAGTGCTTTTATGCCTTTGGCATCTTTGGGATCATGTCCCAGTTCAATGATGATGTCCTCCAAGGATTTGATCCTGTTGTCCTTTGCTAGAGAAGAAGCTTTCTCTAAATCCAATTGAGCTGAGGTATTATTTAAGGAATTTTACAATTTATGAGCCAACATATCTTTGTTAGCTAGCATGGAGTATACCATCTTTCCAGTCTGTTTATGCAGCTCAATCTGGTCTATTAGATGAATGTCTTTGGCCAAGACCTCCAAATTTGTCCTGATATAATCAGCTGCCGATTGTGGTTGCTGCACCTTGGGCATGAAATAGCTCATGATCATTTTCCCTTCTTTAATGTCATATGCTGACATTAATCTTTGTTGTTTTGTGGGGGCCATCTTAAGATATTGGTTATAAATTTGCAACCTCAATGGATCATTTCTAGCTTTTGTCTCTGTGAATTTTCTTTTGATGTCAGAGGTCTGCTTACTTGGTGGCCTAGTGGATGCAACTTCCACACTATGCTGCCTTTCTAGCTCCTGCCTGTGTGAGCTAGTTGATGTGTCTATCATTGGGGAGGTCTATGGGCTGGTTGCCCTCTCATCTCTTAGACTTTCTATTGTTTCTTCAATGATTTCCTCTTCAGATAGAGGATTCAGTCTTTGCCTTTTTGCACCTGGCTGTTCTGTAGGTCCACTGATGGGTGTGGCCTCTTCTCTGTCTCTTTTCTTGCCTTTTTCCTCATTTAGAGGAGTTTGTAACGCTGGTATCTCTGGTGCTTTAGTTTGTACTGGAGGAATTTTCCCCTGCTGATCAGTCATTGCTTGCTGCTCCATGCCTGCCACTTCCTTTCCCTTAGAAGACCCTGTACTTGGTGCACTGGTTCTCTGTATAGGTTGCTATGAAGTTTCAACGGAGGATGTACCCACTCCGGTTTGCTAAGGCAGTTTGAAAGATACCTGTCTAAAAGAGTCCAGGTCAAAGGTATTTTCAAGATCTTTCATAGCTTCTTCCATCACTTCTTACTCAGTAAGCTCTTCTATTATTGTACCCTCTACCCACTCATCCTGATTAGCAAATTGCTCTATTTCAGGGATTCTAAAATGTGTTGGCATTATGTTTTCTGGTATGACTGTATGTTACAGATGTTGTACTTGATGGCAACTCTAGTGGCAAGGCTCTCAGTTTGTTGAAAATTAAGAAGGACGCAGGAAACCAGTTCAGGAGGTGCGTACCCGCAGGTACACCATGCAGGGTCCGCGTTCAGCGATGCTGGCCAGCCGTTCAGGGGGTGCGTCCACCCAGTGCACACATTTCAAGGCAGAGAAAAAGCATGTGGGGGTTTCTTGTGTGGTATCTAGCCGACGGTTTTGTGTTTCTATGGTGTCGGCTCGTGGTATTGTTCCATGTTTTGGGGAGGAGCTTGCCTATATAAAGCAAAGGAGTTCATTTGGATTGAGCATTGTCTTTGGTTGAATACCTTATTTGGTAAGATCTAGTCCAGATCTAAGAGGGCGAATCTTCTAATGGACTATGATCTCTATGGCGCATGATCAGATCTGTAGATCTGGCTGTTTGGGTTAGTCTTGAAGTCTTCATATCATTTATATCTGAAGGGATGCAGGTTCAGTGGAAGAAAAGTGCGCCGGGACGCAGGTACTGTAAAGGGCAAGTGCGCCGAGACGCAGCACAGTAGAAAGAGACCTGCGTGGGGACGCAGGGCGATCAAGGTTCAGGTGCGTCTCTGAAGCAGAAGGACACGGCGCGATAGTGTTTTCAGGTGCGTCTCTGTAGCGAAAGACGCGGCGCGATAGTATCTTTGGGTGCGTCCCTGAAGCAACAGAACGCAGAGCAGTCAAAGGAACAGTGCGTGGGCACGCAACGGAGCAGAAGGATATCTGCGTGTGGACGCAGAGTAGCAGAAGGTTAACTGCGTCTGGTCGCAGGCCACAGAAAGAAAAACTGCGTCTTTGTTTTAAGATGTTCTGTTGATTGAATTTCTCTATTGATAAGGTGTTCTGGGTTAGTTCTGTTGTTGCTGATCTGATATCTGTAGTGATCTATATCTGTTATGTACTTGTTGATTATCTGATGCTTTATGAAAAGAAGTAGGGGGTTGTAGCTCCCTTCCAGGAGTAGACTGGAAAACGAGAGAGAGAGAGAGAGTTGTAGCTCTCTGCAGGTTGCAGCCTGCATACTGGTAAAGGACTGCACCAGTACAAAATCATTGTAAAAGAAGTTTCTAAATTGAAAGAAGATAGAGACATATTGCAGCAGGTGGTTTTCACCCACATTGGGTTTCCACCTTACATCTTGTGTTCTTTGGTGTGACTATCTGTTTTTTCATGCTCATTATTTTATGGTACTGACATGCTAAAATAATTCAAAGATCAAATAAGGAAGATTTATTATATTGCTAGATAATACTGATTCACCCCCCCCTCTCAGTATTTCCAACAATTGGTATCAGAGCAGGTCCTTCAGAGAAGCTTGATCGCTTGAAGGTAGATCGTTCATCATGAGCAACTACGAGAGAGAAGCATCAATCAGGCCACCGATTTTTGATGGGACAAACTTCAATTATTGGAAGGTAAGAGTTACTGCATATCTTCAATCTCTTGGTACAGAAGTTTGGGACATTGTAGAAACAGGCTATGCTTTTCCTTCAGCTACTCCTACAGATCCAGCTGAGAAAAAGAAGTATGAAACAAATGCAAAAGCAGTCAGTACTCTATTAGGAAGTATATCCCAAATAGAATTCATGAAGGTAATGCACTTCAAATCAGCAAAAGAGATATGGGACAAAATGGTCACGAGCTATGAAGGAGATGAACAGGTAAAACAAGCTAAACTTCAAACTCTCAGGATTCAATATGAGACTCTCAAGATGTATAATGATGAAAGTGTTGCTAATTATTTTCTTCGAGTAGATGAGATTGTTAATTGTATGAAAAATTTGGGTGAAGAAATAAAAGAGGCTATAGTAGTTCAAAAGATTCTAAGATCATTATCCCCCAAGTTTGAATCTAAAGTATCTGCAATAGAAGAAAAGGAAAATCTCCGTGTTCTCACTATGTCTCAGCTACATGGAATTCTAACTGCTTATGAAATGAGAAAGGGAGGTCCATCAGACATAAGGGAAGCTGCTTTTAAGGCATCAGGCAAAGAAGATTACTATGAAGCAAGCCATGTTCCAGAAGAAGAGGAAGAAGAATCAAATTTTGTCAGAAATCTTCAAAGGGGTTCTGGAAGGTTCAGAGGTAAGCTACCTTTCAAATGCTTTGCTTGTGGAAGAGTAGGTCATTATGCTGCAAAATGTCCTTATAAGGATAAAGGAAAGGAACCTGCTAGATGGAACAAGAAACAAAGTGCAAATAAGAAAAGCTACTACACCCATGAAGATAGTGATGGTTTATCAAACAGTGATGAAGATGAACAAGGTAATAAATATAAGTTGTTAATGGCATTTGAAGATGATGATTATGAGGATGTTGTAGATGTGAATAACCTCTATGATGAAATTACTAGACTCAAGAGATGTATAGAAGAAAAGAATGTGATCATTGATACTCTACAATTTCAAATTGATGAAAAAGAAAAACATCTTGAAAAACTAGAAGGTGAAATTGTTGGTCTCAGAAAAGAAATTGAGAAAACAAAAGCTATTAATCTTAAGTTTGTCAAAGGATCTGAAACTTTGGATGAGATTATCAATGTGCAGCGGTCTCCTCTAAACAAGACAGGTTTGGGTTACAATGGAGAAACCTCTCAAGCATCCACCTCAAAAAGTTATCTTGATGCGGCAAGAAGAAATGAGTAGAAGAACAATGAAGATAATCAGGTAAAGCAGGGACAAAATACAAACAGAAACTATCAGGGGCAATCCATCTTAAGGGTGAACAAAAGCTACAACCAGCCACAGGTAAAATCTTCTCAGTTTGGTTCAAGAATAGATGAAAATAGAAATTACAATCAGTTGGCAGGTAGATTCAATAACCGCAGAAGCTTCTTCAATGGACAATGCTTTTCTTGCCATAATTTTGGTCACAAAGCAGCTCAATGTGTTGCATATAAAACAATCATGACTAGGGAAGCTCAAAAACAAAGAAGTATGACAGGGATAACAAAAAGGACCTATAACAACTTTTCGGTTCTTGAAAATGAAGTCGAATGTTCTATTTGCAATAACTTTGGTCATGAAGAATCTGAATGCAGGAGCAGGTTTCAGCAGAAAAAGGAGCAAGCCTCAAGCACCAAAACATGGAGAATAAAGGAACCTCAAACAGAAAGATGTGGAATAGCATTTTATGCAGAGGGACAGGAAAATCTATGGTACATTGACAGTGGATGTTCAAAGCATATGACAGGTGATAAAGAAAAACTTGAATCTTATTCTGTTCTAGAAAAAGGAAAGAAAGTCTCTTTTGGAAACGATACTCCTGCAATTATAAAAGGAAAAGGCATTGCTCAGTTAAAAGGAAAGGTCAAGGCTGGAAATGTTTTGTATGTTGATGGATTGAAGCATAATCTTCTAAGTGTCAGCCAGATGTGTGATCAAAGGACCGAGGTTATTTTCAGATCGAATGGATGTCTTGTTCGTGATCTTGATACAGGTAAAACAGTACTCAAAGGCAAAATAACTCCAAATAATCTGTACATATTTGAAGAAGGACAACAACAATGCTATCTGAGCAAGGATGAAGAGCACTGGTTATGGCATCGAAGGTTGGGACATCTAAGCTTCTCACAAATAAGGAAAGCATGCAAATATCAGGCAGTTCGCGATCTTCCAGATATCAAAATTCCTGACAACACCATATGCAGATCATGTCAGTTTGGAAAACAAACCAGGACTAACTTTTCAGAGAAGGAAGGATCAGCTAGCATGCCTCTTGAGCTAGTACATACAGATACATGTGGTCCATTCAGGAAAAGAACACCTAGAGGAGAGGAATTCTTGATATTATTTATTGACGATTTCTCCAGGTTTGTCTGGTTAGGACTTATGAAGCACAAAGATGAAGCTTTCGAAAAATTCAAATCCTTCAAAGCCTTGGTTGAAAATGAATCAGGTCACAAAATTAAGTGCCTCAGATCCGACAGAGGTGGGGAATTTACTTCAAATGAATTTTTCGATTTCTGTGATGAACATGGCATAAGGAGAGAATTCTCTACAGCTAGAACTCCTCAGCAAAATGGAGTTGTTGAAAGAATGAACAGAACAATCCAACAAATGGCTCGTGCTATGCTTGATGAATCAGGAACTCCCGCAACTTTCTGGGGTGAAGCTGCACATGCTGCGGTTATTATTCTCAACAAGACAAATGTCCGGGTAAACAACACTCAAACTCCTCATGAGCTCTGGAGTGGTAAAACTCCTTCGGTAAAGCACTTCAAAATCTTTGGGAGCAAATGCTATATCAAGAATACTGATGAGCAGCTTGGCAAACTTGAACCTAGAGCAGATGAAGGCATTCTTCTTGGTTACTCTCCACATAGCAAAGCATACAAGTGCTACAATAAAAGACTTGGCAGAATTGTTGACAGCATTGATGTGGTGGTTGATGAGAAGTGATACATTCCTAGGCAAGTACATCGGGAAGATATCGAAGAAGATGAAGGCTACCCTCAAAGACAGAATGATGAAGAAGAAGAACCTCAAGAAGAACCTCAAGAAGAACCAGAGGAGCAGACAAGAATAGAAGAGAAAACTCCATCCAGATATGTTCAGAAGAATCATCCAGAATCTCAGATTGTGGGGCAGAAAGAAGCAGGTGTACAAACAAGAAGAACAGTTGCAGAAGCCTCAAGCTATTTGGCATTACTGTTATAGCTCCAAATCTCACTCTTATGGTTTGTGATGCTGCACTTATGGCCTAGGGCAACCCCTCCTTCCAGACCTGGTCCAAAAATTTAAAAAACAGTGTTTTATTCCCTATACGCGACTTTGCCCTGTGTTAAACGCGTGTACACGCGGGTCTGTCATACCCAACCCGCGTGTATCTATTAAAACACTTAAAAAAAATATAATTTCCTCTTTTTCGGGCGGTGATCGCGGGTTTACCTGCTGGATCACCTGTTAGTGCCCGTGGCCCAACTGATCCCAACCAACTCCTAACTAAAAAACTACTTTGGAGAGGGTATAAAAAGACATCAAAGGGAAGGCCAAGGGGAGAGAGAGAAAGGAGAGCAAGATTATTATGCTGAGATTTTTCCCTTAGACCAGGTCTGAAGTCCTTGGTGCATTCTGCACTTCCCCCATCTTGCATAGGAAACCCTTGTTTCCATGTGTATTGGTGATCATTCATCCTTGACATCATCATTGGGTAAGACTTGGAAGGAGCTCTTGTTGGAGGCTTGAGGCTGGAACGAATCCGGGAGGAAGCTTGCTTGGAGCCTGCTGAAGGTGTTCAGGTGATATCTTTCCGATATATGTACTTTATTTGCCTTTATATATAAAGAAACACGTCTTTGTTCCCGAATAATCTTTCTTTATGCTTATGAGATTCTTGTGTTGAATTCTTATGAAAGTGGTTACTTAAAGATTTTTTATAACTAACTTTATAGCATGAAGATGATTTATATATAAGTATTTGCACTTGTACTGTTGTGTTCCTTGATTTGTTTGTTTTGCAGGTCAAAGAAAGAAGAAGGGAACTCCAAGAAGGGTTTGGACCCTTAAGGTCTTCTCGAACGTAGGACCTTAGGTAAGTGCCCTTAACGTTAGCATTTGCTTAAAAGTAAAATGATGGCTGTGTGTGTGTGTTTCTTTGAATAAGCAATTTTCAGTCTGGTAGAGTCTTAGCCCAAAGGACCCTAGGGGTATTTTCCCTTCAACCAATTACTATCCTCTACTGAACCACAAAATGTGAAAGAAGCATGCAAAGATGAATGTTGGGTAAAAGCAATGGATGAAGAACTTGAGCAAATCGAAAAGAACAACACTTGGGAGCTGGTTCCTAGACCAAAGGATAAGAATGTTATCGGAACAAAATGGGTCTTCAAAAATAAATTGAATGAAAATGGAGAAGTAATTAGAAACAAAGCCAGACTTGTTTGTAAAGGGTATGCGCAGCAAGAAGGAATAGACTTTGAAGAAACTTTTGCTCCTGTTGCAAGACTTGAGGCCATCCGAATGTTCCTTGCTCTCTCAAGTTTTCAAAACTTCAAAGTATTTCAAATGGACGTGAAATCAGCCTTTCTGAATGGAGACTTGGAAGAAGAAGTGTACGTTGAACAGCCAGATGGGTTCATTCTTGGAAATGATCCAAATCTTGTATGCCGATTGAAAAAGGCTCTCTATGGTCTCAAACAAGCTCCAAGGGCTTGGTACTACCGGTTGGACAAATATCTTCATCAACAAGGTTTTTCAAAAGGTTCAGCAGATAGCAATCTGTATATAAAACTTGAAAATGACAAATTGCTAATACTTGTTGTGTATGTAGATGACATTATTTTTGGTAGCAATGAAGAAGCTATGAGTCAAAGTTTTGCCTCGGTCATGTAGAAAGAATTTGAAATGTCCTTGCTAGGAGAACTGACATATTTCCTTGGTTTGCAAATCCAACAAAAGGAAGGAGGAATCTTTTTATCTCAAACCAAGTATCTCAAACAGATTTTGAAGAAATATGGCATGGAAGATGCAAAACCAGTATGTACACCCATGGTCACAGGATGTAGTCTCAGTGCAAATGATGAATCTGCAGCAGTACATCAACCAACCTACAGATCTATGATTGGAAGTTTACTATATTTGACAGGTACCCGACCGGACATCATGCATGCAGTTGGAATAGTTGGAAGATTTCAGGCAAATCCGAAGGAGACTCATCTTCAGGCAGTAAAGAGAATCTTCAAATATCTTCAAGGGACTCAAAATTATGGCTTATGGTATCCTAGAGATACAGATCTTTCTCTTCATGCTTATACAGATGCAGATTGGGCCGGAAGCGTGGATGACAGGAAAAGCACAAGTGGTGGTGCGTTCTTTATGGGTTCCAGACTGGTATCTTGGTTCAGCAAGAAACAGAGTTCGATCGCCTTGTCTACAGCTGAAGCGGAATATGTTGCTGCTGCATCTTGTTGCACCCAACTTCTTTGGATGATGCAGACTTTGCAGGATTTTCAAATCACTTGTACACCACCAATCCCCATCTTATGTGATAATACAAGTGCAATCAGCATCTCAAAGAACCCTGTTATGCATTCAAAAACCAAGCACATACCAATCAAGTACCATTTTCTCCGGGAACAAGTGCTTGAACAGAAAGTCAAGTTGGAGTATGTTCCTTCCAAGGAACAAGTTGCTGATATTCTCACCAAACCATTTCCCAGGGACACGTTTGAATACCTCAGGCAAAAGCTGGGGGTTGTTGATGCATCATCTTATTGTTGAACATCTTCTTATTGGTGGTACAGGCTCAGGGGGAGCACATAATGCATTGTTGGCATTATGGAAAAGGAGATCTTGGAAATAGCTGCAATATGTCTCTATCTCTTTCATGGTGGATCTCTAGTTATTTGTTGCAGATCTGGAGGAGCATGAGCTTAGGGGGAGCATACCCTTTGCCCTTGATGTCAAAGGGGGAGAATGAAGCTGAAGTTTGTAAGGTTGCCATCAAGTCCAAAGGGGGAGATTGTTGGCATTATGTTTTCTGGTATGACTGTATGTTACAGATGTTGTACTTGATGGCAACTCCAGTGGCAAGGCTCTCAGTTTGTTGAAAATTAAGAAGGACGCAGGAAACCAGTTCAGGAGGTGCGTACCCGCAGGTACACCATGCAGGGTCCGCGTCCAGCGACGCTGGCCAGCCGTTCAGGGGGTGCGTCCACCCAGTGCACACATTTCAAGGCAGAGAAAAAGCATGTGGGGGTTTCTTGTGTGGTATCTAGCCGACGGTTTTGTGTTTCTATGGTGTCGGCTCGTGGTATTGTTCCATGTTTTGGGGAGGAGCTTGCCTATATAAAGCAAAGGAGTTCATTTGGATTGAGCATTGTCTTTGGTTGAATATCTTATTTGGTAAGATCTAGTCCAGATCTAAGAGGGCGAATCTTCTAATGGACTGTGATCTCTATGGCACATGATCAGATCTGTAGATCTGACTGTTTGGGTTAGTCTTGAAGTCTTCATATCATTTATATCTGAAGGGACGCAGGTTCAGTGGAAGAAAAGTGCGCCGGGACGCAGATACTGTAAAGGGCAAGTGCGCTGAGACGCAGCACAGTAGAGAGAGACCTGCGTGGGGACGCAGGGCGATCAAGGTTCAGGTGCGTCTCTGAAGCAGAAGGACGCGGCGCGATAGTGTTTTCAGGTGCGTCTCTGTAGCGAAAGACGCGGCGCGATAGTATCTTTGGGTGCGTCCCTGAAGCAACAGAACGCAGAGCAGTCAAAGGAACAGTGCGTGGGCACGCAGCGGAGCAGAAGGATATCTGCGTGTGGACGCAGAGTAGCAGAAGGTTAACTGCGTCTGGTCGCAGGCCACAGAAATAAAAACTGCGTCTCTGTTTTAAGATGTTCTGTTGATTGAATTTCTCTATTGATAAGGTGTTCTGGGTTAGTTCTGTTGTTGCTGATCTGATATCTATAGTGATCTATATCTGTTATGTACTTGTTGATTATCTGATGCTTTATGAAAAGAAGTAGGGGGTTGTAGCTCCCTTCCAGGAGTAGACTGGAAAACGAGAGAGAGAGAGAGAGTTGTAGCTCTCTGCAGGTTGCAGCCTGCGTACTGGTAAAGGACTGCACCAGTACAAAATCATTGTAAAAGAAGTTTCTAAATTGAAAGAAGATAGAGACATATTGCAGCAGGTGGTTTTCACCCACATTGGGTTTCCACCTTACATCTTGTGTTCTTTGGTGTGACTATCTGTTTTTTCATGCTCATTATTTTATGGTACTGACATGCTAAAATAATTCAAAGATCAAATAAGGAAGATTTATTATATTGCTAGATAATACTGATTCACCCCCCCCTCTCAGTATTTCCAACAAAATGTTTATAGGTCGATAGCCTGTTTTTTACTTTCTGTCACTTATAAAGCTATTTGGGTCATATGGTACCCACTAGAAGCTTTTCTTCAATTTATGTTCTTCCCCCAATATCCTATCAGCATCTTCCCATGCCTCCCTCTTGTTAATGATAAATGGGCCTAATTGGTTTCTTATTCTCAGCTAAGCCTTTTTCTTTACATTGCAAACGTGGGTTAAATCTGCATTGATAAGTTGCCTGAAATACTCCAGTGCAAACAGTCTCATAGGCACATATTTGGGAAGCTTCTAAGGGCACAGTTCACAACCATATATCCTGATTTCAGTGTGATTCTGGTAGAGGTACCAGTCACCTATTATGTAGTTTTTGGAGAGCTGTAAAATCTTCTTTATATCCCCAAAGAGCCTAGGAGGAGTAGCTCCTATCAATAAAGTGGAGGCCGAATGTATAAACTAGTGAATGAATTCACAGTAGGTATAAGGGGATTTAGAAACATTGTGGAAGATCGAGGTCCAGAAGATCACAGACCTCCTGTCTCCTTTGGAATCCAATTTCCTGATAGGAAATGAAAAGCTGTCTATCTGATAATATAGCAGAATGTGATATATGAATGAGGTGTACTTGAAGACTCCTTCTCTTTCCAGATTTATGAATTGCTCATTGATTTTATTGGAAATGAAAGATGCATAATCATATTTGACAGCAGGGGGCTGTCCTGGAGTAAACATTGACAACATAACAAAGATGGTCTCATCAACATATTCACTGGTTTTGAAACCCAAGATATAGGATATCATGTCAAAAATAAACCTGCTAGTTTTAGTAAACCAGGCATGTACATAGGGAGGTGGGCCTTGAGGCTGGCAGGCTGGCAATCTGGCTTTATAAATAACTTAGCAATTCGAGTTATTTCTGCATTGGACAATTGAGAGCTTTGCTCAAGCAAAAATCCCATGGAAAGAGGAGCAAGGGGTTGAGCTGGATGGAAGTGTAACATTTCATTGATAGACTCAGCAATTATGTAGAAAAGAACAGTTTGTGATGGAGTCATAACTGCTTTACTGATAGGGTCATAGTTTGCACAGCAATGGTGGATAAGATCTGGGAACACATTAACTGAGGGAAGGTAATATCTGGGGAGATTAGATTCCCATATTCCAAGGATATCAGAGTTACTCAGATGACTATTTCTAATTCTGCAAAATGCCTGGAGATGGTTCATATCACCAGATAACTCTTTAATTTGAAAATCTCTGTCAGCCAAGGGCAACCAGTCCTGGTCTTTGTGAGGTGCATTGAGGGGCGCGACATTGAGGACCATAGGGGCTTCCATATTCAGTTCTCTGTGTTTTTGAAATGGAGGTCAAGCTTCTGTGGGAAAAATGGGGAAAAGAGCAGTTTTGGATGTCTTGGTATGGCAATTATGGACTGCTTCAACTTGAATTTGGCTCTTATAGGTATATTTTACAAAGGAAAACTGAAAATATAGGTTGGGGAGGTGGGACGGGGTAAATACCTGTACTTTGGAGGCGAACCAGTGTAATTTGCAGGTTGGTCGACGAGTTGCGGAGCAGGATGCTGGACTTTGCTTGGTCAGGTGGCAGACTGGATGCTTTTGCAGTCGCTTGGACGTAGTTTGCATGCAACAGTTTCGCGGAAAAAACAAATGAAAATGGGTGAAAATGACATTTTCATGAGTTTTTAACAAAAATTGGCTTTGCGGGGCTTTTTGGCACTTTTCGGTCAGATGACGTCATCGGAATGTGACGTTTTGTCGTGACGCGGGGGTACGGGATGCTGACTCGGCAGTGACATGGCGATGACGTCAGCGGACAGGGTCAGCAGGAGGGTGGTAAGTGGTATCGGCCCGCACTGCTTATGAGCTAAGGCGGTTTTGGGCAGAGGGGCCGCGAGCATGGCGGGAGGGCGCCACGTGTCCCTTGTACGACGGTAATACGCCGGCTCCCTGGGTGGTAAACATCGGCGGCGGAGGGCCTGGCGATATGATCGTGGGTCGTCTGATGAGCAAGCCCGGATCCAACGGTTGTCGCTCAATGGAGATGGCGGAGGGTTACGACACGAGGGCCTACGTATAAAATCAACGTTTTAATTCTGTTTGGGCTTGATATGATTGGTGGCGGGGTGATTTGTTAATTAATTAACATGGGGTTAATTGATTTCAAAACAATACGTGGGGGATGGTTATTATATGGTTCCTGATGAACCTATAATTCCGTTAAAATAATGACATATTGCTTTAGTTAGCAGGGGCAGGAATAATAAAATTTGGGGTTTTTCTTTTATATACATAATACGGGTAGGGGGGGAATATAGGGATTCATATAATAATGTTAACAGTCAATATGAATCTATGAAAGATAGGCACCAAGTCATAAAGTTCAACAACTTAGGCTTAGGGGAAAACAGAGGTTTGCAAGTGATTTTGTACAATCTCCTAAGCAAATGGGTTTTACTTAGGGTTTTTATGAAATGAGATGGAGTGAATTGGGGACATTGAGCATATCTCAATATCTCTTGGGGTATTAGTGAATGATCTGGAGAAAGGATGAAGGGAAGTTAGTCATGCCTCACTTGATTTGTAACCAAATAGTTGCCATAGTACTTATGATATCCATAAGATGAATATCTTTAAGGGACAAAATTAATCACAAGCATGCTTCTGCAACACCAAAACTACCTACCCAGCCTACAGTACCTAACATTTTTCTTCTTCTTCCATGGGTGCACTTGGACTGGAAAACCCTCTTTTTCTTCTTTTCTTTTGATTGCAACCCTATCTAAATCTACTCTTATCACATCCAAGGGCTCAGGTTTAACAATTGAGCTCCTTTACTTCTCTACCTAACTACTTATCTGCCAAGATTGAACAGTTTGAACAGATTTTATTCTCTATCTCTAAAACAGGAAATTCAAAGATGAACTGGCCAGGATTAAGCTGTTTGGCCACAGCATAAAGTTCAACAAACTGCAGATGAAACTTTTATTTACAGAACATGAAATAGTAGTGGCATTTGGACTTGCACACTTTCCTGGTATTTTTTATTTTGGGGTTTATTTCTTTCATTTTTCTTTTGACCATTTCATTCTTTTGACCCTTTGATCTTTCTTTTAGGGTATACCCTCTTTTCATTTTTTAATTTTTTGATTTTTTCAAAATATGGAAAACCTTTGCAGTAGGGAAAGGTTGAACATATTAGGGATTTTAACCAGTCAATCATGAAATATGACACCTATTGGTATAGGAGCATAACACCATCCTTCTTCTGTACCAATACAATCAGGCTCCCACAAGGTGATGAACTTGGCCTGATGTTCCCTTTCTGCAATAGTTCCTAAATCTACCTCTTGATCTCATCGTTCTCTAGAATAAAGTGTCAATAGATCTGTTTATTGGGCAGTGGCATGCCCAGGTTCAGATCGATGGAGTGCTTCACCTGAAAGTGCAAAGGTACCCCTGTAGGTGAGGTGAAAATATCCATGTACTCCTCCATGACCTTATCCATCTGCTGCTGTTGTGTAGAGGAGCCCTACTTGGAATTTGTGGCAACAACCTTCTTCTTGCCCTGAGGGAAAATCATAAGGAAAAAAAAATCCTGGTTTGGGAAATGATCTTACTGCATTGCTTTGCAGTGATCAAACAGATGGTGGTAGGCGGGGCTACCTCTAGTATCCTGTACTACTTATTGGCCAAAGAATAATCACAAAGTGAGGTCTAGACTCATATAAAACATGTTGCTTCCACAACTATGGTTGTCCTAACAATACATCACAAAATTCAAGAGTAGAAACATCACATAGTACCTCATTCATGAAGGGCTTGATGCTATAGGGAAGGTGACACTGTTGTACCTCATTCATGAAGGGCTTGATGCTATAGGGTAGGTGACACTGTTGGCTGACGCAGAGGTCTCATCCTTGGTGAAGCCACCTGATGGTGTATGACTTTGGATGTGTTGTAGTCTTTAGGCCCAGCTGCTTCACAACCTCTGCTGAAATGAGATTCTTTTGGCTCCCACTGTTGATAGTGAACTATAGCGGAGAGCCCTTCACCCACATCTATGAGTGGAAGAGGCAACCCCCCTCCTTTGGATCTTCAGGATCAATCTTATAGATCTTGGTGGTGGCCACAATGATATTAGGCTCCGCATCAATGATATTCTTCCCTTTTCCATTCCCCTTATTGGATTTTGATTCAAAGTCAAAACATGCATCTGATTCAAAGGCCTTCAACTCGGCCACCAATGACTCCTTGGCCTGAAACTCACTTGTGTTGTGAGTGGAGCTCTTATGGAACTCACACAATTTTCATGTGTCCTTCTTTGTCTTCAAGGTGTTGTTCTATGCTTGCGGCTTTGGCAGATGTCCTGGGTAGCCCCGCCTTGGCTTTGCCCTTTGCTCTGTTGTTTGGGGGTGCCTTTTCCTTGCTTTGGATTCACAGATCCAAAGTCCAACTTCTTCTGTTTAAACTTCTGCTCAATCTTGACAACATATTAGTATGCTGTCGAGCGAGGAAATGTTTGGGAAGTGGGAACTCCATCTCGTCCTGGATGTACTTGTGTAGACAACCACGGTACTTGATTACTAATTGCTGTTCAGTATCCTTGATACCTAGCTTCATGCTAAGGGTATGGAGAATATTTGTGAACTTTGGCACATCTTGGTCCCTTCCCTGTCATAACATGGTCCACTTTATGTATTTATATTCATAGCTCCTGACAAGGTTATATTATCCCTTGATGGTGTCTTGGAAAGAATCCAAAGTGGGTGTGGCTGAAAACAACAAGGGTTTGCTCTCGTCCTTTTGTTCACAGTAGGTTTCCCACTAGTCCTTGATGTGTGGGGAAACTTTGAGAAGTGCAAAAGTAATCTTTTCCCAATTGGAAAAGTCATGAACTGACAAATATCCTTCCAACAGATTTAACCATTTATCTATGACGTCTGCATCTATCAGGCCCTCAAATATGGGAATATCGAAGTTAACTTGTACCTAAAAAGGAGTGACGCTTCTAGAGTGGTTTTTGGATGAAGATGCATCACTTGTGGGTAGCCGTCGAAGGATCTGGGCAAATTTATCTATCATCGCATTCCTTTATTGCTCGAGGGTTTCCTTGAGAAATTTTTTGAAAGGATCTCCTGCCCCCTCATCTTCTTTTCTTCTGCCATGGGAGACCATCAGGGTTTGCGAGGTTGATCTTGCAACGATTCGACTAGATTGAGCCCTAACTCCTTATACCCTGGCCTTGTTGGGGACATGCAAATAAAAACAAAGAAAGAGAAGACTGCTCTGATACCACTGATCTGAACTTAAATAGGAACACAACAAATTATAGATATAATCACAAATACAAAGATGCAATAGAAAAACACTTCGTTTCATTAATAGAAAATTACTGAACTATTCTTACAAATAGAATTGAAATAAGATAGCTCAGGCGATGGTAGATTATCTTTGAGAAGAGATGTGGTGGATACATGCCAACTGAACTGTGTTACAATGAGGCTCAAGGGCCTATTTATTATTGAAAAACATGAGGAAACCCTAAACAACCAAAACCCTAACCCCAAGAGATGTAGTACCAAGAGTTTGTGGGCTCTGTTGGGGTTAGTTGGGGATCCAACTTCCAGGGGTCGTAACTTGGTCATATTATCTCCATTTGGTGCGTATGATACCTTGTTGGAAAGGTCTCTCCGAGTACTACAGGTTTCTTCACAGGCCCCAAGCTTGCAATGTACCTAAAAATAAACGTTGTTTACGGGCTCAAAACTTCTCCGGAAGTTCACGACCCGAAAAAATGCTAAAAATAATAAATGCTAAAATAAACAACGAAACATATGAAACTAACTGAAGAGTTTAGGTGGAATAGGGGGGTGGCCACCAATATCCACATGGATCAATATTATTCTTATTTTATTCATTGTTTTAGTGTTTTGATTATTTATGTTTGATCTAAATATTTTTATTTAAGTTTGACCATTTTACTATTATTATTATTATTATCATTGTTTTTTATGTTTTTAAGTTTGACCCAAATATTAGTTTTATTCTATTAGTTGTTTGATTATTAAGGTTTGACCTAAATATTATTTTTAGGCTAGTCTAACTTATAGACGAAATAACCCTTTTCACTCAAATTCACTAAAATCCGAAAATACAATTTTAATATTTTTTGTTGTTGTTAAAAATACATTTTTGAATGCATAAATGGATTCAACACCCTTGAAAACCCCTAGAGCACTCAAATTATGCAGATTAAACAATTTAAACTCAAGTTTTTAAAAATCTCTGTCATTTTTTGATTAAAATTAACTAGAAAAATGGTCGTGAAAAGGGACATTTCCTCTATAAGCTAGACTACACCTTATTTTTATGTTAGATATTCATTTCATTAAAAATTTTCTTTTGATTAATTATTTTCCTTAATTCAATATTAGCAACTATATTCTAACAATTATTTATTTATATTAAAATATTATTTATTAATAAATAATATTTATTTAGTCAAATATAATTGTTATATTATAACAACTAATTTTTTTTTTTTTTTCATTTATTTAACTTGATGCCAATATCTGGCTCTTCATCTTGTCTTGATGATGAACCATGCTGGATGATTTGAAACATGTCGACAAAACTCTGATGATGAGATTTTTACCGAAAGTTTTCTTACTTTTCATGATATGGATCACAAAAGCCTAAATTCAATTAAATAATTATATGGTTTGATTATTTTGGCTTCTATTTCCTACAAAACAATTAGAATTGGCACAACTCATTTTTCATTGTAGGTTATTTACTAGGCTTTTGTTTCATTTTCTTAGTTCATCTATGAATCTAAATATTGTTGAATCCTTTCAATACTCAAATCTCGAACTTAACTTGTCCCTTTGTAAGGATCTCACACAAAGAGATAAGTAAAATGATAATGGAAAAATATTTCATTATGCAGAGTGCAGATATTTTCTTATAGATGTGGCACTTTAGATCTTACATAGCACCTCAATCTCACACAATGAAATCCACATTTCCATAACTTTCCTCTGCATCTTCATATCTCACATAATTAAAGGAATCTTGACATAGATTCGTCATGACTTTCACATTCCACAATGAAAGTTTGATCCATATTTATGCATTCTAAATGTTTGCATTTCCAACAACTAGCAAAACGACAACTTAATAGAGCACGTAGGAAAACACTTTGGAAAAAAGCATTCATAACAAGACCTCTTGAAAACTAATCAAGTATGCACTGGCAACATGTATGTGAAAAAATGCATGTTGAAAATATGGCCAATGAAACTATGGACACATTACTTATTAAAATTTCGTTAGGTTCTCTATGCTAATTTGGATTTATGTTTTTGAAAGATTCATAAAACTTAGATTTCTTTGAGCATTTGTGAATTGAACACTTATTGTCCAACATTAAATTGAATTGTTGATTTGTGTGGGAGAACGAGTATGCACAATAACAAACACAATTTTTCTTCCATAATGTTTCGCACTTCCGCATGCATTCTCGCTCCGCACAGTTCTCCTAAACAATTGACTTTGACCATGAGGTATACAAATAAATATATAAATAATTAGATGGTTTGATGCATTTGGATTCGACTTCCTACAAAACAATTAGAATTGGCATAGTTCATTTTCTATGTAGGTTATTTACTTAGGCTTTTGTCTCACTTTTCTGATTTCATCTATCAATTTAGATTTTATTGAATCCTTTGAATACTCAAATATCAAATTGAACCTGTCCCTTTGTAAGGATCCTGCACAAAGAGGCAGGTAAAACAATAATGGAAGAAGCTTTCATTGTGCGGAGTGTGGAGATTTCCTTATAGGCTGGTACTCCAGCTCTTACATAACACCTCAATCTCGCACAATGAAAGCCACCTTTGCATAACTTTCCTCTACATCTTTGTATCTCACATAATGAAAGACATCTTTGCATAACTTCATCTATACTTTTGCACTCCACAATGAAAGCTTGATCTACATGTCCACATTCTGAATGTTTGCATTTCTGACAATTAGCAAAATGACAACTAAGTAGAGCACGTAGAAAATCACTTTGGAAAAAACCATTCATAACAAGCCCCCTCGAAAACTAAATGTGTATGCATTGACAATGTGCATGTCAAAAAATACATAATGAATGTCTAGCCAATGCAACTACAAACATGTTACTTGTTAAAATTTTGTTAGGTTCTATATGTTAATTTAGATTTATGTTCACGAAAGATTCATATAACTTAGATTTATTTGAGCATTTATGAATTGAACACTTATTGTCCAACATTAAATGAAATGTGTTTTTAATTTGTGATTTGCACGGGAGAACAAGTATGTGCAATAACAAACAATTTTTTTTCTTTTGCAATGCTCCACACTTCTACATGCATTCTCCCTTCGCATAGTTCTCTCGAACACCTTCCTTCCGTACAATATTAGTTTTTAAACAATTGAAGCCACTGAAACCACATGTCATGTCAAACACATTAGCACATCTCTCAAAGTTAATATTGTTGAGAAAAATAACTCTAGTATTGTGCGAAGCTTACAATGAAAAATATCATTCTGCGAAGGAAGCTTCCCTCGCACTTTGCATTTAGTATGAGGCTCTTCACATGATCAAATGCACTAAATTATAAATACCACTCTTCCCCACTGTGCGTTATTAAGGCTATGTCTCTTTATTAATCCAAGAATTAGTTGTTAATCTTCTGTGAAACTCTGCAAATACTTAGTGAATTATTGAAAACTAGGCAACTGAAAACTAAAACCAAATCACTTTCACCAAGATACAAAGTTTCTTAACAGCTTGTAAGCAGTGGAATAAAAATATAGAGATAAAACACATCACACAAAATTGAGACACTTGTTTACCCAGGAAGCCCAAATGGGAAAACCTTCTTTCTTTGTTGTAGTATTTTATTAATTGAGCTTGAGAAATTGGATCTCTTACAAGGCAATCTGTCTCTCTGAGAACACACTTTTTCTCCTACTGAACTAGCTTGGACTCACCCTACAAACGCATGATCCTTTCTCCAAATCCTTTGTGCATTTCTTGGTCCTATTTCCTTGTGCACTAGGCCTGTCTCCTTACGCACAAAATCTCGTATTTTGTAACACACTAGGATCCTGTTTTTGTGCACACTTGGCCTCCTATTTTGTAGCACAAATTTTCTCCCAAAAATCGTGCATTATTGCTCCTCAAGGATACACACACCACAAAAAAGAATTGTTCTCATAGAACTTGTGCACATAATAATGCACAATCCTTGTACCTTCGTCCTTTATTTATAGATTTGATCCATGCTAAATAAGGCGAGTACAAATTTAGAACTCGAGTGGTTGATTTACAGGTTAACTGAGAGTGAACTCTTTCTCTCTCCAATCAACATTGGAGTCACAACTCGTCCTTCCTTCAATTAATGACTAAATTTCCAACTCATTCTATCTGAACTCGTAACTATCACCCAATCTTGTAGTTAAATTGAATAAGTCTCCACGTAACTAACCTCTAACACTAAATATGGACTGAAGTCTATCTCATGATTTTAAACCATGATAAGAGAAAGACAAACTTGTGGTCCTTTTGGCTAAGGCATAAGCCAAATGACCTTCACTTGCTACAATTTTCAACATTAGTGCCCAGATGTTTATCCGATTAACACACATCACTATTACAACGAATAAATGCAAGCTTGTTGTCCATATCATTTATACACATCAAACCATTTACCGATAGAACGAAGGATTACTGGTAAACATTAGTGTTTATAACATATTATATTATGAAATATTTGTAATGATAACATGTAATTTGAAAACTGTTGAAAGCATTTGGTACCAGAGAATGTGAGAAAGGACAGGTGTTGAGGGCAGCCATATATGGAAAAATTGTTTTGAGACAAAAATGTTTGCAAAGATGCGAGAACTTGCAGTGACAGACACTAACTAAGGTGCAGATGACTCCGCACTTAGCATTGAAGAATTAATTAAGGCTTTGCGGTACTATTAATATCTATTCAACAAATCCATGTACAATCGCGTCAGCTCTCAAGTGCTTTATAACATTTACTCCGATGCATTATGTAATGATTACTAGCTGCAAACATATCAATAAAATTATATCTATTGATATTATAAAATATTATTTTTGGCATTTATTTGATGAATCGACTCTAATCGGAACATCGTTCGAGTGCTTAATAAAATTTACTATTTTTAAACAATTCAAGAGTATGCATAGGTATTCACATCCAATATTCATCATAGCAAATTGAAACGATGTGCAGATCTCCTTTGCACACTTCTATTCACATATTTCTTCCGCATAATATATGATTCCTCTGCATCTTTTCACTTCATACATGTGTAATGATTATTCATCGTAAACATATCAAGAAGATCATATTTATTGACATTATAAAATATTATTTTCACCATTTATTCTGAAAATTGACACGTAAAGGAAGTATCCATTTTAGTAGATTGAAATGATATGCTTCACACACTTCTTGAACACATTTCCTTGTTTATAGACAACATTTTGGCGATTACTGGATATAAAGAATAATCGATATGTAATCAAGACATCGTAAAAACCTAATTAAGGCTTACTTTTATGCTTAACAAATATATTTTCAGATATTAATGGCAAGTACTATTGAGATCATAAGAATTTGTAGCAAAGTAATAGTAAAATCATTATATATTTAGAGCCTATACGAATTCAAGCCTATTGAATTTTTATAATGGTTCTTGTTTCTTGGTTCTTATTTATTAGTGCTACAAAGTTGTTGCATTTTATGTTTTTTAGAGTAAGAAGAAATTGTAATGTGTTCCTCTTGTCTAATGGTTGTCTAGGTTAGAATGAACAAGGGAACATAGACAAATGAAATATGGGCAATTGTTTTACTTCGTCTGCATTCCCACACGTCTGCATTGTGCAAATTGCAATGTGGAGAATAACCATTTTATTATTAAAATAATGTAAGCACAATTACAAAAGCAAAGGCTACGAAGATAAAGTAATTGCTACATTTGTTTTACCAATAAAAACATTATTTTCGAATGAGAAAATATGTGTATTAAATAACATAAAAATTAACAATTTGCAATTTGCAGAAAGAAATTTATGGAGGAGGAATTTTCAGTTGTGTGAAGCTTCGTACCTCCACACCTTTTTTTGTATCAAGTCTCAAGTTTGAATATTGACACCAAAAAATATATAATTATACCTAGTCGAGTTATACCAGGTATCAACGCAAATGCACTTATTATTTATGTAACCGAAACTTTTTATGTCCCAAACTTCAATAAGCTCAAAGTGCCAATTAATTGATTAATATGTAACACATGGAAATTTATATGGAGATATGGGACACTGCAGGGAAAGTGTTTGTTCCTTGCTTTGCATAGTTGGTTTTCAGCACAACATTTATTGCTCACACATATTAATAAGACAAAACTACTAATTAGTTGATTAATTTGTTTCCCAAAAAATGTTTCAAATTCAAACACTTCATTTTAATGCTCAATGCATTTTTCTCAAGGTACGTTCAATGCATATATGTGTACAAAAGACTTATGCTGATGGCTTAATAGTTTAATTATCCCTCTATGTGCACTAATACAACAACCATCCTTTCCTAGAATTCTCGTACATTCAAAAGGTCAAAGATATACATTAATCAATAAAATGGAGTCAGTAAGCATGCCCAAACTGGGATTTTGATTTCCCATAATAGTATATATTGATTCTGCAGTTGACCTCTTGTTAATCATTCCCGGATCCAGATGCAATCTATTTTCCTACACAATGGTTTGACCTCTCCATTAGCAAAATCAAATGGTTTGTCTTTCTCTTGAGATATATTCTTCGAAATATGAACTTCTAGAAAGGTACATAAACAAACTAAGATATGAGGATAATAAGATCTATTTCAGTATACAGAGAAAATTTGTGCAGGAATTACAACAAAAATTGTGTGCAGGGAGTGCATAAGAAAGTGTGTGTGAAGAATACGTGTGTGGAGCAAGGAACACAAACATGTTCGCACATGCTACCTTCACAGACTCTTTCTATGCACAACAAAATCTTTGATATTTATGTGAAGAGGGGAAGCTTTTTGTTACTTAGTTTGCACACTAAAAATATAAAATCCTCAAACTAGATATTGGACAATATTTATATTTATATATATAAATCAAACTTTTAATTTATATATATATATAAGCCTTTAGGTGTGATAAATGGTTAAATATTGTATTTAATTGGTTTGAATATGTAAATACATAAATGCATAAATTGATAGAGTTTAAATGTACAAATACTTAATTTTATACGAATTATATTTGTAAATTGATATAAATCCAACGAAAATTGATATCTCCTACGCAACCTTTGGGTGACTGGGTATGATTAACACCACTACTATGCTCCAAGAAAAAATTCATCAGTTACAATGTAAATTATAGTTACAATGTTCAATTTCAAAAACTACTAATGTCTAATCCATTTAGAATAGTAAACTTTCGCAATTTGATTTCAAATTTATGCTTTTTCATAGTGTATGTTATTTTAATAATTAATATTACCCTATATCTCTTATGTTATTAACTTGTGCTAAATATTTCTCATCATGGGTTTCATGAGTAAGGAATTTTATTTTTAGTAATGGATCCCATTATGAGCCTTTAGGTTTTGTCATCTAGTCATAAAAGTAAAATTGAGCCAATATCATGTATGAAGGACCCTTCTTGGGCATGTTACATTTTGTATGGGTCATTAAATAATCCATCCAAGACAAGCACAAGACCTTTCATTCAAGTCAGCTACAAGATGGAGTAAATAATCTACACAAAGAGACATGTCGGATCACCCTCTCTCAAGTCAGCTTATTATAGGATCCAACCACTATAAATAGGGAAAATTGACATCATTTCAGGTAGAGATTTTTAGTCAAGGTATGAAGTAAGAGGAAGTGTGAAAAATTCAAAGTAGACAGCCTCATAGCTAGTGTGAATAAAGAAGGAACATAAAAATTTTTATTGAGTCTTTTTTGGGCTAAGATATGCTCCACACATGTAAGTATATGTTGTCACCTATTGTAGATAGGACTGAGGTATTTTAGTTATCATAAGAAGGCAGATTTGGGAAAAGATTAAGTGTATCATCAAGCCGAATTGAGGAAGGACAATATCCACCTCAAGAAAAGCAGATTGAAGGTCAAATCTCATATGCTATGGTTTCTGAAATAGGGTTAAAATAAAGGGCAGGTCTGAAGCAAAAGGAAGCTGAAGTTGAAGGGTATACGAGAAGGAGGAAGGAACAAAAGTTTGACTAGTGTTGACTTGGGCACGAAAGAAAAGCAATGCAAGGGAACTTGTGTCTTGGCCTTGGAGTGGAAACTAGGTCAAGGGTCAGTGGTCTTGGTATTCGTCAATTGGAATATCTATAAGAAGATTTTTTTTTTTCTTCGGGTTTTTCTCTCAAGTGAGAGAGATTTTGGCCTTGGATGATAAATTATATTTTGTGTCTCTTATCTCTTTATGGTTTATGCGTTGTTAGGTTTTTTATGAAGAATAACACTATAATAATATAAGTAAAATAACATCCTAATCTAAGAAGTAAAAAGAACTCACAAGCAATTGTCAATAGAAGAGAAATCACTTAACCTTGATGCCTTAGATTTCTCAACATGGTATCAGAGCTAAGGTGATGAAGTCAAGGAAGGGCATCTTATCAAGGGAGACTCAAGGATCAAATCTCAAGGAAGGTATCAAAGAGAAAATCATCTTAAAGTCAATATCTACAAGGAAGCATCATAACCCTAGATCAAAGAAGTTTTCAAAGAAGTATTGGGATCACCATCAAGAAAATAAGTCCAAAACCCTACATCTACTCAAGTTGAAGAGATCTATGAATAAAGGTAATATTGAAGTTTGTTCATATGAGAAAATATCTTCAATATCACATCATCGTCAAAGAATAATTCTTGGGTTCCTCTCTCAATCACTTTGAAGCTGAAGTGTTTTGAAGACTATTCATCCAAAGGAAGCTAGATCAAAAAGGCATTGTCATAAATACTCTAAGGAAATATCTCTCTTGTTGAAGAAAGGTAATTACCATTGAATACATCACCAAGAAGTCATCATTTATCTTCATCAAAGGATCCAAAGAGATCTCACCCTCTGTGTGATCAAGGGTCATTCTTGAAGAAAACTACTTTCATCAAGAAGAAGTTTTCTATTCTCTATATCATCATAAACATCAAGGAAGCAACAAGGAGAAGGAGCATCCTATAAAGTAAGTATATTTATGTCCATATATGAATATGTCAAAATGAATTTTTGTAAGGAAAGCAACAAATTTGTTGGGGCTTCAAACTATCTTGCATGGAAGAAAAGGACAATTCTGAATCTCATTGAAAATGAGGTTATGGAACATGTCAAAGGATTAATCTCTAAACCAGGAAAGGAAGATTATCAAGCTCTTGAAATGTATATGAAGGGGAAATTTAGGTCTCAAAGGATTCTCATAGAATCCATCAAGGATATCCTCATCCCATATGTATCAAAACTTGAAACTTCAAAAGAAATCTATGACAAACTAGTAGAGTTGTATTTGGTAAGCACTGTTGGAGAAGTCATCTCATTAAGGAAAGAACTCTACAATATGAAGATGTCAAGGGAGGATGGAATAGCCTTATACTTTATGAGGATATCAACTACAAGATGTGGGGGAAGTCATGTTTGATAGAGAAATGACTACAATTGTACTAAACGCATTACTAGAGGAGTGGGGCAACTTTACTTCAAGTATTTATGGGAAAAAATAAACTACTCTATTCCAATATCTATGGTCTCTATGAAATATTGAATAATATATACTAAATGCCAAATCTGATGTGGGAATAGGTGAAAAAAATTAAGCTTATGCTACCATGACAAGAAGAAAGGGAAAATTTGGGAAGTCTGGTTCTCAGAAAAAGAAAAGGGATGTGACTAAGATTCAACGCTATGGGCACTATCAAGAATATGGGAACTACAAAAGAGATTGTCCAAATATCAGTAAGTAAAATATCAAAAGAGGAAGAGAAGAAGCCCATATCACCGAGGAAGTGGAGGAAGTTGAAAAGAAGAAGTCCAAGAAAGAGGAAGTAAGAGATATCTATTATGACTAAGTTAGTCTTCCTCACATAAGTTCTTTTCAAGTTCCTAAGTCTTATGTTGTAATATATGGCTATTATGATTCACTAAGAAAAATAATGGGATGCATCAAGGCATCATAGAAACATTGAAAGCAAAATCTCAGGACATGATCATAGAGAAGCATGAAGGATGGTTGGAATCTATGGCAGTGAACAATGAAGGATATAACTCTTGGGAACATCATTGGAAACATAAGTGGCACTTATGGAAAGGAAAAAGGTCATCCAATTCAAAGTTCATCGTACATTATTCAAAAGGAAAAATTTGATATATCTCTAATGGAATCTTCATAAAAATGTTCATAGATCAAGAGGAGAAGCAAGTGTTCCATAAAAAATTCCAAACTTGTGGAATTCATAGGATGATGTTATGATGACATAAAAGGTGAAGCAGATCAAGGGATTGAAGCTCTTTCAATCAAGGAAGATGTTGTAGGAAGTCTGGATGAACCAAAGAAAAATGAGATATGTATGCTTACATTCAATATTTTAGAGTTGTGTCATATGATTGTAGATAGCATGGATCAATGCTCTATCTTAAGAGAACGATCAAAAGAAAGTATCTCCTCCTTGGAGGAAATGCATAAATGCACGGGTCACACATTCACTAGATGAAATCAACATAATATGTCCTCATATGAAGTATGAGGTGGTTGAAATTAAATGGAGGAACTATGATTGGAAGTTCCTGAGAATGAAATGTGTAAACAAAAGAATGAAGAGATCATGGAATATGCAACCATGGTAAAGTAAATCAACATCTGAGAAACCAAGAAATCTAACTAGGATATATCCAAGAAAGATATAATGAAGTTTGAAAAAGAAAGAGACCCTTGATAATATATATCTTTGGGAGATGTGTCAATATGTATGTCGGATGCTGATGAGAAGATGTCATGACCATCAAAAATGTGATTTTAATTTAAGTGTTCATTTCTTATTGAACAAATATATGGATGATCTATGGATGTCTTCCACCACCGATGCCCATGTAGTAGGATAAAAGATTCTTAAGGTGACATGGCATGAAGGAAGGCCAGCTATGGATTAATGGATCACTTTCTAATGATGACATGACTAAATGGATGAAAGTGATGGATTGTTTATTCCTTATAAATAATTCCCAAACATGAAGACTCCTAGATAAGGAAAATAAGTTCATGACATCACGAGAAGGAGTTCTTTAAGCAACTGGTTGTCCCATCATCTCCACCCGAGGAAATTTTGTAGGTCCCTAAGTAAGAGGGAGATTGGAAACAATTTTCTTACTTGGTAGAAACTTGGAAGAAAAATTCCTAAGCCAAGAAGGAGCTTAGGTACATTCTTTCTGTAAGAATGAGTGCATTCCTTTATTGGAATAGATATGTCCTCCATAATTAAGAGGGAGATATAGACACATCATTCTTGTCTTCACTTGGGAAGAAAAAATGGAGGATTGGGTAAACATATAGCATTCGATACTCTTTGAGGATGAGTTAGGGCATCCAAGATAAGAGTAGTCAAAGAGGACCAATATTCTTTGAGGATTGGGAATCCAAGATAAGAATAGTCTTGGTGGAACACACCCTGAGAACCTGGGTGGGGTATGTTCCAAGAGAGATAATGACGAGGGTGTCCATACATCATTGGTCTCGCAAGCATTATGCTCAAATCTTGTGGAGAGATAGAGATGTTATTCAAGGCCTTGCTATGTGACAATCTTGGTAGATATGATGCTAAAAATATGGGTTACCAATCCGACTCTTCTTATGAGAAATTATTTAGTTTGAGAATGACCAAGTACCATTATAAATACCTCCGTAGTTAATAGGGAGCGTTGAATAGTGTAACTAGGTTTGGTCTTCATAATGACATTTGTAATTGCGATTTTATGTAATTGATGAAAAGAAGAAAAATAAAATTATTATTTTAATGCTTGTCTCTAAAGGTTTTAACCCCGTAAAAAAATTACCTTCATATGAATTCTAAAAATATAAAATAAACAATGACGAAAGCATAAAACATAAAACAAATATACACAGAGATTTTCCCCTGGATCCCAAAACCGGGACTACCAGGTTGATTTTTCATTATATTCCTTTCAATGTTACAATACATATATATACATGTTGAAGAATCCATAAACCCCAATTCATTAAGCCTAGACTAGAACATAACCATAGTTCCCTTGACCAGATCTACAAAATACCATGGACACAAAACCATCATGCCCAAAACCATGTGTGAAATCCATGCAGAAAACCATAGGTAGGTTCACCCAGCTAATATAGGGTCCAATTTTTTTTTTCCCAGGGCACTGCCCCGTACCTCGTGCATGGGGGCTACTGCCCCCCTATGACCCCACCACGCATGGGGTAGTCGTGGAAAGAATATAACACACACCCAACAATCTCATGGGTTTCATGAGAAAGGAATTTTATTTTTGGTCATGGCTTCCATTGTGAGCCTTTATATTTTGTCATCTAGTCATAAAATTCAAATTGAATCAATGTCATGTATGAAGGAACATTCTTGGGCATGTTACATTTTTTATGAGTCATTAAATAAGCCCTCCAAGACAAGCACAAGACCTCTCCTTCAAGTTGGCTACAAGATGGAGTAAATAATATACACAAAGAGACAAGTTGGCTGACCCTCTCTCAAGTCAGATTATTATAGGCGCCAACCACTATAAATAGGGCAACTCGACATCATTTCAAGCAGAGATTTTTGGTCAAGGTATGTAGTAAGAGAAAGTGCAAAAAAGTCAAAGTAGACAACCTCATAGCCAACGTAAAGAAATAAGGAAGAGTGAAGTTTTTCGTGGGTCTATTTTGGGCTAAAATATACTCCACACATGCAAGGATCTGCTGCCACCTATTGTAGACATGACTGAAGTATTTTAATTGTCATAAGAAGGAAGATTTGGGAAAAGATCAAGTGTATCCTCAAGTATAATTGAGGAAGGACAATATCCACCTCAAGCAAAGAAGAGTGAAGGTCAAATCTCATATTCTAAGGTTTTTGAAATAGGGTCGAAATAAAGTGCAGGTCTGAAGCAGAAGGAAGTCAAAGTTAAAGGTAGACGATAAGGAAGAAGGAGCATAAGTTTGACTAGTGTTGACTTGGGCACAAAATAAAAGCAATGCAATGGAGCTTGTGTCTTGGTCTTGGAGTGGAAAATAGGTAAAGGGTCTTGGTCTTGGTATTCATCAATTGGAATCTCTATAAGAAGAAGAATTTGTTTAGGTTTTCCTCTTAAGTGAGAGAGGTTCTGTGTCTCTTGTCTCTTTATGGTTTATGTATTGGTATTTTTTTTATGAAGAATAACATTATAATAATATAAGTAAAAAAATACCCTAATCTAAGAAGTAAAAATCACTCACAAGCAATTATCAATAGAAGAGAAATCACTTAACCTTGATGCCCTATATTTCTCAACATACAACACAATGCTAGGAAGCATAAATTTGGACACCACTACCTCTCAAGGCACATACCCCACCCGAGTGTTCACTAGGTATGTCCTCATAGGACCATTTCCTAATTCATTGTCACAATACTTGACACTAGGAAATTTCAATCCTTGGGACTATTCTTATCTTCGATCAATGTACTTGACTTATGATAATTATTCTTGGTAACAATACGGGTCTTCAAAGAATATCGGTCCTAGTTGCTTATCCAATCCACCATTCTCCCTATTAGTGTTCATGCACTAGGCTTATGACTGTTAGTCCTCTCCATAGTAAGTGACACATGGAGAACACAATGTCCACCTTCACTCCCTGTCATCCAGGGAGGAGATCCTCAGTCCCTCTCAATGAGGGAGGAGACATCCACAAGCCTAAGCTTGTCTCAAGAATACCCATCATTTTTCATAGAAAGGAACATCATCAATACATTGATTACCTACTTTGTCAATGGATACATACCACTGCTTCATGACTTCATCATGCATCATGTCATGAATCATAAATCACTTTAACTTTCCTAGTTCTCTCACAATATTCATGTAGCTTTGATCTATATCATAATTGAATCTAGCATGTCATCAAGTAGTTCATAAAACATTCTACGGATTCAAATTGCTGCACAACTGATTATACTAGCTAGCACATCTTCTGCCTCTATAGTGCTAAGAAATTTGCTATGTATTCTTCTAGTAACCCATACCATATCTCAATTGTCAATAATATCTTTTCTTATTAACATTTCCAAATCAATCGATGTTACTACAAATCCCAAGTTGTAAGATCCTTCATGTCAATTTATGCTTCTAGCTCCCTCTGAAGTTGATATTACTTCCTTCACATTATCTAGCTTCACATTTTTGTTTAAGAAACTACATTGAATAACAACCAACAAGAGTGTCAATATTAGTTCTGCCAATAATGTGTTCAAAGTTTGAACTAATTAATTGCTAGATCAAGGCTTTTTAGTGACATATATTTGTAAACTGTCAACCAATCTACAAGGAGAATCTTGGTAATAAGCATCTTTTGAATTTCTACAAAAGTATCTATAATTAATATATCTTATCACCATGCATCGTGTTCTGCCTCCAACTCCCTTTGAAGATAAAGTCTTTAATCCATGAGACCCTTTTACATATCTAATTACAATGTATTCTATGAACATGAGGCTCCTTTTGAAGTAATTTAATTTCTTCCTTTCACAGGCACCTCTTTTAAATCTTTCTTTCATACTGCCATTGACTGTCTTAAATGTATAAATTGCATGTTTCTTCTAGTAGAATAATTTTTCTTTGTCCTTCTAGTTATTCTATCTAATCTGCTTCTGAAATGCCTTGTACTGGTAATATTACTTGCTTTATTATATGAAGTCAACTTATCTTTATTGAAATTGAAACGAATATCATGTTTGAGAAATGTTTCATATTGACCTTGACTCTACTATTGTTATGCTTCTATTTTCAACTTGTAGTCCTTGTTTGCTAAATGATATAATGGCTGCTTCTAAATCTTCATGATGAAATTAACATCTTAATTGTGACTATGACTTTAAATATTGTGACTATGGAATACTTTCTAAACAACTTTCGATGATTCTATCGCTTCAAAAACTATATGATTCTTCTTAAACTAGATCTTCATGACTTCACAATTTGTGAATCCCAAAAATATTTTATCCTTCAAATGTAATTGTAACTACTACTCTAACTTTCATCTTCTAATAAGAAATGAAAAACAAACTTGCTTGCAAAATTGGTACTTGTTATATTCTTCAATAGGAAAGGTCCTTATTGTCTTCGACCTTGGGATTCTTTTCAACTCCTTCATATTATGATATATATGCTTCATTTATTTCCTTGATTTTATTGCTCTTATTATTCTTAGGGTCCTTAGGAAAATCTCTCTTATAATTTACATGTTCATTGCAACCAAAACATTGAACATTAGACATATCTCAGTTACCACGAGGCTTGTTGTTTGTGTACTTGTGATGAGATGCAAATCTTCCAAAATTTCCAAACATCTTCTTCGATATGGTAGAAAATTCTTGAGAATATTCATTATTGGGTTTGGTATCATCTTTAGCCTTCAACCTTTTTTCTTCTAGAACACATGGAACCCAAATTTCTTCAAAAGATGGAGTATCTTTTCTTGCATAGATTCCACTTGCAAAACCATTCCAAGCTGGAGGTAGAGCATTGAGTATGGAAATGATTAATTCATAATCATATATGATTTATCCAAGCCCTTGAAGTTGATTTTTTTTATTTTTATTTATTATTATATATTTTCACAAAGTATGAAGCCACATATTCATATTTTGACATTATTGTTCCATAGAGTTCATTCCTTCGATATATCTTCTAATCGGTAGCATTAACAAAATATAGTTTGACCAATTTATCACTGACTTCTTTGGATGTGGAAAAGTTTGAAAGAAAAGAGATAAGATGGTCTTTGGTAAAATTAAAGAGAATTCTTTGATCTCTAATTTCTCCATTTTTGTACTTGGTTACTTCTTTAGCATTATTTTTGTCTGGTATTGGAAAATTTCCTACAAAAAATTGCATGACTTCATTTTCTTGAGAACTAGATCAATTCTCTTCTTCTATGCCTTGTAGTTAGAAGCTCCCTCAAGTTTGTTTCCTTCCTTGAAAATATATGTCATTTCGCTGGGAGGATTAGACATAGAGTATAGTATAGTACTTAATTGTCAAAGAAGGATAATATGTTATAAGAGTGTATTCAAGAATGTTGATGAATAAGCAAGAACATTGATTGATGAGCAAGAAAAAGATGATTTTTCCAAGATCCTTCAATAATGTCCACAAGAGAGAGAGAGCTGCTATGAGGATGTCTTAAACAATATGATATCCAAGCCTTACTTCTTTTTCTTTGATAGAGGAATAGATAACTTCTTGCAATAGAGTCTTTAAATATGCCAACAATTTGTGATCTTCAATTTTCCTTCCTTTTATCTTAGCTCTAATACCATGTTGAGAAACCAAGTACTAAAAGATAATGATTGATTTCTCTTAACTTGATAATTACTGATGAATTTTTGTTGGATTCTTATTACTTATATTGTATCCTTCATCAAGTAATTATACAAATGTGCAAAATATAAAGATCACAAAGACACAAAGAACACCAAAAATTAGGCTCCAATCCAGGGAAAAACCTGTTGAGAAATCTAGGGCATTAGCATTAGGTGATTTCTCTTCCACTAGTGATTGTTTGTGAATGCTTTTCACTTTTTTAGATTAGTATCTTCTTGATGTTATATTATTAGTGTTCTTCTTCATCAAATAGTAACCAATGCATAAACATAAATAGACAAGAGACACAACATGTAGGCTATGAGCCAAGGCCAAAACATATCACTCTTTTAGAGGAAAACCCACAAAAATTATTCTTATAGAGATTCCAATTGACGAATACCAAGACCAAGACCCTTGACTTAGTAGACTCTCCAAGACCAAGACACATGTCCTTTTTCCATCTTCTCGTCTTCTCTTCCACTTTGACCTTATTCATAGCATGAACAAAGATCATTTCTTCTCATGAAAATGAATTGCATGTCATAAAAATACCTTACTGCACTTGATATAACACCGAGACAAAGGTACTGTAAGGTAACATCTATAATTTGATTATATCCACCTCATAGATTATTGTCACTATGATTCGAGCTTTGCTACCTCTTTAGAGGGATCCGATTTCCCTTCATCACTTTGTTATTCCAAACCGTTATCTCATGTTTCATTGCCCATCCAAAATATAGAGAGAGAGATTCGAATTCTGTTGATTGAGATCTTCTCTTCACTTCTTTGTTGTTGTACCTTCCTCAAACTTTATTATGCATTATCATTTGAACTGCATACTATGATTGCCCATTCGAATGCAAAGGATAATTTGAAATTCTGTTCTTGTTAATTCTCAGAGATATGCAAAGTTTGTACTTTTGTTGCCACTAAAAAATTTAGAGAGATATGACCGAAATTTTGTCTCTATGGATTGGGCCAAGGTTTCTATTTATAGTTGTTGGTGCATATTAATAATAGAGCATGATACTTTGAATAGGTGTGTCTTCTTGAGTGACCTGACACGAGTTCCTTTATTCATCTTGAGGCCGACATAAGAAGAGGATCATGTGTTAGTCATTGGAGGGCTATTTTACTAGATTATATTTGACATGACATTGACTCTTTGACAAATACTAAGGCTCTCAATGGGAGCCATCTAAAATAAAACCACTTTCTCATGAAACCCATGAAGAAAGGCTTACAATAATAAATTTATTTTCTTCATTACATCATTTACAAAAGTCACAATTACATGTCATTATGAAGACCGAACCTAGTTACATTCTACAACACTCCCTCTTAACTAGGGGAGGTATTCATAATGGTACTTGGTCATTCTCAATCCTAAGAATTTACCATAAGAAGAATCAGATTGGTAACCCATGTGTCTAGCATCATATCAACCAACATTGTCACCTAGCAAGGCCTTGACTAACAACTCTATCCACATGATCAGGCATAATGCTGGTGAGACCAAGGATACATAGACACAAAAATCATTATCTCTCAAGGTAAATACTCCACTTAGGTGTTCACACAGTGTGACCTTCTTTGGACTATTCTTGTCTCAGATAGCCAGTCCTCAAAGAATATCGTTACACAACTACTCTTATCTTGGATGCCCTGTCTCATCCTCAAAGAGTATCAGATGCCAGATGATTACCTAATCCTCCATTCTGTCTTCCTAGGTGAAGATCAAAATGATGTGCTTATCTCTCCCTCTCAATTAGGGAGGAAATATCAATTCCAATAACGGAATGTACTAATACCTATGGAAGGAATGCACCTAAGATCCCTCTTGGCTTAGGAATTTCCAAGTTTCTTCCAAGTAAGAAACTTGCTTTCAGGCTCCCTCTTAATTAGGGACCTACAGTAACTCCTCGACCAGCTGCTTGAAGAGCTCCTTCCTTCGATGTCATGAATTTATTTGTCCAGGAGTCTTCATCTTTTGTGGCTTCTACATAGGGCACAGACCATCCATCACTTTCATCCACAAGTCAGTCATGTCATCATTCCTTTCATCAGAAAGTGATCCATCAATCTTCATTTGGCCTTGCTTCATGTCATGCTACTTTCTTCATGCCATATTTTCAGAAGGATCTTACATCCTTTTATATGGTCCTCTTGGAAGTCATCCACAATTCTTCTCTTTGGCAGTCCTGCATAAGCCCATCCAGATATTTTTCCAAAAATAAGAAATGAACACTTAAATCAAAATTACCTTTGTGATGGCATTTCATCATGAGATATTTTAGTGTGCATCAACATCCTACATGTTGACCCATCCCCCAAAGATATTCATTGTCAAGGGTCTCCATCTTTTTCAGACGTCCATCAAAGTCTTCATATATTTTCGGGAGATTTAGTAGTCAAATCTTTCTTGGTCTTTTGGATGTTGGTTTCCTTTACCATGGCTACATATCTCATGATATATTCTTTCATTTCTTCACACATTTCATTCCCAGGAGCTTCCAATTAGAGTTCCTTAATTGTAGTCAACCACCTCATACTTCATATAAGGACATATTATGTTGATTTCATCTAGTGTGACCTATTCCTTCTTGCATCCATTCAGAGGAGGAGATCTTTTTCCCTTGATCATGCTTCTCAACATAGAAGTTTTTATCCATGTTAACTGCAACCATACGACATGAATTATAATATTAAATACAATCATACATTGTAGTATACCTAGGGGGGATATTATGGGGTACAGAGGGAGGTACCCAAGGGAATAATGTAATAATGTGATGGGCCATAGTTAATAAATAAAGTGGTTAACCCGCATCATGTAAGGGACCACAAGTAGTTAGCAATAATGTGATAAGACCATTGTATTAGATATATGGTATTGAGAGACCCATGGTAATGACCCATGGTATTGTATGTATCAAGCCTATATAGAGGCTAGAGACTCCCCATTGACAGATGTCAAGGATTATTGTATTATGACTTGTGGAGTGTTCTCCTTCCTTAAGGAGTGATTATATGGTGTTACCCTACCTCAAGGGTTTGATATTAATAAATATATGAAGTTTATCTATTTCTCTTTTGTTATTTATGGGCATATTTCTATTTTCATATATTTGAAGGTCAGATCTATTACATGCACTGTTTGGCCCTTGAGTTGTCTAAAATTCTGCCAGCTCATAATGGATTTTTGCATATAGGCTAAAGGATAAAACCGTCTTTTAATTGCATAAATAAATTCAACCCAAGAAATGGATATCTTACCATGAATTTGCATTTCCTCTTGAGTCTTTGCTTCCCCCCAGACTAATGTTACTCCTTCTAGCCTCAAAGAAGCCAATTGGATCTTTATGTCATCTTCTTGAAGGTTCCAAATTCTGCACTAAACCTCCAATTGTCGAATTCAATTGTCTAGCTTTTTTGCATTCACCTGATCATTGTACATGGGAAGTTCCAACTTAATTTCCAATTTGAGTAAGGGAGTTCTTTCCTTTGGGGTTTTTGAATGAGTATGAAAATTTTTTGTGGCGTAAGTGGAATATGTTGCTATTTGAGATGTTGAGGATGATGAAGATGATGACGAAGCTGAAGATGGTGGAGATGGAGGAGGCTTTCCTCCACTACCCTTTGAATCTTCTTATCATATTTTTTATCTCCTAAGATTCCCTCTCCATGTGGAGGCTTAGAACTCTCTCCAACCATTCTAGTGTTCCTCTCTTCATAGAGGACTCTAACCATGTTATTCAAGTCATAGAAAACTTTCTTGAATGCTTCCTCTTCTGAAAGACCTTCAGTCTCTCTTGCTCCAGACATGATAGCCTTGGATTCAAGCTTAGCTTCTGGTACTGCTTGTACCTTCTCAATCTCAATTGAAGGTAAAACTTGAGGTGTTTCAAGTGCAGCTGGAATTGGAACTTTGGATGGAGATTGTGACCTTATGTCTCTCCTTCTTCTGGTCATTACCTCGGGAGTTGCAACCAACAATTTCCCTTCTCCTCTTTGCAACTTTAACCTTGTAAGCATCACAATTTTGCAACTATTAAAACCCTACTTGCACAAAACTCAAGCAATTAAGCAAATAACCTTTGCTCTGATACCAACTTGATCTGTTGTTGAATGTTAGTTTTGCTTTGCTAATTTCAACTTCATATTTATGAACAAATTCTTATCAATTGATTCATGTGCATGGTTCTCTTATGGTATTTTTGATTGGAAACAGGTAAATTTTATCAAGTTTTATGTGAAATACATCAGCAAAATAGCATGAAAAACAAGTGCTGAACAACAGAAATGAAAAGTACAACAAATCATCAACATGAACACTTAACACAATGTTTTGATGAAGGAGTTCACCCCTCTTGGGCTACATCTCCTTGGTTTAGCTTCCATGGCTTGGGCCTCTATATTAGCTCAATATGGAAAAAATGTTGTTTACAAAGCTCTATTGCTCCTAAAACCTGCTTCAATGTGTTCAGAATGCTCAAATTAGCTAGGAACACCTTTTCCTGAGCTCAATTTGGTCAAATTTTGCTCCAGTTATGATCAAAATTACTTTTCCCTAGAAAACCTCCTCTAAAACTGGAGGAACTCTAGTTAACTCCACTAAAACTGGAGTTGGAGCCAATTTTGGAGGTCTGCTGAATATGCCACCGAATTAAACTTTGGGTTAATTAATGCTAAGTGTAGTTAATTAGAAGATAAGTCGGATTAGCGCTTAATCCACATTTTAATGCAAACCGTTAGCTTAACCCGATGGTCTTCACAATGGTGGATACATGTCGTGTAGAAAATTTGATGTAGGTTAACCCGATAATGCAATATAAATGAAAGCAGAATACTATAACTTACTTCTACTATCAATTTGCGGAAGCTTAAAGATCGAGCTGAACAATATAACTAGAAGAAGAAGAATCAATGCACAATACACATGAAAATACTTTGGGGAAAGCCTCAGCTAAAAACCCCACTATCTGTATTATCATATAAGGTGGAAATACATAGGGATTATACAAAGCCTTAGCTCTCACAGCTAGCTAGCTCTCAGTACAATCCTCACAAATGTTCACAGGAAATCTTGGCTTCTCTCAAGCCTTCCTCTCTGCCCTCCAAGCTCCTATTTCATTGCGATGTTCCTTGTGGATGATTCTCCTGTTACCAAGTGGAACACTCTCTCACACACGGTTAGAAATGCGCAATCCTCAAGGAATGATGCCTTGACTGCATGCATGAGTTTTCTTTATAAGAAAATGCATGCAACTAATAGTACATTGTCCTTGACTTTAATCTCAACTGGGTCTTTCTCAGAATAGACATGCATGAGTTTCTGATGAGGGAATCTTCAGTTAACTGGAGTAGCACTAGTTGAGTGCATGCATGCATCAACTGTCTGTTAACTCTCTATTAGTTCCTCAAACAGTTTGGAACTAATTTAACTGGACTTAACTCAGTAAACTGAGTTAACTAATTACAACTTAAATATAACTCAATCTTATCTCCTTAATTTAAGGGATAACTCTTGCATGACTTCAGAAAGACTTCTAACTTGAATTTCTCCAACTAATTAATTCAAAATGAATTAATTAATTATTTCCAAGTAGCTGTTAAGACTAAATTCAATTTTCATTCACAATTTAATTCAAGGACAAATTAAATTGGAATATTCTTGTTGCCATATTTCAACATGTCGTGGCTTAGTCGACGTTTAGCGCAATCTCCACGTGGTTTCACTGACCTGGCGGTTTATAAATATCAGAAACATGTTGGTATATAATGTTATGGTTATGTTTTTATGTTGCAATTTATGGTTAATAGTTAACCGTAACCATTACCGCCAGAGGGGTGTTCACATGGGAGGGCTGGCCCTCCTAACCCCCAACCATAAATGCATTAAACTTTAAATATGCGTGGAGAGAAATATAGTTAAGAAAAAAACCGTGGTGTAGTGGTATGGCATGTGGTTTACGTGGAGAAAGTCCCAAGTTCAACCCTCTGGCCTGCCATAAAATTTTATCACTGCCCATAATCGTTCCTTTGGGGAGGGACACATGGTAGCCCCTAGGCTTGCCACTTGTCCCCTCCTCAGTAGACCACTGTCAACCAATCAAAACTTGCCAATGCACCACACTTGCAAACCAACCACCATCTGACACTTGGTGAAGCCTGATTGGACCATTGACCACTGTTGACCTTGCACAGTCATATGCCATGTCAGCAATACGAACTGCTGACTCTGCAGTGACTGTGCATTTTTCTTCAAAGATTTCTTCTATTTGGAAAAGTAGACAGAACGCAATATATTTCTCATATGAACTCAGCTTTTAGTGAAACAAGTTGCATTGGGATCATTTTGCCACGATAGATGTGATTGTTTAGGTTTCGAGCCATTCTGAGAACTTTGATTTTTGAGCTAAATACTAAGCACTTGATCAGACATTGCCTTGTGAGAAATGAGAAATCATAGAAAATTACTCCTCTTCCAATCTCTTGGAGAGACCATCTATGTTAGCTGAAGTGGCAACACCAATGACCTTCTTTCCTTTCTTCTTCTCATCATTTTCCTTCTTCTTCATTGGACATCTCGACAAAAAATGACCCATCTCCCCATAGTTGAAACACTTGACTTTACTCAAGTCCTTATTTTTCTTACCCTTCATTTCCGTTGCAAGTGCGACATCATCATCTAAATCCTTCTTCTTCAGATGAAGATCCTCGTCTCGCAACTCTTCCTAAATGAAGTCATTCCATAGCCTATCCCAATTTGGCGGCTTCCCCCTGGCAACGATCCCTTTGATGAAGGGCTTCCATTCCTCGATGAACCCTTTCGAGGAAATCATTACCATGTCTCCATTTGAGATATTCACATCCTATGGCATCAAACTCATCTTTGACCTAAGACAATCTATTCAGATACGAGGTCACACTTTCACCCTTTATCATCTTGGTGTACTTTAACTTATCCTCTAATACCATTACCCGGTTCTCGTTCTTATTCTAGAAAAAATTCTGAAGATCCATCCACATCTCATGTGCATTGTTCTTCCCAGAAAAATGAGGTATTAGGGCATCCTTCACACCATCTAGGATGATCAATCTCACCCTAGAATCCAAATCTTTATATATTTCTAGCTCCTTAGGGTCGGTTGGCTTCTTGATGTCTTTCTCGGCGAGCTCCCAGAGTCTGTTGACCTACAATACAAACTTGATTCTTTCCTTCCAAGGACTATAGTTAGAAAACCCATCCAACTTGTCCTCGTATCGGAGACCTTCCTGTAACTTTGACATTGTAGTGAACCCTTCACTCACAATGTGACCAACTCCCCCTCACATTGTACTTCGTTACACACAACTCTGATTTACTTACTTCCAAAGTATCTTAGACACACTCTGATACCATGTTAAATTTCCATGACCTTGGGTCTAGGTTAGAGTATTAAAGTATCTGACGCTACTTAACCAAGAATCCAATCCATAAACTACTTTGCACAGTGGAAATATAAAGCAGTAAATCACATATGCAAAAATATAAACGGTTTTTAACAAAATTGTACAATATGTACAATCCCAATCTTCATTATATTAAACCAAACCTAAATAATACAACAGTTTATGGTATACACGATACAATGGCAAAATTCACTGCGGCTTCGATGTCATATCTTGTCCTGCTAATCCTTTGCTCCCGTACTGCTCACTAGTAGTGCCTTAGTCCATCAAGGCCACTACACATTGAGACTCCAAGAGGGCTGCCACCTAACAATGTTGCAACTCACTTCCTCTGCATGCACATGGGCTCATCAAATTGCTCTTTAGTCTGGACAATATGTGACCTCAAATTTACCTTCTAGTAGCCACTTTCATCCATCAAAGAGCTACTCATAAGGCTGCAATCTTCACCCAATCACACACAAACAATTTCATTCTTGTCTACTGCTCTAGGGCTACTTTAGGTAGTCAACGCACAACCCTCCAATTAGATCAATGACACCCAATCATGTCAGTGCAAGATCATCTCCTAGTTGGAGTTTCTTCACATCCAAGACAACTCCAACACTTGGCTCCACAAGTTGTTATATCATGATCATTGTTGACCCAACATCCTCATACTTATACTTGAGTACTAGTGCACTATCACAGTCCTATAATTCTGGTTAGGGCATCAACATATACCTTAACAACCACCTCTAAACACTACAACAATCCTCAATAAGAGTGTGGCTTCCCTCCCTTGTAATGTTGTTGTCCTACACTGCGTGTACCAAGGATTTGTTGTAGGATTATGGCCTTAAGACCCTCCACAACTATCCCAAACAGTCCTGCATACCACTATAATTAACCACAAATATTTGCGGCCTACAAAATCATAAGGCAATCCACCTTAAACTGCACCAGAACAACCCAAAATTTACGCTGATCTTTGGCCTTGTTACCTACTCAAAGTCAACCCAAAATAGTGAAGTATAACATGTTAAATCATGCCCCAATTTTCCTTTAGGCCTGCAACCTACCTCCTGTAGCAACTCGACATTACCACAAGTGTATTCTTCCCAAACAAACCCTTAACTCCTTCGTCCTCCTTCTCTTGAGCTTGGCCAAATTTCAGAGAGATATCTATGAGATGTTGCACAATTGGATGCCTAAAATGATTCATCTCACCCTTTATTTATACCAAACAAAGGGGCTTCAACGAATTGATGAAGAGACATGTCTCTTGGACGAATTCACTTCAAGCCTACATGACTTGACTATCCATAATTATTTGTCAACTTCAAAAATTCATAACTTTGTTTCTAGAGCTCCAATTTGAGTGATATCGCGAGCATTGGAATCATCTCGCCAGGCTCTATCATCTAAAATTTTCCCAAGCTCAAATTCATTATGGTTTTGACCCAAATCTTGATTGGTGCAAAACCCCATGCTTAGGTTCCAAGCCGACAAGTGACCCTTGTGGTGCTTTTCCCTCCAAACCCTTAACCCTAGGGCTTGGAGTACCTCCCAAGTTACGCAAATCAATAGAATCAACCAAGCCCCTCCATGTAGTCATTTGTAAAAACAACAAAGTCCTTTTCCATATCTACAATTCTCAACACTGGTGTAGTAGTGAACAACTATTTAAGTTGTTCAAATCTAGTTGCACATTCATTTGTCCACTCGAATTTCTTTCCTTTATTTAGTAGGGATGTGATAGGGTAGCCTATCTTGGACAATTTTTTGATAAACTTCCTGTAGTAGCCTACCGTCCCTATGAATGCCCTAATCCCATTCACTTTTTTTAGTGTTGGCCACTCTATTATGGCCTTGATCGTTTTAATATCAATTGATATCTACTCCTTGGAGATGATGTACCCCAAATAATGTATTTGTGATTGGAATAATTCACACTTACTATGCTTTTAATAAAGCTTGTGCTTCCTTATCAACTATAGCATTGCAACTAAGTGTTTATTATGCTCATCTTTAATTTTTTAATATACCAATATATTATCAATGAAGACAATAACAAATTTATCCAAGTAGGGATGCAACACATTGTTCATTAAACACATGAAAGGGTAGGCACATTAGTAAGCCCAACGCATACCACCACAAAATCATAATAATTGTATCTCATCTAAATTTCAGCCTTATGGATATATTCTTCCTTCATGCACACTTAATGATACCCTGACGTTAAATCAATCTTGGAGAAAATTGTTGCTCCTCTCAATTGGCCAAATAAATTATTAATACATGGAAATGCATACCTGTTCTTGATAGTAACTTTATTTAATTACCTATAATATATGCATAACATGAGTTTTCCATCCTTTCTCTTCACAAATAGGATTTATGCTCGCCATGGAGACACACTTGGCCTTATATATCCCTTATCCAACATCTCTTTAAGCTATAATTTTAACTCAATAAATTCAAGAGTACTCATCTTATATGGTGCCTTGGATGTTGGTGTTGCTCCATACATCAACGAAATAGAGAAATCTATTTGTCTGTGAGGAGGTAATCCTTGAACTTCTGTTGGAAACACATCTTCATAATATTGCAAAACATGATATCTTTCTAGTATCTCGCTCTCCTGTTGATGAATGTTGTTGTTGGATTTTTCGTTCCTGGAAATGTGCACAACAAATAAGGGGCAACCCTTTCAGTGACTATGTTTAGCTTGCATGATTGTGATCAACCTTAATGAAGTAGGCTTTCGCTTACCCTCTATTATTATCCTCTCTATTGTTTCATCTAGGAATTCTATGGCCTTCTCATAGTAATCGAATTTTATTCTATGTGCATATAACTAGCCCATGCCCACGAAAAAGTTATATGCACCCAAAGGGGACAAGTTCAAGTGCATTATTGTTGGATTTTTTTTAGAGCTCAAATGAACATGATTACACCCACAGATTTATTCTTCTATTCGTTCTCATTGCAAATTGGACAAACCATGGTTCTACATGCACTTCTTGGGCTAGTTGGGATCTTTGTACAAGATCAAGATTCATATAGTTTTAGTTTGATCTAGGGTCAATCAAACCAGAAATAATTTGATTGCAAAGCATACCTTCCATCTCAATTATCGACACTTGGTGATCTTCTTCTTGATTGTTCATAATTTCATATATTTTGGGCATGCTTTCCACATCTCTCACAGTTCGAGCCTCTTTTGTATTGTATATTTGTGGTCCTACATTTTCCTGATGTGAGCAATCCCTTTTACGATGATTCTCTCCACATGTCCAACATCTCAATGGTTCCTTGGTCTCAGGTCTACATTGCTCCCCTATAGGTTCGTTTGCACAAACATTGTCAATTGGGTTGAATGTTTGTTTTACTCGATTTTCATTAGATGCACTCATACTTTCTTTCTTGTTTGGTATTTTCTTATGCCATTTCTTTTTATCTTTCATGTCACTTGTTGTTTTCCATTCAAATTTGAATTTGGGCCTATGCTTTGATTGTTCATAGCAATGTTTTAAATTTTTGATATAATCATTCAATATTTCAGGCTTCAAAATATCAATTCGATCCTTGAATGTTAGAGGTATCCCACTAATGAAAATTTGAACTTTTTCCTTCTTATCCTTAATATATGGAACATATCTCAGCCATTCCAAAAACTTGGTGATGTATTCTTCATTCGATATTTATCCCATTTTGAGCTCACATTTTTTTCTTTGTTGTCTATGTACCTGTCTTATAGATATTTATTCCTCGAGAGTCTTTCAAATTCACTCTGAGTCAATTCCGCTTCAGTTATGCCTTTGACATTCTTCAAATATTCCCACCATATTTCTACTTTTGCCTTCAAGATATAGGTAGCTACCTTTGCATTCATATTCTTAGAATAATTATGGATATTGAAGTATTTCCTTATTCCAAGTAACTAAGCATCTCAATCTTTAGATTTATTCATTTATCCATCAAATTTGGGTGGTTTGGGCTTATTAAATTCGTCTAGAATATAATCCCCTTCTCTCTTTCTCAAATGATGATGATTATGCTGATGATGGCGCATTCTGGTGGTGGAACTAGAACGTCTACCAGAGTGATGCCCATAAGTACTAGTTCTTCTCTCTAGGTGCTCAATGGTGCATTCCCTCTTATGGTGTCTTCACATTCCCATCTATTTCTCTTCCTAGAATTTCTACAATCTTCCCTATTTATTCTCTCTTATGATTCCAAAGGGCTTTTCCTATCTCTATGGCAAGCTCCCAACTTATGTTTCCTCTGTCTTTGTAAGTCTGAGAGGCTTAGCAGTGTGAATGCATTTACCTCAAGATGCTCTCTTGAGCCTTTACCAACCTTTCATTATCTTCTTTATAACTCTTAATCTTGTACCTTCCGCTCCTCAAGCTAATCAATTAGTCATGAGAGTTTGCTCCTCCACTTTTCCCTACTATAGCTTATTGATGCCAATGTTGTGACTTGTTAGAACAATATTGAACAATCCTACTACTCATTCCTTTATTTATCACTATCCTTTGCTACTTGTGATGCGTTTTCATTCATATACAATTATTAGATACATCATAATATAAATTGATAATAAAACCATTATCACAAACTTTCTTTTGTGGAGTTGCCATGGTAAGGTAGTTGTAACAAACAATCCATGTTAGTACATCAATATCAGTCAATCATCAAATCATTAGCATAACTACGCAAGCATGCCAAATCAACAGCATATATGAGTTGACACAATTTGTTAGCTCTCATAGTGTTCAATCACAGACTGGATTATAACACCTAAACATTTCTTTTATCCATTTTTATTATTCAACATGTAACCCCCTTTGTAGGAACCTTGCCAATATTTTCCCATGATAAAGCCCATCCAATCCAAGTGTTGAACCTAGATGCTATGATACTGCCTATAAACACACTCCCTTACCCTTGGGGATGTGTTCGATCTGATAACCCAACGTCCTTGATTAGGGAAATGGAGTACTGATTTTTTTTTTTACTTTTTCCAATTTTCGCAAATACAATTTCAATATCATCATCTCACTCAACTTGGCGAGATTTTTCCAGTTATATAATTTTGTTGTAATTTGAACTCTAGGATCACAAGTTATGATCCTCTAAATCTTCATTAATTCAAAGGTGCCATCCCTCTTTTTCTTCCATGTGGCACCCATGTGGTCCCCACATCGTGTCTACACGGCGAGTCACTGCTTCCCCATGTCACATGGCCACGAGGGGTACCCCAATGCCTTGTACTTTGCATTACCCCTCCATGTGTGAACATTCTCTCTCTCTCTCTCTCTCCGGTCCTCTACCATCAACAATCCACATTACACCATGGGATCGGCTACCCCCTCTTCACGCTAACATCATAGGGGGGTGAGCTTTGACTATCATGGATCCATTTCATGGTTCCATGCCATAATCTAATAGTCTATTGTTGTCCTACTCATCTGATGACCCATACGCTATAATGCTAGTCCCTCCTCCCCATTGACGCCACAAGGGGGGTCACGGATTTTTGATTTTGGCGAACAATCCCATCATCAATTTGGGGTTGGCTTCCTTAAGCACCCCAACTACTTTGAACTACCATGGACTAGATCCACGACCTTGGGTCGACCCGACCTCACTCAGCTAGTGCATGATCAAGTGTGAAACTCCCTTGGCATGTGATGTTCAACCTACACGCCAACTACCTACCACAGTCACAAGACTAATTAGCATAACTTCATTCTTTTAATCACAAGAGAATCACGCAACATTCGTACAAACAATAGAAATAAACTTCTATATATATATATGGTTAAGTTTATTTATATTGATTTAATCTTGCATATACACTGTTGTACCTTTCATAAGTTTACCAAGAAGAATTAAGGAATTAAACGTAACTGAATTCTAACGGGCTTCGGGCATATTCATGCCTCCAACCGATCAATCCACGAAAAGGCAGTTTATATGTATTGAATCCCATATCCTATATTGTCAGCTGGCATTTGTATCATTTTCTTTTTAAACGTTTTGATTATCCTCCTATGCATTATCACTGCGTAGCTGCATAATATCTCCTTGTATTTAGGTTTTCAACACATAAAATTTCTTTTCATTTGACACCTATCTACATAACTATCTACCTAATTAGACAAATAATTTAATTTACAGTGATTATAAAAATAATGGTTAAAAATGAAAATATTACGAGTTATTAGTTTCTGATTTTATTCTTATAATAGAGTAATCCATTCTTCCACAGAAGTTGACATTACAACTTCGCCTTGAAAATTCCTATCAGAATTCAAAATCTCTCAAATACATTTCAACCTATCCATTTTACCCCTCCCCAAAAGTTTAATACTAATAAAATATTTATTAATAATTCGAAAAACACTGGACCAAATTATAAACACCATACCAAATAATAGCCGGTGGTTGTTATGACTGCACTAATTGGGCTTTCAGACATTAGCCCACTATTTAAAAGTACTTTAGAACGGGGAAGAAAGCAACAGGGAGTTGGAGATAAACATGGAAAACGTATAACTTTTAGAACAATACATAAGATGAGAAGATGGCAAATCCCACTTGAGAATTCTGCTGTTGAACAGTTCCTAGGAAAGGAAGAGGATTAGGGTGGCAATCACCCAAGAAAGCCAAGCAACAGAACCCCGATCCTTGGCTGAATAGGATTTTTGTGGCTGAGTGGCAGTACAGTTTTCCCGAGCAAATCCCACTTGAGAATTCGGCACATAAAAAACAATACGAAAATTCTGTTGTTGAACATTGCCTATGATGGGAAGAGGCGCCTCACCACAAGAACCGCTTTCGCTAGTGCTGGCGCCTATTTCACTAAAACCAACTCTAAACTATATTATAGAAATGGGCGGGGCTAGTTCTTTATAGAAGCATCACACATCTTTTTTTTTTATATATATATATTACAAATATGTGTTAGAATTAGGCTGACAACCGTCATATGATTTTTGATAATTCGTCATGGGTTTGAATATGCTGCAGCATGCGTAGCTCCGCGGATTCGATCGCGGCCAAGGGTGTGCAAACCAACCGCCCCAACATTGCAACATGCACTCACATGTATGCATATATACTAACAGAAATCATAATAAATAAATATAAAAAAAAAATTGTTACAAATAAATTATTTTTTCTAATTTATATAAATAAATAAGTAATTCATATATGGTAAAATAAATAGATCTTTTAAATTTTGAGTGCCATATAAAACATATATTTAGATTTGTAATTATTTTTAAAAACATTATTGAGTAAGCGATTCAGACGAAAAGAGAATGGGCTTTGATGAAAGTCTTTTCTAGATATATTTTATTTATTTAAGGAAAGAATTTAAAGAATGATTTTAGAAAAATAATATTATGATAAAGTTTTTTTTTGTTGTAATTTATTTATAAATAGTTTATTTATTTAAATATTAAATATTTATTTTTGTGTTAAGAGGGGTATTTTATAATTTAATATGAGGTTTATGTGTGATTTTTTAAGTGTTCAATGTGGAGTTGATAATGTCTAATACAATAAAATAAAAAATGATTATACATATTTGGTTAGTTTTAATTAACATCATTATAAAAAATCAATAATGTCATTTTCATTGTGCTGATTTGGTTCTTAATATTATAATATCTTCTATTTCAATATAGAACTTAAATAGTTGAGAGGCTAGATCTGAGGAGTTACCTAATATTTAGCACTATGGCTAAGACTTAATCTCCCAATTGAAAGGAAATTCGACATCTCCCTATCTATGGGGATTCAATGATTGTAATCCATGAAATAGTGAGGCTAAACCATAAGTTCTAGATAATCCAAACTGCCATCCTACATAGAATAACCCTTCAAATTGCAAGGCTTGATAGAGTGGATCTTTCATATAAGGAGAAATCTCAATTGACAACATACACGTTGGCAAGTAAAAGTTTCATTATGGAACAAGGAATGTTAGCAATGGGTCATGATAATCCCTTTTACAAGCCTTTGCCATGATTAGAATACATTTATTCCTCAATATGTATGTGGCAGTTGGACTCATTATTTGAATTAAAGGAAGGGACCTGTTAAATTTGGTTAAATAAAATGCCATTCACATTTTTTGGTGATCCTTCCCTCACAAAGAGACCTAGATTTGTGTTCATATTTGAAGCTCCCGTGCATTTCGAAACTTGTCAAGGGATGGATGGAGGTTGAAACTCATCACCATTAAAATTGAGTTGAAATTTAAAATTAGCACCTTTAGAATGATTACTCAAGAAGCAACTTCGACCAAACAGTAATTAATAGAACAAGAATTAAAATTCTGTTTGGAAATTATATATTCAGATTTTGGTATCTCGTGGTTACAAGGAAATAAGTGTGGCATTCAAGGTGTAGGGATGATTATTGGACCAAAAAATGTAGAGTGCTTTGGCTATAAAATGAGAATGTTTGTAAGTCTGATTGCAAGAATTAACACAGAGAGCTACAATTTTCATAATGGAGAATCATCATAGCTTAGAGCTCACTATCTAGCTAAATTGTGGACTTCAGTGGAGCTTATTATCAACATGATATCCAAGTAGGGAGATATCATCCTAAAAGAATCAAGAACCTATTTCGGACATGTAAGTCTGAAGCTAAACTTGTTGGATGCTAAACTAGCAATATTATAGGTGGCATCGACTTAATGTGTCAATATTGCCGTCATTGTTATTCCCTCTAGATATGAAGGAGTCAAGGAGAGAAGTAAAGATGATGAAGTCTTTGGAGGAGATGACTATGGAACCTTACGCTGGATAATCTTGGAAATGAAGACTGCCTTGATGAATGGGCCATTCCTGAAGAATAGTTTTATTTTCATGATGATTTAAATTATGTTTTGTAGGTTTATAGTTATATTAGGTGTGCTTTTGAAGATATATAAGATCATTTTTCTTAGAATATTGGCATGTAATAAAAAAAGTGTTAGAAGTAATGCATTTTAGAACATTTTGAATGTAGAGGATGAAAATAGTGTTATTGATGTGAAAAGTTATGGCTTTTCATTAAGACTATATTAATACAAAGTTTATAGTTATTTTTTTTAAAAGAATATAGAACTTAAATAACTTGTTTGAATATCGATATTATCTACTATATTTCAATATGAGCTATATATACACACACACACATATGCATACAAAGAAAAAATTTCTTCAGATAAGAAACTTGTAATTTATTCAATTGTTAATATAAGATATAGATAATAATAAAATATTCAAAAATGCAATTTAAACTATGAAAACTTGCACATTGTTTATATGCATAAAAAAAATGAAAAATTATACATGGTTTGGATATGTACTATATATCGAGAGAGAAAAAAACCACTATAAATCCATCTTAACCACAAATTTATTAATCCTTTTACGTGTATATCTTTCTTTAAATTTTGCATTCCAAAAAAATGTCTTCTTATTAAGAGATTTAATTCTTGATACTTGGTAAGTCCCTTGATAAAATGAATCTATATTAGCAATATTTTATAAAAAAAAAATATTATGATAAAATTCTCATAATATACTAAATTCAATAAACTATTAACCCGTAAAAATTATGGCTAATTAGTTTAATTATATTTTCTTATCATGTATTTAACATATTAATTTACCCAAAATTATAAAAAGAATTCAACATGATATGTATCACAAATGTATTTCATAAACACAAATGGCAAGATGTAGTTTTTAATTGTCTTAGTTAAATGTTCACAAAGTAATTGAGGAATGATAAAAATATATATTTATAAATGAAAGAAAGTTAGTAACCAATAATTCTATTAGTGGAACTAAAATGATAATGTCATTATCTTTGATTTTGATCATAAATTTCAATGGTATCATAAATTTCAACTTTTAAATTATAATAGAAATTAATTTTTCATCTTTCAATAATTATACTCATCTACCTAAAACACAATTTAACTAAAATTTAATTATTAAATGGAATACAAATAAAGCAATTTAGAAAAGTATAATAAAAATTTTGTAAGCTTTAATATTTTAATCAAATTTTAATAATTAAATTAAATTGAGTGAAAACAAAACTGTGCAATTTTCAGAGACATTGCAACAATAGGAAGTAGGTTCCTATCCCTCTAGTTTGTGAAATTTCTTCAGTTAGTGTAGGCTGGCAAGATGGCAGCTTATGTGCAATTTTTTGGAGGAGTGAAGCCCGGGGGTGATTGCATAGTAAAATTATACGGTTGGCTAGTGGGAGGCTTGATGGACAGGCTTGTGGGAAGTGCAGATTGAGATAGCTTCTTGGGAAACTTCTGTGTTTTTCTGACTGACATTCAACCAGGTTGATTCTAGGATTGCGCAATGAAAACTACCTGGGAGGCAGCCTCAAGCTTTGCATAATTATGGGCAACAATGCTTGGTCACTAAGGGCTGAGACTACGCAGTGTAGCTCAGTGGAGGTCCAACTGATGGAGGGTGGTCTAGTCGGTAGGTCTTTGGCAAAATGGTTAAGTGTGTGAGCGAATGAACTCGTATATACATGACCTTGCAAACACACACTCAACATGAATCGATGAAAAGATACCTCAAACCAACCAGACAACATGCAGAGTGTGATTGACTAAAGGGTGTGAGCGACAAATGAGACACTTGAGATAGATCATCGAACGAAGGTGATGACACTTATGCGACATTGCATACAAATTTATGTGTGAGTGTGACAGATTCTTATATAGAAAACACAACTTGTACACATGAATACAAACCTTAAGCATAGCCAGAACAAGACTGCAAACATGACATTGTAACCAACATGCTAAAAGTCGGTGAATGGTCAAGCAAAGAGGCTGTAGAGCCTCGACACGATCTTATGGCATAAGCTCGAGTGTTTGCAATCATGAAGGAAAAACCAAGGAAGGCTCTGAAATTGGATGTAGGAAAAAATTTTGGAGGGTGTTGCAGCTGCTACAATAGAGCCATAACACATAAATCAATAATGTACAATGAGACACAAATCACATCATATAGGGACACTAGATTTTAGGTGGAAAACCCAATTCACAAAAACCATTGTGTGTTGTTTCTCTTCTTTTATTAATTCTTTTGTCAATTTTATTTACATCATTCAGCTAGCCTCTACTAGCTAGGAGCCACAAACATTTCTACAATTTGTTGGCCACCACTGGATAGGAAGCCCCAACCCCCATAAACTATGCAGACCACCACCTGCTGAAGCCCACCACCTTCACTAGTTTTCCATCCACCACTGGAAGGAAGCCTCTAGTCCCTTAGAAAATTCTCTAGCATATAATGGAAGGATCCACCACCACTATCTTTTTCAACCACCACCTAATGAAGTCAACAACCTCTTTAATCTCTCTAGTTCTACATTTCAAAATGTTTCAAGATGGACCCCAAATACAACACCAACTGAAAACATATCACTACAATACCAATCCTCTCCAAACAAATCTTTGCTCTCACATCAACTCAACAACAAGCTTTTTATGAATATACACAACATCCTCAATAATACATCAACATCATCATAATACCAAAGAATTCAACCCTATCACAAATGAAAAATTCTCTTACCATATGAATCCTCATTGTGAATACTCAAAAGAATACTATACCTCACCGGAATCTCTCAAAAAAGACTTAGCCATGAAAAAATTTAATAATATCATAATCATTCCTACAACAACCATACACTCGCAAAAAAATTGTACTTTGTCAATCAACATGTAGAACAATCACTGAAACATGCCACTTGCAATTAGAAACTGTTAGCTATTGATCTTTTCCCATACTTGATCTGCGACAAGTCTACATAATACTCTTTATCTCCCTACAATCACAATAATTTGTTGGCACTTTATCTCTCTACAATCTCTTTCATGATCTTTGTAATCTAATCAAGTAGACATCCCTGAAATAAGACATCTCTCTATCACAACCTCTGCAATTAGGTACACATCACCTTGTCCTCTTCCTCTAACTAACAGGAGAATGTGTTCCTCCATCAACAACCTCTTCTATCAAAACCTTAGATATATAAATGTAATCTAATGTACTAGATTAATCTAAGTAAATGATCAATTGTGACTAATTCAATCACAATATCAAACCTTCTTTTGATTAACATAGGAAAAACAATGGTTTTCAAGAGGTTTTATTCCATTTTCTGACCTTATAGATGATAACACATCTTTTTCCTTCAGGAAAATTGTTTGATGGAGGGGTAACATAGGTTTCATATGAAACTAATACATGATTCCCTTCTATTACCTATGTTACCCTAAATTTAGCCCCTTTTCTACCCAAAACCTTAATTGCAAGTATCTTGAAGGCATGTTAGACCTCCTGCAATATCTTCAGATCTTGTCCAAACCTATGGAACTCCTATGAAAGAATTAAGAGAACCAACATAATTCACTAAAATATCTACATTAGCTAGGATCAAGACAGCCTAGATGACCAAACATCTTATCATGGATCACGAGAACCTAGTTGGCCAAGTAATTTTGCATCAATATAATGATGACTCATGTCAACATCATAAGAGAAACGATAAGCAGGTTGACATCAATTCCAATAAACAAACATTTTTTCATGCCAACATGCTTCCCCTTTCGCATTGATGGAAACCTCCTACAAACACCATATCATTTTCCTCTTTCTCTCTCCCCCTTTGAAATCAATGGCAAAGGGTAATAATCTGAAGATTGGACCAACATTCTATGACTCACTTGCAAAAAACATTGATTAGTAACCAATCATGTTAACACCATGGAAATTTGACACCGAATATGCTCCTCCTAAAGATGTACTAAGAGCTACAAATATCTCATATACAATACAAACCCCAGCCACACTCTCTTGATACAAAATTAACATCAACCTACACATGTAGCAATCCTCAATGTAGTGTCCTCATAAGCAAGATTAAAACATAGACACTTCAATGCTTAGACCTTGACTCAACTGTGCATGGCATGACACAATAAATTACAGTTACAAGACAACTAGTCCTCATGACAATGCAATATTATAAATTAAATAACAACGCAATGTAACACATAAAATAATGCAAAAATAAGAAATATAGAAAAGCATAAAACAAGACACACACACACACACACACACATATATATCTGTGTGTGTGTGCGCGTGTGGTTCAACCAATTTGGGCTACAATCCTTCCTTTTATATTATCTAGAAAACTAAAGAGATACAAACTATAACAAATTTGCTATAACTTCCTCTACACTTTCACACGGTTCCTCTCCTTTTCTCACACAAAATCATGATCAACCACAATAAAATTCCCTCATATAAACCAATGGTTTCCTTCTAAGGAAAAACACACTACATTATCATAACTTCTAACATCATACCTTTCACGTAATGAATGACTATATTGACTATGAAATTACAATATTTTACAAGGAATTTTTTATCTAATTTTTTACTTCAGGGGCATTGCCCTGGAACACCCGCTAGGAGTGGGGCTCCAAAGAATTGCTGCCACCCCCTGTTGGACCCCCTAGTGGTGCTAATTGGGGTAAAAACCCCCGACACCACCCCGTCAAGGATGGGATCCAAACACAATTAAATTAATACCTCTGAATCGGGAAGGTAAGCAAACTCCACACCCAACAAGAGATTGGTTTTCCCAACATTGGGGTTTTTCTCGGGTCATTTGTCTAAAACCAATTGTGTTACTTTTGTGATTGGTTTCTTGTGTACTCCACTAGAAGTTTTATTTTATGAATGGTGTTGTTCATGTTTTTATTCATTAATTCTAGTTGATAAATTAATTTTGACATGTATACGTAATCAGAATAATTAACTAGGTTCATAACACCTTCTAGGTATCAAAACATTTGCATAGCATTAGAACCATCTACAACAAAAGTACACTAAAAATGCAAAATCCCAAACTTGGCTTTGCAAACCAAATACCACTCAAAATAAATCAAGGGAAATTGATAAAAAACAAGAGGAAGTGCAAAGAAACTCTAGGGCTATAGTTTAATGGATACCAAAATCAAGCATAAACAATGATCTACAATGGCTAAAAAACCTAACCCCAAGTCAAGATGAAGACAAGAAAGGAATGGAAGCAAAAGAGTTTTCTTTGAATATAAATATGAACATATCCAAAACACTAAACTATACCTCTCAGGTCCAAATTTTCACAACCAAAATGAACCAAAAATAAGAATTCCACTAAAACAAACAAACTCAAGCAAAACCCTTCAATGGAAACACCAAAATTAGAGAATAAATAAGATCCACTTCAAGACAAATTCTCTAATATAGATTTGAAACAAATATGAACTAATATACTCATAGAGAGAACATATCTAAAAGATGACAATGAGATCTGAGGGAAAATCCCTTGAAAAACAAAGAAAAACAATTTGAAAAGAAGCCCTTCAATGAGAAAGAAACTAGATCTAAATCAAAGCAATAGTTCTCATGAGATAGATCTTAATTGAAAAACATAGAGGCAACACAAACATAAAAACTCAAAACAAGTCCTAAGATAAAAACCCTACAAAAATCAAGTTATAGGTATGGACGTTGACTAAATAGTGGCTAAACAAAGTCTTAGACGTAGATTAATAATAGTTAATAAGCATACCTATGGCCAAACATTCTATAATTAGCTTTGAATCAACATCTATCTAGCAATATGACTTTGAAACACAAAATCAAATGAAACCTAACCAGGTTTCAAGCCAAGGGGACTAAATCAAACCCAAATGAGCTTGCACAACAACAAAGAACATGAAGGAAGCAAACAAAAACAAAAATATTAAGGATAAGAAGAGATGTCAATAATACTAGGGTAGACTCCCCAAGATAGTAGACAATTTTGTTCTGAATGAAATCACCCAATCACAAGGAGTTATTTCTCTATAAGACTTTCCTTAGGCTCTATAAGTGGAGAGAGAGGGACCAAATATCTCAAGATGCAAACCTATTTTTTGAGTGCAAAACTTGAGGAAAGGTTTTCACCTTGAGAGATTTGATCCCTCTCGGCGCTTGTTAAATCCAGAGTTAAGGTGGCTCTAGGTTGGGTTCAGTCTTGTGCAACCAAGGAAAATCTATTGAACATATGATTAATTTTATCAATAATATGTAAATAAATCTAATATTAATATAATCATTTTAAATATGCTACATATGTCTGAGATTTATCTGGTCATTTTAATTTTAAATTTTCTGAGTTACCCCAATTTGTTGAGATGATAAATACTATGAATAACTTTAATGATGAAATACAAATTTTGAATGCAAAGTGACAAAGTAATAGTGTTGAATGCTAGAAAATGTGAATAATAAGAATGTAGTCAATTACAAATAGCCTTCATTGTAATAAATCTCAAACTATTTTCTTCTACTATTCTTATTGTCACCCTTGTTAGTTTTGTCATCTTTTGATATCGATTATATGAAAAGGACAATTGAAATTTTAAACCATTTAAATATTTAGCATGACCTATTGTAGTAAACATCATACCTTGTCTCTATTTCTCTCCAATATTAATAGGTTGAATTACTATAACACAAAAATCAATGTACATTGTCAATAATCTTTTGTGCTTACACTAAAATCAATGCACACTGTTAACCCAATCACTTTAAAATTAATGTACCATCATATATCCAGTTACATCATATCATAAATCAACATCTACACTGAAATCAATGCATCTAGTGCAAGCAATCAAATAAGATTAGAAAAAAAATGTGTACAATGAAATGAACGCATCTAATGTAAGAAATCAAATAGGGTTATAAATCAACATCTACACTCAAATCAATGCAACTAGTGCAAGTAATAAAATAGGATTAGAAACCAACGTCTACAATGAAATCAATGCATCTAGTATAAGCAATCAAATAGGATTAGAAATCACCATTTACATTAAGGTCAATGCATTTAGTGCAAGCAATGAAATAGGATTAAAAATCATATACATTGAAATCAATGCATCTAGTGCAAGCAATCAAATATAATTAGAAATTAACATCTAAATTGAAATTAATGTATCTAGTGCAAGCCATCAAATAGGATTATAAACCACCATCTACAATAAAACAAATGCATTAAGTGCAAGCAATCAAATATCATTAGAAATCAACATCTACAGTAAAATCAATGCATCTATTGCACACAACCAAATAGGATTAGAAATCACCATTTACACTCAAATCAATGCATCTAGTGCAATAAATCTTCTTCCCTCTCCCCCCGTGCCCCCGCCACCCCGCCGCTCCCCATCTATATCTATATCTCCCTCCATCTGTCCTTCTTTATCTTTTTGTCTCACCCGCCCCCAAACACACACACCCTCTCACTCCATATCTATCAATCTCTATATCCCTTCTTCCCTCTATCCATCTTTCTCTTCTTCCCTCTCTTCAACTTCCATCTATATCTCTATCTCCCTCGGTATATCTATATCAACCCTAAAACATACACTCTCTTTTTCCAATATATCTATATATCTATCACTCCCACTTCCTCCTCCTCCTCCTCCTCCTCTCTCTCTCTCTCTCTCTCTCTCTCTCTCTCTCTCTCTCTCTCTCCCCCTTCTCCCCCTCTCCCCCGCTAGGTAACTAGCGAATCTTTCCTTGGCCTTGCATGTCTCTCCTAGGATAGTACTATTACTTTCCTCTAGAGACTCACTCTTGTCTCCCCTCTCGTGAAAGTATCCTTTTACAAATTTTAGTTGGTGTTTCATAGTCTAAACTTGTTTATTTCAAAGGATATGTGTGTGACCTCTTATTTTATTCATTGTGGCCAAGAAAAAACCTAGAGTTATGGTGGTCAAGTCGATACTTTAAATGGGGCTTCTACTACAAACAATGTGAGGTATAATTGGGAATTTATAGCGGGGATACCCACTATATGTTGCAAGTACCTAGCATTGTCAACATGATCCAAGCTCAAAAACTCATTCCAAGCTCAGTATTGATGAAATTGGAGAGCAAGGAAACTTTATCAGTGAACCAACAATGACTAGGAATAGTTTTTCATGTTGCTATACACATCCTTTCCCTGTCATGCACATGACTGATAAAATAATACATTCTCAATTGGGTACTTATAAATTCAAGGGAGTTGCTTCACTCTCTAGTTTGTGGCATCAAAACCAAATTGCTAATATTTGTATCCTTTGCATAATTTTTCTCATTTAACACTCATTGTCCTATTGCAGGTTGGTCAACTCTTCATATTTTCTTGTGCTTGGGCCTTCTATTTTTTATCCCCTGCCTCCTTGATATTGGTAGCACCCTTCTCATGTATTCTCTTTAGTCTCTTTCTAGGATATTCTAAATCCAAAAACCCTCCTCTCTCCCATTCTCAGGGCTCTCTATGCCCCCTTTGTGCTTCCACACCTTCAATCTTCTATCTTCTCCATCACATTTCATGCTCCTTTAATGGATGATTTTGATGTGGGTTGTTGCTTTGGGTTACTCTTGCTTATCCTTTATAGGAACACACCTTCAATTTTCCCTCACCCTTCTCACTGACATAGCCAGTGGCACTAATTGGTTGTCCCTTTTTCCATGTTACCCCTCCTCGCTATGCAAGAGAGAGATACATGACACTCTTCCTGGTTATTTGAAACCATTCCTCAAATTTCCATTTGTTTTTCTGGCCTTTTCTATCCTATGATCCCTTGTCCATGCCTCATCAGTGAGCTCAAGTTCATAGGGGCATCGTCTATTACCAAGAGTGCATTCATAGGGGCAGTACATGTATGCATCATTGTATGGAGGAGGCTTCCAAAATCAATTCACATATCAATAGTGGGGATATATGGAAGTGTATTTAGTACCATTAGGAGAGTAGTTGCAGTGTTCCTATTTCCACCTACTACCACTCCTTCATGCTTCCCAAGTTGAAAATCTATGATTGACACATTTTCTTTGAGGTTATTGTCATTGTGAAAGGAGGCCATATATGTGGTCTCTCATGATAATTAGCCAAAGTACACACAATAATGTGATAACCTTATTCCTAAGTGACTAGTAGCCTCTCAATAAAGGGGAAAAAAGATGAGTTAATAGGGTCTCTTCTATTATAGTGTTTTCGCACCAAGAAAAGCTATATACTGGAAGGGAAGGTGAATCCCGAGACCTTTGAAAATACTGTTGAAGATAATGGAGAATATCCTAGAATAGTGTGAGTTGGTTCACGTGACCTCAGGATAGGAATTAGTTTCTATTTCTTAGGTTATTCTTCTAACTTCCCTAAAACCATGACTACTATATATTGTGTAATGTACATGAGCAATGTAGAGCGTTCTGCAGAGCCAAACTGTCCTAGTTCAGACTCTCTTTCGTAGAGCTAACTAGTGGGTTTTATTTCTTTTAATACAACATTACCATTTTATCATGGTATCAGAGTGTCAGGGCCAAGGAACTTGAATTCTGAGAGGAGGGTGCGACTAAATTGAAATCATCGTAGGTTTCAGGAAAATAAACGTGACGATGAACAAAATCGTCTCAGAAATAAGGTGTATAGTTGTGATGACGTTGCATAATAGTAGTGTACACCTGCGACGACATCTCAGAAAATTGATGCACATTTGCAACGATCATGTAAACAACAAAAAGGCTCCGAGAGAAGGTTGCATCCTGAAGAAGGCTGCAAAGGTTGACAACAGAGGGTTGACTGGAAGTTGTGAAGGAAGCCACGGTCATCTGCAGGTGTACTGTGAGATCAAACAACATTGAAAATCAGTGATCTGTCTTTGTCACAGATCTGGGGTAAATCTAACATCTTCTTTTACCTGTTGAATTTTTTTGTCTAAATCACCAAGATGAATAATAATATGTTTGAAGCATGCTTGAATTAGAATAACTAGCTCAATGGTTCTAATTATGCAAATTGGAAATTCAAGATGTAGACTTTGTTAGAAGTGCAGAGTGCTTGGATGATTGTAAATGGGGATGAGTCGAAGCCAACGACTAGATCAACATCGATCCCAGATTGGGAGAAGTGAGAAGGTAGATCAAAGTCATTGTTGAAGATGTCAGTGAAAGACTACATCATACCACACATCAGAGAGTGTAAGACAGCTAATGCGATCTGGGGAATTCTGAAGGATTTGTATGAGATCAAGAATAAAAATCGTCTTCTGTTTTTGAAGAGCAAGATCTTATCCCTGAAGATGGAGGAGAATGAAACAGTCGCTACCTTCATATCAAGGATCAAAGATCTGAAGAACAAATTCGCAGACATTGGTCATACAGTTGATGATACAGATCTTGTAACAATTGCCATGAATGGTGTGACCAATGACTACCAAATGTTCGTCACTGGGATAAATGCGAGAGACAAAATCCCGAAGTTTGAAGAACTAACAAGAATACTGATGCAAGAAGAAGAAAGACGATCGACTTTGAAGCCCCAAAGTGCTGATCTTGCACTGATGGCAAAGAAGAACTTCTTCAAAGGGAAAGGAAATTTGCAATAGAAAAACGGAGGACATTCATAGAAAATACCGAATCATACCCAAGGTATGAATCAGAAAAGAAACAACTCTGAAATTAAATGTTTTTATTGCGGAAAACTTGGTCATATTGCCAGAGAGTGCAGAAAGAAGAAATATCATGAAGAACAGAAGAAGCAGAAATGACATGCAGGTCATCTCGCGAATGAAAATCATGTGCAGAATTTCAGATTGTTCATGGCAAATCGTGATGAAAACGTTGATGCAAACATCTGGTATGTAGATTCAAGAGCATCAACACATATGACAGGGAACAAGCATTGGTTCGAAGATTTTAAAGAAATCAATGAAGGAGCACAGATCAAAGGATGTGGGAAAATTTCTATCATTCTACCTAATGGTAATGCAAAACAAATTCATAATGTCATGTATGTGCTCGGTGTAACAAAGAACTTGATTTTTGTATCCATGATCATGGATCAAGATCTTAAAGTTGAATTTTTAAAATCTAACTGTTATATTAAAGATCTGCTAGATGGCATGAAGACAATTGCTACAAGAATCCGAACAGGAGGTTTATACAAGTTGGATGTAAGACCTACACCAGTTCGAGCGTTGACAAATATGAGTTTGACTACAAAAGAGCTATGGCATTAGAGATTTGGTCATATCAGCTACAATGATTTGTTGTTACAACAGAAGAAGGAAATGGTAAGAGATCTTCCTATGCTAAAGCAAGTACATAATGATTGTGATGCGTGTACATTAGGAAAAATGCATAGAGAAGAATTTCTTGTGCGAGTAGAAAAGAAACAAAGGGATATACTTGAATTAGTGCATACAAACCTGTGTGGACCCATGCAAACAAAGTCATTAGGAGGTGCACTATATTTTTTACTATTTATTGATGACTGCACAAAGTTTTCTTGGGTGTATTTCTTGAGTAAGAAGAGTCACACATTTGAATAATTAAAGCAATTCAAAAATATGATTGAAAGGAAAATAGGGAAACAGATAAAGATTCTCTGGTCCGATGAAGGGGGAGAATACAGGAAAGATTAGCTTATCAGGTATTGTAAAGACCATGGAATATTGTAGCAGTTTACAGTACCCCATACTCCACAACAAAATGGAGTAACTGAAAGAAAGAATATAACATTGGTGGAATGTGTTAGGAGCATGTTGAAAGGTAAGAATCTTTTGAATGGTTTTTGGGTTGAAGCAGTGAATACCGCAGTTTATTTGAAAAATAGGAGTCCTACAAAGAGTCTTGAGTTTAAAACTCCTTATGAAGCATTATATGGATTTAAGCCTGCAGTAAAACATTTAAGAGTATTTGGATCTAAAGCATTTTCCCATATTCCAAAGGAAGATAGAAGAAAACTAGATTCGAAAGCCATCAGATGTACCTTTATAGGGTATTGTTCACAACATAAAGCTTATAAATTATTTAATCCCTCTACTCACAAGATTCTTGTTAGTAGAGATGTCAAATTCCATGAACAAGATCATGAAGAATTTGATGAGCACAATGAGGAATGGGATATTCTGTACTTGGTGGAAGAAAAAGTAGAAAACAGTTAGGATCAGCAGCAGACAAAGTCAGAAGATGAAAAATAGCAGCAGATACAACATATACAATAGTAGTAGCAGCAGCGGGAAGGAAAAGAGAATGATGATCAAACAAGGTTTGAAGCTACCCCACCTCTCAGGAGATCGGGTAGCAAAAGCTCAATTTCCTGAAAGATATAGGGAAAATGATTTTATAACTAGTATGATGAATGTGGTTGAACCTTCTAGTTATAAAGAATAAAATGAATGTGGAGAATGGAAAACAGCCATGGAACAGGAATACGAATCAATAATTAGAAACAACACTTGGGAACTAGTTGAACTTCCTAAAGGAAAACAAACCATAGATTGTAAATGGTTATACAAACTGAAGATTAATGCAGATGGAAAACTAGATTGGTAGCAAAGGGGTATTCACAAAAATAAGGTATAGACTATGAAGAAAACTTGGCCCCTATAGCTAAACTAAACACTATCAGAATGTTAATTGCTTTAGCTACTAAGAAACATTGGATGATACACCAACTAGATGTAAAGTCTGCATTTTTAAATGGAGAACTAAAAGAGGAGGTTTATTTAGAACAACCTAATGGGTTTGTCCAAAAAGGGAAAGAACATTTAGTTTGTAGATTAAAGAAAGAACTTTATGGACTAAAGCAAGCACCCAGGTCTTGGTATGAAAAGATTGATTCTTTTTTTCTACAATTTGGCTACAATAGAAGAAAAAATGACCCTAATCTTTACACCATGCAAGATGAACAAGGGTGCACAATGATGATTTCTCTGTATGTAGATGATTTGATCATTACAAGTGATGCTACATATCTGATTAAAGAAATCAAGCAACAAATGTCATAGGTATTCGAAATGAAACACCTTGGTGAGTTGAGATATTGTTTGGGTCTTGAAATCTGGAGAGATTCAGGAAAAACATTTATGTCCCAAGGAAAGTATGTCAAAGGCATGTTAGAGAGATTTAGGATGGATCAGTGTAAGCTTGCAGCAGTACCATTACAACAGAACATCAAATTGTAGAGTGAAGATGGCTCAAAGGAGGCAGATGCGACACTTTACAGAAAGTTGGTTGGGAATCTAATCTACCTAACCACAACTAGACCAGATTTGGCTTATACATTCAGTGTGCTAAGCCAATATATGTCCAAGCCACTTGAAAGCCATTGGAATGCAGTGATAAGTGTTTTGAGGTATCTACAAGGTACTATAGATTACGGTATTATTTACATTGACTCTTCTGATGTTAGATTGACAGGATTTACAGATTCAAATTGGGATGGAAATGTAGATGATCGCAGATCCATAATAGGTTATGCATTCAGCATTGGATTTGGGGTGATCACATGGAGCAGTAAGAAGCAAAACATAGTCTCCTTGTCCTCAACGGAAGCAGAGTATCAAGCCATGTATGTGAGGCAGTTTGGTTGCGGAGACTTCTCCAGGATGTTAGGAATGAACAGATAAATGCAACAACAATCAGATGCGATAATTAGAGTTCAATCAAACTTTCTAATAATATGGTGTTCCACAAAAACACTAAACATATTGATACACAATTCCACTTCGTCAGGGAGAAAGTGAAATCCAAAGAAATCCATTTAGTATATTGTAATACATGTGATAATGTTGCAGACATTTTCACTAAGCCTCTTGGAAGGATTAAGTTTGAAAGGTTTAGGGAGATGTTAGGCATATTATTTAACCCCTTCTCCATTAAGGGGGAGTGTTGAAGATAATGGAGCATATCCTAGAATAGTGTGAGTTGGTTCACGTGACCTCATGATAGGAATTAGTTTCTATTTCTTAGGTTATTGTTCTAACTTTGCTAAAACCATGATTACTATATATTGTGTAATGTACATGAGCAATGTAGAGTGTTCTACAGAGCCAGACTCTCCTGGTTTAGACTCTCTTTCGTAGAGTTGACCAGTCGGTTTTATTTCTTTTAATACAACATTGCCATTTTTATCAAATACAATAATATTTTATTGAATGAAATGATGGTGTGTGAAATCTAATGACAATATCTTCCATAATGAATTTAAATATGGTGTAAAAAATGAAATGTAGGAAAATTAATTATATTTCCAAATATATATATATATATATATATATATATATATATATATATATATATATATATATATATATATATATATATATATAATATATATATATATATATATTGTAAAGTCACCTATATATGTATCTTTATTTCATGGATAAATAATGTAGCTATCCTATAGAAAACTAACATTAAAAATAGAGATATATAGGGTTTTTCTTAAAAATGGAGTGTTTCATGTATTTGTAGCCCAAAAAACCAAGCTTTTCATTGTAAACCTATATATGAAGAAAATGATTTGTCATGCATGTAATCTTCCCATGTGAAAATTTTTGAATTTGAAAAAGAACATGGGTATTCCTATAGCTAGGAGTGCATGCAACTATGTAGATCTAGGAAGTCTTGCAAAGGGGAAATGGAGGAAGGGTTGAGGTTGGGGGAAGTAGGGGAGGGATAAAGAGAGAGGAGGAGGAGGATAGGGGTGGGGGGAAGAGGGAGGGATAGAGGGAATGAGTGAGAGAGACAAAGAAACAATGATGGGTGGGGAAGGGTGAGAGAGGGAGATAAGGAGAGTGAGTGAGTGAAAAGTTGTGAGAGAGATAGGGGAGAAGAGTGAGAGAAAGGGTGGGTTTAATGGGGTAGGAAAAGAGAGGACAAGTAGGAGAGAGATAAAGATATTTTTGGGAGAAAATTGGGGGGGGAGAGAGGGAGTAGAGAGAAATATTTGTGGAAGAGAAAGAGGGAGGAAGGAAGCTTAAGAAATGAAGAATAAATTACCATTCTAATAATTAAATAATAAAGGTTTTAAGGAGGAGGAGACATGAAGTTATTGCATTATCACAATATATGCATGTAAGTCATGAATATAGAGAAAAGTAACTACATACACATCTTAGATCCATCCCAATTCCATCATTCCCAAAATCATTAGAGTGATGTTGAAAAACATTGTTGTCTTCGTTGATGAGCCTTGATGTGCCTATGTTTTTTTGGATACCCTGGGCATAACAAAGGACAACATACTTAGAAATACATTAGGAACAATAAAGAGTCATTTGTAATTTAACTGATAATTGAAAAAATTAAAAAACAACACACATAACTTGAAATGGAATAGAAAATAACAAACACACCACTTACCTATCTACTTATCTATGGCGGTTTAAGTAGGCCATTATGATCACTTCTAATAGTAATGGTCTCCATTAATTTCTCATTCTTAAAATTAGTTAGGAGGGTGAAAGCACGGAGTTGAGTCACACCTTTTTGTGAGAGAGGGTGTGTTTGGGTGGAAAAAACAATGGCTTGAACAAACTCCAGTGCTAAAAAATTAGCTAGGCTAAGCATTAAAACTAACTCACTATCGAGCTCTTGTGTAACCCCAAGTTAGGAGCTCGGTTTAAAAAAAAACAAAAACCAATTACTAATTATATTTGAATAGGTAATTAACAATGGTTTGGATTATTTTCTCATTGCACTTTTTGGAGTATAAATTTGACAAAGGATTATATCCCACTTGCAATTGAAATTGTAATATACTTATACTTATAATTTGGTAACTTAAAATTAGTTTTTAATATGATTTAACTTTTCAATGTTATAATATAATAATAAATTTATTATAACTATAATTTAAATAATAAATAGATTAAAAACAAGAAATTTTATCCATTTTATTTAATAAATATTATAATGTTTTATATGAATAAGTCTAACTTAAAAATGTGAATTTGACATTGTTAGAAATGTATATTTTATAAAATTCACTGAAGACTTAATAAACATGATTCCCTCAATTATATATATATATATATATATAAACCACTTTCTGTTAGAGTGCCCCGCGTACAACCACATTAGATCTCAGTTTCATAATCTTTGTTGCAACACTGACCTTCCTAGCCTTTTACAATGTCAAAATTATAGTGAGCTCCACATTAGATCTCAGTTTCATAATCTTTGTCGCAATATTGACCTTCCTAGCCTTTTACAATGTCAAAATTATAGTGAGCTCGGGAGGCTTCTCTCCAAGCTTTTCGAGCATAGGAATAAAATCTTAAATCAAACTAATTTGTTTCTTTAGGTCCGATAGACCAAAGTTTGGTCTCATCAGACATTAACCACCACCACCATCATCATCATCATCATCATCATCATCATCATTATCATCATCATCATCATCATCATCATATAACTGAGGGTATATATATATACAATGCAGTAACATCCACTTTTTCAGGAAAAGAAATAAGTATAGTAATAATTAAGGTAGTTGTAATTATTATATTTATAATTACTATAATTGTAATAGATGCAACGATATGTGCAATTTTAAATCTCTCTCAACCTGTAAAATGTGATTGCACTCAATTATGTTATTAGTCTACACAAGTGAGAAGTATATATAGAAAATTTTAATCATAACTTAATTTTGCAATATATATTTTCAAAATAATAAAAATATAAGGAATTCATAATATATAGAAATTTTTAGTCCTAACTTAGGTTTGCAATATATATTTTCAAAATAATAAAAACATAAGGAATTCATAAATTTTAAACCATTAATTAACTAACTTGAATTTGAGTAATCTAGATTTAAAAGTGAGTCTAAAATTATTTTTAAAATGATATTATTATAAAATTAGTTTAGTTTAATTTGTTGTTTAATTTATTTATTTAAAATAATTTGATTTATTTTTATTGAAAATTTCTAGTTAAAATGATCAAGTATAAAAATATGTTATATTTAAAATCAAAACAATAAAAAGTTTATCATTTTTAAGAATCTCAAAATTCAAAAAGCAAAGTTAAAATCTTTTATAGAAAGTTATCTATATATTATTATAATTATTTTCTTGGTAAAATGAAATAAAATTTATATTTATAATTAAGTAAAATTAGAGTTTGGAATATATTTGAATATTTATATTCCAAACTCTAATTTTACTTAATTAGAGTATTGAGAGGCTTCCATTTTCTTTTTATCTTTTTTCTTTCTTTAAGATAATTTCAATATAGCCTCTGTTTAACCATGTTAGGGCTCAATTGATCGAGCTATTTAAAATTTTAATTTCAAATGCTCCAGTTTTAAGCGTTTGATGTTGAGGGCCTAAAACACATAGTTTTAGCTCCTCTTTTGCAAATTTCTTTGCAACACCATTTTGTACCCTAGCGGACTCCAAGTAGAATGCCTTTAAGTGGCAAAGTTGATCATGTTGGATTCAGGAAGGAACCCTCTATTCAATGGCATATGAGTATGAAAATTTTGAATTCATATGATATTTTTATCTAATTTCTTTTAAACATAATGCTTTGATTTTTTTTGAACAATTTTAGAGAGGTTGAATAAAAAATCAATATTTTAAAATATACATAATGAATTTTTTTCAAAAAATATCATTATCTATGTTTACAAGTCCTCTTCAAATGGGTACTCTTATTTTTTCAATTTATTTAAAAATTTGAAAAAAACCTTACGTGAACATGTGTTTGTAAAATTCAATTGAATGATTACTTCACCAACTCGAAAATTTGCAAGAATAAGGATTTCATTTAATAGAAAATCCACATATTATATGACACTAAAGATTTTTGAAAAAAATATCATTTGGACAATTTGTCTCTTTACACCGAATCAAAATTCACAGTGCTTATATGAATTTTGAGTCCTTCAATATGATAAAAGAGGAAAAACTTGAAATTGCATCGCCACATTTGGCCCAAAAGTGTAACCCATCTTCATGCATTCGCCCAGGAAGTATTGTATGTTTCATTAGTTCTCCCTTGACATTATTTGCAGAAGGAGGTTTTTCATAATAAACAGGTTTGTATAGTGGTATTCAATATCATTTGGGCTATAATCTTGATATACATAAACACATTTCTTCAATATTCTTTCATTTTCTATTAGATATTCTCCTTTAATAACTATCAACCCAATCATAAACATAAAGATTTTGGAGTCCATTACTAAGACATTGAGGGTATGCTTTCCCTCTAATCAATGTGCTAACCAATAGTCAATGCCTAATTCATTACCTTATGGAGAAACCAAATGAAAGTTAATATAATATTAATCGAACCTAGTTGTATGAGGTTTGAGACATGATCATAATCTTGTGAAATAGTTGAGTGTTCCTCTTCAAACCAGGGTAATTCACTAGCTATATGTTTACCAATTGGGGAATATATACAATCCCTTCTATCAACCCAATATGTAGATTCATAATCAATCCATTCTCTAATACTATATGAGTCAAATAAGTAAAAACGGTCAAAAAAGAAAATCCATATTTTAACTATAGAATTCTTTGATGTTGATATTTTTTTTTTTGTAAGCTACGACATTTCTATTATCTACATCAAATTTAAAAGTACAAACTTAGGAACCTCAATCTGCCCAACTGGGAAACCGGATCTGTTGGCTCCTATTCATCAGACAGTCAATAAAGTTTTTCATGCTGAAAAATGTCAAAAAACTTTGCAGGACATTAAGCCCTATCTCGCCAGGTTTTTCCATAAAACTATTCTTTCCAAGTACTACTAACAGACCCAATTTTACTACTACTGCTATGGCATACAAACTAATATTCAAAAACCAGAGCAGTGTCATTCTAAATTCAAAAAGAAGACAGTTAACAGGCCTCTCAATTCGCCGCATTTCCTCTTCCGGATTTATTGTTGTCGTTGGTCTTCCCCAGCTCCTTCAGCATCTCTTGGATTTCCTTGAGTTGCTCGTTCTGTTGACGAAGCAGCCCTTCCACGTTCGCCACCTCCTTTTTCGCTGCCGCCGTTTCCTGTGCCATTTCCACCATCTCAGCCGCGACTTGCTCCATGGCCTTTGCCAAGAGGTGCTTCAGCACCCAGTAAGTGTGAAGAGCGCGGCGATACAGGGTTAGTCTGCCTCGCGTGTTGCCTGGGTCCGGCAGCTGCGAGGTCCATTCATCCATCTCCGGGTCAGACGGTTCCTCTAATACTCTGTCCTCCATGACATCAATAATTTTCCTTATGTCTACATTTGTCTCCAAATTGTAAGCCTGTTCAGCTTCATGCACCGCCATGCTGATCGATTTCTTCCCCCTTTTCCGTCTTCTCTGCGCCTGATTACCCTCCTCGTTGATGGTTGGTTGTCGGGGTCTACCTCTGCCTCTCTGTTCATGCGTCTTCCATCTTCTGCCCTTTCTGCCTCGCTTAGTTCCTTTGCTGCTCTGCCCTGTTTCGAAATGCATGCTCCTGAAACCTTCCCCCTGGCTATACTCCATTTCATCTGAGCTTTCTATTTCGATTTTTACGCGGCCCCGTTCGACATGCCTGTCTCCTACTGCCTCCCTCTCTGCCTGGACTGTCTTATCCCTTCTCTTAGCCATTTTGGTGCGATTGAGACGTTGGTTATGGTTCCTCTGCCAGGTCTCCCCTTCTCTCGCCACCTTCTTCGAATTCTTGTTGTCTGTCATTCTTCTCCTGCTCCTCCTTATAAAATTCTCGCCACCTTTTCGTTTATGATGGGTTTGCCCTCCACTTCTTATCTCCCTTACGCCTTTAATGATGGTTTCTTCGGTGATTTCCGGTTTTTGTTTTGGGCCGCGTCCCTGCTGATCTGAATTATCATTAAATGCTGATGTCAGGGAGTTAAGGCCACCGTCCTTCTGTCCTGTCTTTGCTGCCGCATGAACCTGCCTTATTCTCCTTCTCCCGCTCCACGCGAATTTTTGATTACCATTATGTTGTTTCATGGTTATCGTTGTTTATGAGTTGTTTTAAGCCGTCCCATCTTGTCATCGCTGCTTGATTAGTCCAGCTGTCATCCACTTTCGCCAATGATTCTTTACTTCCCCAATTAGCCAAGCAATCTGCGGGTTTATTTCCTTCTCTTCTGACATGAGAGGTGATCTTGTATTCGATCCCTTTCAGGGTTTCCTCGATTTCTTGGACTATACTCGCTGTTCTCCAGCTTTTAACTACCTTCTCCCACTGTTTCCCTTGGATTAATTTCCTTATGGTACTAATGACCAGGGCTGAATCTCCTTCGATTTCTATCTTCCTATATCCATTTCTTATGGCAATTTTGAGACCCTGATACACTGCCATAAATTCTGCTTCGTTATTACTCATTGTTCCTCCGTGTTCTGCATAGATCCATTCTACCTCTCCTTGTCTGTTTCTGAAGACTCCTCCAAATCCTGCTGGACCTGGGTTCCCCTTTGCTGCCCCGTCGAAGTTGAGCTTGATAAACCCTTCCGGTGGCTTACGATAAACTGCATGACTTTGGCCTGCTATAGGTTGGTGCTGCTTTTCTTTTTGATGGTATATCATCCCTTGTTCCAAGTTCAACCTTTTTAGGATTTCTGTTTCTGCCTCAGAGGTCTTCCAATCTTCTTCTGCCCAATTTTCCACTAGGATTGATTCTCTAATTTGTCTTAGGGTTCTTTTCCAAACTTCTTCCGGATCTGAAGATTTCCCCTTAAAGATTTGACCATTTCTCTCTTTCCAAAGATTCCACACGTTAAAGCCTGCTGTCATGCTCCAAGCTCTTCTTACTACCTTGCTTTTAAACTTTCCTTCTCCCCAATCACAAAGGGTTTGAATTATATCCTGTGGATTTCGTTCAGTGGTCGAGAATAAGTTTCTAGTCTTTTCCCATTGGAATTGGGCCGCATTGCATCCATTAGAAGGTGTTCCTGGTCTTCTTCGTCTAGATAACAAAGGCATCATCTTGATGGACTTGAGAAACCTCTTTTTTGTATTCGATCCCAAGTTAAAATGCATTTCCTTCCTACCATCCATACGAACATTTTGATCTTCGGCCACCATTTATTTCTCCATATCTTCCTCCACTTCTGTTCTTCCTCCCCCTGCTCTTGTTGTATCTTTACTTTATAAGCTTCCTTTATGGTGAACGCTCCTTTCGTTTCTTTGCCCCATCGAAGGATGTCCCTGCCTCCTCTCTTTTTTATTTTCCTGGAATCTAATTCCTTGCCAAATATAGTTTTTTGATCCTCTGTTGCATTCCTATTCCATTCATCCATAGATTTCCATTCCCTCCATTCTTCATTTCCTCTTTCTTCTATCCAATAATCTTTAACCCTAATGAGGTCTCTGTCCATACCTGTTATGTAGATTTCTTGCATTCCTTGTAGGTCCAACATTTTCTCCCTTTTTTGCCATGCTTCCTCCCAAAATCTCGCATTCTGGCCCCCTCTGATTTCCCAAAAAATATGCCCATCAATTAATTCCCTGCTTTGAATGGTTAGGTTCCATATGTCTGATCCCCGGGGAGCTTCTTGTTTCCTTAATATTTCTTCCGGGGTGGATGGCATATTATATTTTGTTGTCCAAATTTCTTTCCACAGGTCCTTGCCCCCTTGCATCCATCTCCATCTTAACTTAGCTGCTAGAACTTGATTTAGGGTCCATGGGTCTCTTAGGCCAAGACCTCCTTTTTCTTTTGGTTTGGTTAGGCTGTCCCATGAACAGAGGGCCCATTTCTTTTGTTGCTTGGGTCCTCCCCAAAGAAATTTTCTGTAAATCTCTACCAACTTATTACATATTCCTTTTGGTGCTGCCATCACTGATAAGGGATATATCGGGATCGCTTGAATGGTGGATTTAAGCAGAACAACCCTTGTTGCCAAGTTCAGAGTGCGAAAAGTCCAATTTTCCAGTCTTTTCATGATCTTTTCCAGGATGTTCTTCCAGTTTCCAATTTTGAGGGATGAGGAATCTAGCATAGTTCCTAAGTACTTAGTTGGGAGATCCCCTTTCCTATAACCCAAGATCCTGGTTAAATGGTTTTTAATGGGCTCCACTGTGTTAAAGAAAAATGTTCTTGATTTCTCATTGTTTACTTCCATTCCTGAGCCTTCCATGAATACCTCTAAAATTTTCTTTATCCTTCTCACCTCCTTCATGGAGGCTTTGCAATATATCATGATGTCGTCCACGAACTGTTGGTGGGTGACTGTAGTTTGATTGCCCCATAGTCTCAGGCCCTGAATTTTCCTTTCTCTTAATTCTTTTTTGAAGTATCTACCTAATCCTTCTGCTGCTATTATGAAGAGAAAGGGGGATAAGGGGTCCCCTTGTCGAAGTCCTCTTGTAGCATTGAACGTCGCTGATGGCGCCCCATTTAGCAAGATAGAGAAATTCGGTGTGGAGATCATGCTTAAGACCCATTTCACCCATCTTTGATGTTGATATTAAATTAATGAGTATCCTCAATTATTTTTCATTCATATGTATGTGATTAATCTACATTGACCACATTTCAAAAATATCTCTATGAATGTGGATTCCTTGTTGATTGGTCTTCTCACCTTCATGTTCCTTTTTCCATTACTAAACAACACCATCCAATAATAGCTTTTGCATCTTGAATGAATAAATTAGCTTTGAAATCCATTTCTTGTCTGTATAACATAGTTTTGATTCATGTCCCTATATGTCATACTCACATTTCCCTTGCATAGCCTTGAAATAGTTCTAAATTTATCACACCTTGCATTTTTTATGCAACTTGCACAACCATTGAAATACCATCAAGAATTTTCAAATTGGACTAGAAACTTTCTCACCAAATCCAATGTCAATCAATCTATATATATTTTTCCTACAAATGCCATTGGTAAAATTAAAATAAATGATGTACATAATTGAATTCATGGCTCCTATCATCACTTATATAGAAGTGATGTTCCTTCAACATAATTTTATTGGCTATGTTACTATATCAGCCATGTTTGTATGCGATATCAACCATTATGCTAACCTCCGGCTAGTGGTAATATTGGCTTTGAATCCCATTTTATGGTTGAAGGATGTAATTATTAGCTAAATAAACATATGATAAGTAAGTACTAATGGGAAATGTAAATTTTCATATTTTAAAATGTTCATCTTATTATCAATCCAGATGGACATGCTAAACATATTGTTGGGTCTTTTCAAAGAAATCCTTAGTGAAGTCACAAATTCATATTACTTGGTGAAAAGATAATAAAAACGTATATAAGTTCATTGTTAAAATTATTCATATCATCATATTTGAAAGTGAAATATCTCAAAAGTAATGATACCATTGCAATATCTAAAAGGAACGATACCATTTAACTACTTATTACTAATATGGAAATTTACCATCAATGTCATTTTTCGTTTATGTCCTTTGATATCAGATGTGACATATTCAATTGAATATCATTTCTCCCTTTGTAGACAAACTCGACCTCCCTTTGCCCTACTCTTTCTCTCTTCCCGACAAATCCACATGCCTGTAACTCACACTACTAGCCTTCGTAGTGTATAAATTATGGTGTAGAATTGTAACTACTCATGAAATTTTAATCTAAATCACAAGACAAAATCCTACTCTACTACTCAGCGGAATTCAATTCACAATTTAGAACATCAATCAAAGACATATAATAAGAAACAACACACATGCACAATATTTTTCCAAGGGAAATAAATCTACTAAAAACCCCTTTGCCTGCTTACATTAATCCGACGAATAGAGATGTATTACGATTTCTTGTTCAATTTGAGCTCAACCTGCAATTGAATACCCTATCTATTTTCTCACTGAGAAGATCTGACCTAGACTTAGTCAATTTCCACCTCTGTTTGAGCCCTTATTTCCTTGCACAATTCTAGAGGAAATATGCTACTATACTATAGGAATTTTACCCTATTTGCTTGCGCAATTCCACTAGATTGATCACCTGACCAATATAACAATTGTACACTTAATCTATTATAAGTAATTGTACAATGCCTTGGAAACACCACCACAGCCGGGAAATTCATATACTTTTCATGCATGAGATAATTATTAGCTTATTGGTTAGTTGGCTAGATGATACTGATTTGGACTGATGTCCCACTAATTAATTGACCTAGTTTAACTGATTACAACTAAAATTAACTCAACTCAGGCTCCTAAAAATTAGGAATAACTAATACAGCTGAAATTATTGCCCTTAATTCAGTGCCAAGTGCCATGTCACTTAGTTAACTACTCTAAGCTGTCTGCTGATGTGGGATTTTGAATTTCCTCAATTTGACTAAGGTAAAATAATATTAAGAATTTCTTGCTACATTTTTAAACACTCCCTCTCAGCAAGAAATGGATTATTAACCACCCCTATCATGCACCTGTGGAATATACTACATATCACACCTCTCACTATTGTTGTTGCTATTGCAACATTTTCAACGTAGAAGTATTAAAGAAAACATTGAATCAATTTGCAACTTTCTATTGGGAAATATGTGTTATTGCTGACTCTGCTACTTAGCCTCCTTCTCTATGGTTAACACTCCTCTTCATTCCTGAGTATCTCATTGACACTAATCCTCCTGCTACTAAATATTGTGAGCCCCCATAGCAAGGTAATGATCTATGAGGACAACGCCTCAATGGACCCTGCCCAAATTTCAGCAATTCTGGGACTAGGGCTTCACATCGTCCTATCTCACACCTAGAGGTATAGCTGCATGCATAGAAAAATATGATCTACGCATACTACTGCTACTTCTCTATTGTTTCTTCCACACCGATGCTGCAACTATTGAAATAATGAGACTGATCTCCCAAGATCCTAAAGTAATAACATCCATAGGAATGCTCCCTCTAAAACTAGACCCCATCTCAATATCGATCTCCCTTGGGAAATATATCTACTCCTCAATATAACAATATCAATGATCACAACCTCCTTCTGTGTCACTAAACATTGTCTCACTGATCTTCCCACTAGAAATCTTATAGATCCATTAAGAAGTCTACGCATAGGGACTTCTAGATCTGTAGTGAAATGGGGCTCCATAGCTTTGCCTCCTAATAGTCCATGGCTCCTTTCATGCAAATTGTACTTGAGTCTTCAAGTTGTTGCATACTACAGAAAAAATTCTCTCTTCACAACTACGTTTTGAATAGTGCTCAAACTTCTAGATCTGCCCTATCTCTATGACATATCTGCTGCTATTGTCACTCTTCTTAGGGCTTTTAGATCTGCCCACATACAGAGACTTCTTGACTAATCTATGACTTATACAACAAGCCCTTTTATATCTTATTTGTCAAACACCAAAATAGTGAACTAGGGCAGTAAAACCAACCCACTTGACTACTTTTCGTTGCTCCAAAACCTAATCCTTAAGGTATCAAAATACAAACCACTTTTTATGACAAGTATGCCACTTTTCCACAACACTAAGGGCAACTAAAAAACCACTAACATGCATCCAACACATAGTACATAGGTTGAATACTTATTCTAATGTGAAACCTGGCTCTGATACCATGTAGAAATTATGGTGTAGAATTGTAACTTCTCATGAAATTTTAATCTAAATCACAAACCGAAACCCTACTCTACTTCTCTGTAGAATTCAATTCACAATTTAGAACATCAATCATATACATGCAATAAGAAATTGCAAACATCCATAGTATTTTTCCATGGGAAAGAAATCTGCTAAAAACCTCTTTTCTTGTTTACATTAATCTTATGAATAGAGATGTATTACAATTGATTGCTTGATTTGATCTCAACCTACGAGTGCATAACCTATCTCTATTCTCACTGAGAAGCTCTAACCCAAACTTAGTCAATTTCTTCCTCTGCTTGAGCCCCTATCTCCTTGCACAGTTCTTGAGGAAATAGGCTCCTATTCTTTAGGAAGTCCCCCTGTTTTCTTGTGAAGTTCCTATGGGTTGATCATCTGACCAATACAATAACTATACACTCAATCTAGTATATAATTAATTATACACATCCTTGGAAACTTCACCACAACTTGGAAACTCATATTCTTTGCATGCATGAGATAATTATTAGTTGATTGATCAACCAACTAGATGATCTCTAACTTGGATTGATGTGTCGCTACTAAATTAACCACCAACTAGTTCTATTAATAATTAGAACTAGTTTAACTGATTACAACTAAAATCAACTCAACCTAGGCTCCACGATCCACCCTTTTTTCAAAATCAAAATACACAACAGGGAAGGATATATGTGGAGCAGATATTGTATGTATGATTTCATTATCCACTGCGTTAGTCTGCATCAAGGGCCTCAACTAGGATACAATATTGTTGATAATATGTTCAAAATTGAGTGTGTTATCTTAAAAAATAATGGAGTTCCTAACCTTCCATATTTCCAAAAAAATCACTAGGGGAATAACCATATTTCTTATGGGTCTCTGGCTCCACCATAACAAGCAATCATCTATAGAGTCATGTGCCATATGCATAAAAGAAAATAGGCAAGAGATCCTAGACCATACTTGTTTATCAATTGGGCAGGTCAATAGGATGTGTAGATTTTTCTCCTCCATCATTCTGCATAAGACACATAGCCTAGGTCCATTTATGCCTATTTTCCGCAAATTTTCCCAATTTAGAGTCTTGTTTTTCCATGCCAACCATGTATATAGTATAATCTTATATGGGACCTGTACCTTCTAGAATCTGTTGAAGCAACATGTACTCTGGATGTTGTGTTTGCTGCTACAGTTGTACAAGTATGTGTTAGCCACATAGATAGATCCCCTATGTATGCATCTATCCCAGGCCATCTGATCTCCTTCTCAGCTTTGTAGATGCCCGGTCTATATAGCACATTGATCAATCTATCCCAACTCCTAGCTGCTTCCCGATGAAATCCAATCTCCCCCACTCTTTTCCAAATTGGGGTGATTCCATCCCATGATTTGATCACTTGTGCAAGGTAGAAATTGCCCCTAGAACTTAGACTGTTAGTTAAGTTTTTAGAGTAATGTAAATCAATATTGGTGCCCAAGATACGATATATACCAATAATGATCTCCTTCCCTGAGCCAAAGGTCCAACATGCTCGCTTCATGAGCCAAATCTTAATCTTGTTAAATTTTTTCCAGATGGTGGATCCTTTTGATTTCCCAATTAGGTCTATTGAAATGTGGCAACAAGAATATTCCAATTTTAATTTTTCCTTGAATTAAAATTCAAATTTATTCTCACCAACTGCTTGAAAAATAATTAATTAATTCATCTTGAGTTAATTAGTTGGAGAAATTCAAGCTAGAATTTTTTGTGAAGTCATGCAACAATTATCCCTCTGATTGAGGAAGTTATCCCTTAATTAAGGAGATAAGGATGAGTTTTATTCGAGTTGTAATTAGTTAGCTCAGTTAACCGAGTTATGTCCAATTAAATTAGTTCCAAATAGTTTGAAGAACTAATTGTGAGTTCAGTCAATTAATTGTTAAAATTGGAAACAAGGGAAAAACTTCATGTGGGTCATCTTATTCATGGCTTATAATATCTTTATTAGATTCCTCTCGTCGAGAGGTGTAGGATTGATATAAATATCATCCGATTCCGATAAGTATTCATGGAGATATGAATTTATTTTGATTATGGAATTATTATCAAGCCGACCTACAACTCATGTAGGCTTAGAAGCCCAATAGTCGCATCTATTCAAACACCAACGTTGTGTATAAATATAAGAGGACTTTTCCTCATTTTCACTCACTCATCTCATCACATCTCTCTCTCTCTACTACGCAGAAATGAGTCTCTTCTCTACTGCGTAGAAATGGGTCTCTCTCTCACAAATGTGAAGCCAGAAGCTGCAACTGCAGAAGTAAAGTTTGACTTGCGTGGCCTAGAAGACATCCTCTTTGGAATTGTGCTGTGGGTTCATTTGAACCTCCTCTGAAAGCCACAACTTTTGGTGGTGGAATGAAGTCAATCTGACGAACGGTTTGCAAGATATTGACTACCCTAGTTTGAAGTCGGAAACTGCTGAAACTAAAGCTGCAACTGCAGAAGTAAAGATTGGCCTATGTGGCCTAGAAGATCTTCTCATCTGAACTACACTGTAGGTTCGTCTGAACCTCCTCTAGAAGCTGCAACTTTTTGTGGTGTAATGAAGTCAATCCGACGGTCGGTTTGTGAGATATCATCTGCCCTAGTTTGATAATGAAGCCGCTAATGCTGATGTTGTTGATCTAGGGTTTGCTACTGCTGATATGAATAAGATATATTGTACTATTTCTCTCTATTGAATTATTGAAGATAAAAGAAGATTTGATCAAAGGGTTTCCCCACACATTGTGGGGTTTGTCTCTGGCTAGCTGCCACATCTTGTGTCTCTTGTCTTGGCTTGTTTTCTGTCGATCATTTAATATTCTATCTGCACTTTACTTTATGTACATGTGATTGCTAATCTATGGAATATAATAAGAAAAAGAAGTAAACTATTATAAGCATAGAACACACCATAACTTAACATGGTATCAGAGCTGAGGTGAAGACAAAGCCCGAGCAAGAGCAAGAGCAATCACCGAAGAGAAGATTGGCAAGGCTATCCTAAAAGAAATATGGGGTCCTCAACGCTCTTTCCTGCCGAAGACAAGCTCCGTGAGAAAGATGACTATCACGCATGGAAGATGTCTATCGATCTAACCCTAGAAGACCCGGGAGTGCTGGACTATGTAAGAGGCAATATTGTTGAGCCTCCATCAAATGCATCTGCTGCTGCATGGAACAAATGGAAAACCGAAGAAGTAAAAATAAAAGATCATCTGGGACTCTATCGAAAAGCACTTGGTGGCCTACATCTCTGAACTGGACACCTCCAAGGAAATCTATGATAGACTGGGAAATGGCTCTCATGACTCTTGGAGGATTACCATCTGAATGGTACGTGTTCAGGACTACTCTTTTGAAATATCATGTAATTCCTGGTTTCGAGGAATTAATGGCTAGATGCATTCAAGAAGAAACAAGGGAAGAAGAGCAAGGAATTCCCATGCCTAAAGGTCCTCCTACTGCTTTTTCTTCTCATGTTAAGAGAAGAAATAATTCTGGGTTTAAATCAAAAGGAAAGGTTGGATCTAAGGGTGGAAGAAAAGGACAATGTTTCATCTGCGATGAAGTAGATCACTATGCAAGGGAGTGCCCTGATAGAAAGGACTCACACTGGGACGATGATCAAAATCTCTCTGATGGCAATCAAAGGAATGACAAATTCAATAGAAAAGGTAAGAGGAGAGCTAGGAATCAAGGAAGAGGACAACCATTCAAGAAGGCTAGAAAGTCCAGGATGTATTAAATGCACCTGACCTCAAAAATAACCTAGTGTCCATCTCAGCAATGGAAGACAAAGGCTACAAGGTAACCTTCAGCAATGGCAAGGTATGTATATGGAAAAATAATGTTAAATATGCCTTTACTCTTGGATTTAGTGTTATATCAGGTCGATGGAAGTCCGCTAGGTGTCATGTCTTGTGACACAACTCTTCAGTCCGAACTTTGGCATCGAAGGTTTGCCCACCTTCATTACAAAGCTCTACCCGATGTAAGACAGATGGTAACAAGGATGCCCGAATTCCAAGTAGAGAAAGAAGGTATATGTCCGAGATGTGCCGAAGGAAAGCTTAAAAGGGGACTGTTCCCCTCAAACCAAAGCAAGACCTCCGATATATTACAGTTAGTTCACTCAGGCATATCTAAGGCTGGCATTAAGAGGGAGACTACTACACCACATACTCTTGAGCAGAATGGTGTGGTGGGAAGGAAGAACCACACGATTGTGGAAGTTGTTCGGGCCATGCTACATTATCAAATACTTTCGAAGTTTCTATGGGCTGAAACTACAAACACTGTCGTATATGTACAAAATTCGATGCCCTCATCAAGCATTGGGTTCCAAGACTCCTGAAGAAAAGTTCACCAGTAAGAAACCTGATGTTTCTCATTTTAGAATTTTTGGAAGCCCTGTATATTTTCATGTGCCGAAAGAGAAAAGAAATAAATTGGGTGCATCTGGAAAGAAGGGAATTTTCATGGGCTATGGTGAAAATACTAAAGGCTATAGAATCTATGTAGCCGGTCAAGGGGAAGTCATAATTAGTCATGATGTCACCTTTGACGAAGATATGGCTGTTAGTAAGGTGAACAATCTTCTGAAAGAAAAAGATGACGAATCAATGCCTGATGTAGAAGAACCCATGGATCCGATTGATCCTCATCCACATGAGCCTTCCTCTTCTAGTAAGAGGCCTTCATGTCTTAGGGGGATACTTGATGATGCTGAAGGACATGCTGCACCCTGAGGAACCTCCCGTAAAAGTAAGAAACCTAACAGGTATTAGGGATACCTAACCATCATGAGAACGATCATACAAAATGAGCCTTCATCATTCTCAGATGTCGTCAAGCATTAAGTATGGAAGGATGCTATGACCAAAGAATATGAGTCTATCATGAAGAATGATGTCTGGGAAGTAGGACAAGACAATTGTTCCTTCCAAATGGCTTTACAAGATAAAGCATGCAGCAGATGGAAGTACAAAAAATATAAGGATCGTTTTGTTGCTCATGGTTTCTCCCAGAAAGAAGGTATAGACTATGATGTGATATTTGCACCTGTTGCCAGATATAGCTCAATCATAGCTCTTGTCACTTCACAAGGATGGAACCTACATCAGATAGATGTCAAGACTGCATTATTACATGGCTTGATCAAAGAAGAGGTCTACATGGAGCAACCTGAAGGATTTGATTGAAAATATCATGTATGCAGGTTGAAGAAGGCTCTCTATGGGCTGAAGCAAGCACCCTGAGCATGGTATGAGAGGATCTATAGCTACTTGATGAAGCTGGGATTCACTAGGAGTGAAGCCGATCCTAACCTTTACTTTAAGGTTGAAGATGACAAGCCTCGTAAGAGGGAGTTGGCTTCTGAATTTTAATGAAGGACCAAGGACTTGAAGTGTGGCAGAAGTCGGGGGAAATTTTCCTATCTCAAGGAAAATATGTGGTAATGATATTGGAAAGACTCAGTATGATGGACTGCAAGCCTGTGACTACCCCGAGGATCTTAACTTTTAGAAGTTATATGGTAGTGATGTTGGACCAGATTTGGGAAATGCCTCTGAGTTTCATAAACTCATTCGCATTGATGTTCTTGGTGAACCTCCATCCGAACATATGTTTTGCAGTTAGCATTGTTAGCTCATATTTGGATGAGCCTCACTACATTGATGACAAGAATCTTCTAAGATATCTTTGTGGCACAATGGGTTAAGATACATTGTCGAAGATGTGAGACTACTTGGATATACTGATGCTGATTTCGCATGTAGTGTGGTGGACCGTAAGAGCATTTCCGGGTGTTGTTTCACCTTGGGATCTGCTTCGATATCCTGGATGAGCAAGAAGCAGAAGTCTAGTTTCGAAAGCTCTTCAGTGAGCTGTTTGGATTTACATTGGATACCACTATGATTCTCTGTAACAACCAGATGTGGGATTCGATTATTGAGGAATCCCATATTCGTCGATTTCTCCAGCAAATAGACATCATCTAGGATATGGTAAGTCAATGAGCAAGGATGCTCCATCACATTAAGATGATGTACAGGTCGATACACCTTGCCAAAGACCCGAGGAAAGATCTAATCTGTGATTTTCCCAAACAACTTGGAGTTGTCAAGAAAATCTTGTACAAGGGTCCTGCATGTTGCATACATTGAGCTTTGGGAGCTTTGAGGGATTGCGGTTATTACTAGAGCAACATACGACCATAGGGTGACTCACCCTCCCCTGGTGGTGCGCACTGGAACAAGATGATTCGCTCTCTTGTGGACAAGATGATTCGATCTTGTGGAACAGGATGATTCGCTCTCCTGTGTAGCAAGATGATTAGTTCTCTTGTGAGGCCTGGATTGATGTGTTCTCCATGGCGATTGTAGCAGGATTGATGTGTTCTCTTATGAGGCCTAGATTGATGTGTTCTCCATTGCGGCCTGGATTGATGTGTTCTCCATGGCAATTATTGCAGGATTGATGTGTTCTCTTGTGAGGACAGGATTGATGTGTTCTCCTGTTGAGGCATCCTACCCATGCAGTCCAGGACTCATGGGAAGTACCTCTCATCTGATCAATGAGTAGGGAAATGAAGTTAGGGACCATAGTAGTACCGATGGATCAATCGTTGTATCTATCGTACTCCCTACGCTAGGATGACCTCCATTGATCTGGGATCAATGATACTAGTTTGGGACCAGTGGTAGGAGTTGTACCATTCTATGACACTGACTTTGGGTTGGTTGAGACTAGTCTGGGACCAGTGGTACATACTCTGAGACTAACTTTGTGTTAGTGTAGTACTAGTCTGGGACTAGTGAGAGTGGTACATACTATGATGCTGACTTCGGATCGGTTGAGACTGGTCTGGGACTAGTGGTACACTCTCTGAGACTGCGATACTGGTCTGGGACTAGTGGTAGGAGTGGTAATTACTATGAAGCTGACTTCGGGTCGGCTGAGACTGGTCTGGGACGAGTGGTACACACTCTGAGACTGACTTTGAGTCAATGGAGGATGATACTAGTCTAGGACCAGTTGAGTTGTACTCACTATGACATTGACTTCGGGTTGGTTGAGATTGGTTTGGGACTAGTGGTACATACTCTGAGACTGTATTTGAGTGAGTATGATACATCCTCGATCATTTATTCTTCTTCATAATTCGAACAAAAGCAGAGTAGAATAGAACAATGAAAGAGTAGAGCAAAACAGAGCAAAACAGTACCAATCAGTACAGGGAAGAACAAGAAAAAGTAGAATAGGTAGAATAGAGCAGAGCAGGGCAAGGGTTAGGATGTACAGGGCAATGCATTTGATGGATGAATAGTAACGACCGATAGACAGATTGCAGATGAAGTTATCCCTGGTTGAGAGGGAGTGTTAAAATTGGAAACCAGGGAAAAATTTCATGTGGGTCATCTTATTCATGGCTGATAATATTTTTATTAGATTCCTCTCATCGAGAGGTGTAGGATTGATATAAAGATCATCCGATTCCGATAAGTATTCATGGATATATGAATTTATTTTGATTATGGAATTATTATCAAGTCGACCTACAACCCATGTAGGCTCAGAAGCCCAACAATCGCATCTATTCAAACACCAACGTTGTGTATAAATATAAGAGGACTTTTCCTAATTTTCACTCACTCATCTCATCAAATCTCTCTCTCTCTCTCTACTGCGCAGAAATGAGTCTCTTCTCTACTACGCAGAAATGGGTCTCTCTATCACACATGTGAAGCCAGAAGTTGTTGAACCTGAAGCTGCAACTGCAGAAGTAAAGATTGAATTGCGTGGCCTAGAAGATATCCTCTTTGGAACTACGTTGTAGGTTCATCTCAACCTCCTCTGAAATATGAAACTTTTGGTGGTGGATTGAAGTCAATCCGAAGAACGGTTTACAAGATATCGACTGCCCTAGTTCGAAGCTGGAAACTGTTGAAACTGAAGCTGCAACTGCAGAAGTAAAGATTGACCTGCGTGGCCTAGAAGAGCTCCTCATCTGAACTACATAGTTCATCTGAACCTCCTCTAGAAGCTGCAACTTTTTGTGGTGGAATGAAGTCAATCCGACGGTCGATTTGTGAGATATCGTTTGCCCTAGTTTGATAATGAAGTCACTAATGCTGATGCTCCTGATCTAGGGTTTGCTACTGCTGATATGAATCAGATTTATTGTACTATTTCTCTCTGCTGAATTATTGAAGATAAAAGAAGATTTGATTAAAGGGTTTCCCCACATTGTGGGGTTTGTCCCTGGCTAGCCACCACATCTTGTGTCTCTTGTCTTGGCTTGCTTTCTGTCGATCGTTTAATGTTCTATCTGCACTTTACTTTATGTACACGTGATTGCTAATCTATGGAATATAATAAGAAAAAGAAGTAAACTTTTATAAGAATAGAATATACCATAACTTAACATTAATGCATGCATGCATGAAACTAGTGTACTCCAGATAATTGAATATTCTCTCATAAATAAGTCATGCATGTCAGTTTAGACAAAGACCTAGTTGAGATTAAAGGCAGGGACAGTGTACTATCAGTTGTAAGAATTTTCCTATAAGAAAATCTCTTGCATGCATAAGGAATTCATTCCTTGATATTTGTGCAGTTTTACAGTGTGTTGGAGTAGTGTGTGAATCAATGTCACACAAGGTTACAACTAGAACACCAAGGGAAAACAACACAAGGAAATAGGAGGCTTGTAGGGTAGAGGAGAAGGAATATGAGTTGTCTAGTCTGTCTATGAGCAGTGTGAGGGATTGTACTGAGAGATGGATAGCTATGACAGCTAAAGCTTTGTGTAATCTTGAGATTTTTCCACTTGTATGATAATACAAATAGCAAGGTTTTTAGCTGAGGCTTTCCCCAGAGTATTCTTCTGTGTTTCATGTGTATTGATTCTTCTTCTCTATTATATGTGTTCTGCTTCATCTTGCTCTAATCGATTAAGCTTCCCCAAGTTTGATTGTAGAAGTAGATTAAGTATTTTTCTTTATTATATTGCATTATCAGGTTAATCTACAGTGATAATTTCTACATGGTATCGGAGCAAATGTGATCAGAGCTGTTAACAGTATACTGAGAAGGAAAATTTGATGTTTGAAGTTCTTGATTGCAAGTACAAAATCGAATTCTTATCGCACTTCGGAGTTCAACAATGGTGTTCAATGGCTTGATACTCGAGTATGCATTGGATGTAGCTCGAATTACATAGCATGGAAGGATTGCATCGAAGTGGTATTAGGAGACAATGGTTTGAAGGATTTCGTTGATAAAGAAATCCCTAAGCCAGCTGCAACTAATACACGAGAAATGGTTGAATGGAAGAATTGTGTGGATAAGGCGAGAAGGATTCTTTTGGAGGGAGTTCGAGACCATATTGTCTCGAGTCTCCATTGGAAGGAGACTCCATTTCAATTTGGAAGACATTGAAGGACCTCTATCAGAACAGTAGCGACCAGAGGAAACTGGTGCTCAAGGATAAGCTTTGGAAAATAAAGTGTGAGAAGGGTGATACTATTTCTCCATATCTGAAAAAGCTCACCACCTATATAGATGAGCTTGGTAGTGTAGGAATAATGCCAGCCGATGATGATATGGTGCGTCTTTCTCTCCTTGGTCTTCCTAAGAGCTGGCATAACTACCAGGACTTTGTGAATGGAAGAGAGAAATTACCAGATTGGGAACAACTGTGGTCGGATCTGATGTAGGAGGAGATCAGAAAGAGCACCAGAGATAGTTGTTCATCTAAGCATGATGATGAAGAAAATCTAGCCTTAGAAAGTAAGGCAAGGAAAGGGAAAGGGAAGGCTTCCCATTCCAAATTGAGTTCTTCTCATGGAGGGAAGAAGATTGACAAATCTAAAGTGAGATGCTTTAATTGTCATGAGGTGGGCCATTATGCAACTAATTTTCCATTGAAGAAATCCAAGAAGGGATCCTCGAAAGGATCAGAAGGTGAGGCACTGGCCTCTCAGTTCAAATTGGATTTTACCCTCATCGCATGCATGGTTTCATCGATGGTGGGTTGTGTTTGGTATCTGGATAGTGGAGCCTCATTCCACATGACCAGCGATAAAAGTTTATTCAATAACTTGGAGGAGAAAGACCTTAAGATGTGCATAGAGATGGGTGATGATGGAAAGCACTGTGTTTCAATAAAAGGCACGGTTGCTTTTCAGAGGGAGCATGGAGCTCGTCTCACCCTGACTGAAGAAGAACTTGGTATTGGTTGCGATGTTGGAAGACAAAGGCTATGATGTTGTCTTTAGTAAAGGAAAGGCATTCCTGAGACACATAGCCACAGGTCAGACCAAGAGGATTGGGATTCGAGTGAAGAATCTCTACAAACTAGAGGTAGATGACTGTGCTACATTGAGTTCGAAAGAAGAATTGGTGCAAAGCCAAGACATTGGTGAGTTATGGTATAGATAGTTGGGCCACTTACATCATAGGGGCTTGAAGATAATGTCGCATATCTCTACTGAACTTCCCACAGGTAAACTTGAGCAAGTGGACACTTGCAAAGGTTGCACCTTGCGAAAGTACACCAAATCTTCCTTTCATGATCGAGACAGTCGAGTTGAATAAATCATGGAGCGAGTTCATACCGATGTGTGTGGACAATTCTCGACAGCATCCTCTTCAAAACAAAGGTATTATGTGATTTTCATTGATTATTTTTCTTGTAAATGCTGGATCTATTTCATGCAGAAGAAGGATCAAACCTTCTCAAATTTTTGTGAGTTCAAATCTTTGTTGAGAAAGAATCAGGGAAGAAGATCAAGGCCTTGAGAAGCGACAATGGTGGAGAGTACGTCTCTCAATAGTTTAAGGACTTCTGTGCAGTGGAAGGAATTAAATGGGATTTGACAGCACCTCATAACCCACAACAGAATGGGGTGGCCGAGAGGAAGAACATAATGATTGTGGGGGCAACTCGACCGATGTTGCATGACCGAGGCCTACCACTTCATTTGTGGGCTGAGGCATGCAACACAACAGTCTATTTGCAGAATAGAAGCCTGCATCTCATTCTTGGGATGAAGACACCAGAGGAAGCTTTCTCCAGGGAGAGACCAAATATGGGTCACTTCAGGATCTTTGGCTCATTGGTATATTGCCATGTGACCAAGGATTCCTAGAAGAAGCTTGAGTCAAAAACTGAGTTTGGGATACTTGTGGGGTACACTGATACACCCCACAACTATCGAGTGTACTTTCCTACCAGTCGGAGGACAGTGGTTTGCAGAGATCTCAAGTTTGATGGCAGGAAGGCCATGCGAGTTTCCCTTGAGAGGGAGCTCCAACTACAGGTTGTGGAGGAAATTTTGGTTCCTAAGGAGGAGGAGCCTCAGACTGATGTGGAGCAACCACCTACAGAGGTTCCAGGAGTGGAGACATCCACTCAAGCAGAGTCTTCCAGAGAGGGACCGAAGCGCACAAGAGAAGCTGATAGATTGTTGACGGATGCGAGAGAGAATGTGGGAGAACCATCTTCTTAGCGTAGACAGAGGAGGTCACCTGATAGGTACACTGGATACATGGCCCTTGTTGGGGAATGTGTTGAGACCGAGCCATATTCCTTTGAGGAGCAGTGCAATAGCCAATTTGGGTTGATGCTATGGTGAAGGAGTATGACTCCATAGTTCGGAAAAATGTCTAGGATGTGGTTCCAATACTGGAGAACAAGTCAGTTGTGAGTTCCCATTGGCTTTACAAGGTAAAGCAAGCTGCTGATGGTAGTGTGGATAAACATAAGACAAGATTTGTTGGTCGTGGTTTCTCACAGGTCGAGGGGATCGACTATGATGAGACTTTTTCTCATGTAGCAAGGTACTCATCTATCAGATCGATGTTGGCACTATTATCACAAATGGGTTGGAAGATCCATCAGATGGATGTGAAGACTACATTCCTTCGATCATGAGTTGCATGTGTGCCGACTCAAGAGAGCTTTGTACAGACTAAAGCAAGCACCTCATGCTTGGTACACTAGGATCGACAACTACTTCACCAGGTTGGGCTTCACAAAGAGTGAAGCAGATTCGAACTTGTACCACATCATGGTAGAAGGTAAGCAGTTGATCATTGTGCTTTATGTTGATGATCTCATATTGAAAGATGATGATTAGTTGATAATTTATTTGAAGGAGGACCTTGCAAGAGAACTCGAGATGAAATACATGGGTCTCATGCACTACTTCCTTCGCATGGAAGTGTGGCAGAAGGATGGGGAGTTGTTTGTGTCTCAAGGCAAGTATGCCAATGAGATACTCAGGAAATTCCACATGGAGAAGTGCAAGCCCATGCAGACTCCTCTAGTAGGTAATTGGAGAAAGGAGGATGCTACTTCAGGAGAGGTAGTAGAGGCTACTGTGTATCAGTAGCTTGTGGATTCATTGGTGTACTTAGTGAACACACAACCAGATTTCTGCAATGCGGTGAACCAACTGAGTCAAGCTATGGTTCAACCTACCAAGATGTTTTGGAAGGTAGCTAAGCATGTTTTGAGATACCTCAAAGGAACATCTCAGTATGGATTATGGTATAGATGAACAAAGGGAGTCAAGCTATAGGGCTTCACAAATGCAGATTAGTTACAGAGTCCATCATATCGGAAGAGCACATCATGAGGAATTTTAAACCTTGGGTCAGCTGCAGTTTCTTGGTAAAGCAAGAAACAGAGGCCGGTTGCACTCAGCTCAGCAGAGGCTGAAAACATGGCTACAAGTTAGGCATCATGTGAGGCCATTTGGATGTGGAAAATTCTAGTTGGCTTGTTTGATTAGAGAATGGATACAACTATGATCTATTGTGATAATCAGAGTTGTATCAAACTCTCTGAGAATCCAGTGTTTCATGACAAGTCCAAGCACATTGAAATTCGATATCATCATTTGAGAGACTGTGTGGCAAGGAGGATCATGTTGTTGCAGTATATTTCAACTGAGGAGAAAGATGCTGACATTTTGACTAAGGCATTGTCAAAGTATAAATTCGAGTTCCATAGAGAAAGGATCAGAGTGGCAGATAATCCCTTTCTTGTTGAGAGGGAGTGTTGAAATGTGGCAACAAGAATATTCCAATTTTAATTTGTCCTTGAATTAAAATTGAGAATTAAAATTCAAATTTAGTCTCACCAGCTGCTTGAAAAATAATTAATTAGTTCATCTTGAGTTAATTAGTTGGAGAAATTCAAGATAGAAGTTTTTGTGAAGTCATGCAACAGTTATCCCTTTGATTGAGGAAGTTATCCCTTAATTAAGGAGATAAGGATCAGTTGTATTTGATTTGTAATTAGTTAGCTCAGTTAACTGAGTTAAGTGCAGTTAAATTAGTTCAAAATAGTTTGAGGAACTAATTGTGAGTTCAGTCAGTTAATGCATGCATGCATGAAACTAGTGTACTCCAGATAACTGAATATTCTCTCATAAATAACTCAAGCATGCCAATTCAAACAAAGACCCAATTGATATTAAAGGTAGGGAAAATGTACCATCAGTTGCAAGATTTTTCCTATAATAAAATCTCTTCCATGCAGAAGGAATTCATTCCTTGATATTTGCGCAATTTTACAATGTGTTGGAGCAGTGTATGAGATCAGTGTCACACAAGGTTACAACTGGAACACCCAGGGAAAACAATGCAAGGAAATAGGAGGCTTGGAGGGTAGAGGAGAAGGCATATGAGTTGTCTAGTCTATCTATGAGCAATGTGATGGATTGTACTGAGAGCTAGATAGCTGCGAGAGCTAAATCTTTGTGTAATCCTGAGAGTTTTCCACTTGTATGATAATACAGATAGCGAGGTTTTTAGCCGAGACTTTCCCCAGAGTATTCTTCTGTGTTTCATGTGTATTGATTCTTCTTCTCTGTTATATGTGTTCTTCTTGATCTTGCTCAATTCGATTAAGCTTCTGCAAGTTTGATTGTAGAAGTAGATTAAGTATTTTTCTTTAGTATATTACATTATTAGGTTAATCTACAATGAGAATTTCTACAAGGTCATCCTTCATCCAGTTTCTGACCTTTATGCCACTTAAATATTTTGATTTGGTGATGCATTCCCACATGCACTTGCCAAATAAACCCCTCCATAAAGATTTAGTTCGGAGAGCCTATCCAAAGAACTTCAGGTCTGGTATCCCACATCCTCCTAATCTGTTTGGTATTGTGAGCTTATCTAATTTAATGAGGTTGAATTTGAAACTTTTACTAGAGCCAACCCATATAAAATTTTCCATATTACCATTTATTTTCCTTATAATCGTGGTAGGTAGACAGAAGAGATGTTACCAACATATTGTTAATTGTTGCAGGGCTGATTGTGTGAGAGTGACTCTGCCACTGAAAGTGAGACATAGATGTTCCCACACAATGATATTTTTGTGAAATATGTTAGTGATCTACATCCAATCATTGACTTTATAATCATTTGGCTTAATGTTGAACCCCAAGTATTTTAAACCAGAGAAGATTGGTTGTGTTTCCACTCCAAAAAGATCTGCAATATATTTTATGTCCTCCTGTTGCCCCTCTGCAAATAATAACAAGGACTTACCTGTATTAGTAATGACACCCAATGCATTTCCAAACCTATAGAATATGCGTTGGAGCATAACCCACTTCACCCTGGATAACATAGAAAATAGCAAAATTTTATCCACGAAAAAATTGTGTGAGATCCGAATGTCGTGACCCACTGTGAATCCATGGAAAATTTCCTCTAAACAAACAACTTTGATTTTATGGCTGAGGCCATCCATGATTAGAATAAAAAAAAAGGTGATAATGAGCATCCCTGGCAGAGGTCTCTTCTATCACCCAAAAAAATTGTGGGCTAACCATTTATAATGAGTGCGTATTGAACAGATGAAACACATGCCATAATCCATTCAATATTTTTCATTTCCCTTCCAATCCTATGTAGAATGATGTGGAGAAAAGTCCAGTCTACACAGTTGTATGCTTTTTTTAGGTCCACCTTCATGATAACAACCTCCAATTTCTTAGTGTGAATTGAATGTAGGCATTCCTGTGTTGTGGTAATCGCATCATGGATCAATTTGTCCTATAAAAAACCATATTTCTCCGGAGTAACATAGGTGGACATGGTAGACTTTATTCTAAGTGCAATGATCTTAGAAATAAGTTTGTAAACCAGATTACAGAGTGATATAGGTCTGTATTCTGTGAAGGATCCCACTTCACTATGTTTTGGAATAAGAGCTATGAACGTGTGGTTGATAGTTCCCGTAATATGTCCTCCAATCCTAGATTGTTCAACCATCTGCACCAATTCTGGGCCAATTAGGTCAAGAAAATTCAAGAAGAATTCGACCATCCATCCATCTCATCTAGGGCATTTATATTTCACAAATATTTTTAGGACCAAGTGTACCTCCTCCATATTTTCTATCTTGTATAATTCCTCATTCTTTGCCTGGGTATGCCTCTTCAAAAAAACTGATCTAAACCCCTTCCTCCTCCTCCCTTTTAAAGGCTTAATGGAAATCTCTCCAATCTTCTCGAAGCCTTTATTATTATTATTATTATTCTATAAAATTTTCCTTTTATTTATTTGATTTAAATGAATTTTTTAATTTAAACTATTAAAAGAATCAAACCCCATATTTCTTCTAGACTTAAATGTAATGGTTGCCTCCTATGGAGGAGGATTATGCAATGCCCCTGCCATTTTTCAGAGGGTAGTCCTAAGCATCCTTGCAGAGCTAGTCCGTGACTTTGTGGAAATTTATATGGATGATTTCACCCCGTATGGGTGTGATTTCCTAGAGGCTCTCTCTAACCTGGGAAAATTATTAAACAAATGCATTGAAATGAACTTATCCCTTAGTCTTGAGAAGTGTGAGTTCTAGGTCACTCAATATCCTAGGAAGGACTGCAAGTGGACCCAAATAAGATAACTATCATAAAGAGTGTCCCCACTGCTCAGAAGCAGAGGGATATCATAAGTTTCTTAGGTTTAGCTAGATACTATAGGTGATTCATAAAAGAGATCAACAAGGTAGCCTCACCTTTTTTTGGACTATTGGCCAAGGACTCCAAATTTTTTTGGTTAGAAAGATGCCAAGGGGCCCTAGAAACCCTAAAGGACAAGTTGACTACTGCACCTATACTATGAGGCCCAAATTGGGCTCTTCCTTTCCACATCCATGTGGATGCCTCTGACAAAGCTATAAGAGCAGATCTGGACTAGATAGATGGCAAGCTACGTTATTCCATTTACTTCATCAACAAAAATCTATTCAAAGCTGAATTGAAATATACTGTGACTGAAAATAACTCCTAGTTGTTGTCCATTCCTTGAATAAATTTATCCATTACATCACTGGTTACCATATCTTTGTACATATTGACTATGCTTCTATTAACTATTTGATGAACAAACCTAATGTAAATGATTAAATTATTAGATGGTTGTGTTTATTACAACAGTTTGATCTAACTATCATTGATAAGCCTCGTAGAGAAAATGTAGTTGCAGATTTTTTGTCCATATTGGCTTTGCCTATAGGCCAGGAAGGAATAGTTGATGACCAACTGCCATATGAGAATTTATTCGCCATTTTAGTTCTCTCTCCGTGGTTTTCTGACATAGCCAACTACTTAGTAGCTGTAAAGTTCCCTCCAAATCTGTCCTCCAAGAAAAAGAGAATAATTATAAGGAAAAGTGCCTTGTTCACTTGGATTGGGGGCAATCTCTTCAAGTTATGCCCAGATCAAATTCTGAGAAGATGTGTGAGGGAGAAGGAGTTTTTTGACATCGTTCTCACTTTTCATGATGGGCGTTGTGGAGGCCACTTTTCAGCCAAAAAGATGGTGTTCAATATATTACAAGTTGGCTACTATTGGCCCACTCTCCACCAAGATGCAAGAAGATATACCAGCCAATGTGACTGGTGCCAAAGAATGGGGAAACCTACTCCCAGGGATGAAATGCCTTTGCAACCTCAAGTGAATTTTGAGCCATTCGATAAGTGGGGCATGGATTTCAATGGATCCATTGACCCTCCATCAGTACATAAAAAATACATCATTGTGTTCACTGACTACTTGACAAAGTGGGTTGAAACCAGGCTGTCAAGGTAGCCACAGAAGAGAAAGTGGTTGAGTTCTTGAGGGAAAATGTGTTTTACAAGTTTGGATACCCTAGAGAGCTAGTTATTGACCAAGGCATTCAATTCACCTCACACATGATTGAGAATATGTTAATCCAACATAAGATCAAGCATAGGAAATCAACTCCTTACCACCCTCGGGCCAATGGACAAGTAGAATTTACCAACAGAGCATTGGAAAGCATTCTCACAAAGGTGGTGAGCAATAGCAGGAAGGATTGGGTTGACAGACTAGTGGAGGCCACTTGGGCATACAATACAACTTGGAAGACAACCACTGGCTTCACCCCTTATGATTTTCTCTATGGGAAGAAATCTTTGCTCTCCATTGAGTTTGAGTACAACACTTTAAGAATGGAAGCCCAGTTGGGTTTGGATGTTACAAGGGCACAACAAGAGAGGTTTCTCCAGCTTAATGGGTTAGATGAATTTAGGATGCAAGCCCTCCTGCACACAGAGGTGAATCAAGTACAAAGAAAGGTTTGGCATGACAAAAATATCAAAGACAATTTTTCAAGACGGTGATTGGATCCATTGTATGACTCTAGGTTCAAGGATTTCAAAGGCAAGTTTATGACAAGATGGTTGGGCCCATATGTGATAGAAAAGTTCCGTGACAATGGGGTTGCTTAGATAAGAACCATTGATGAAGAAGGTATCCCCTTGCTTATCAATGGGTATAGATTGAAAGCCTACAAAAAGCCTATGTCAAATAAAGAGTTCATTAATAGTATCAGTAAGGCAGTAATGGTGATTGAAGGAGTCTCGACTTCCACCTCACCAAATTTTTGAAGACTGTTGAATTTTTAAAAATAATAAAAATAAATAAAAATAAAAATAATAAGACACATAGGTGAAAACCTCCATGAGGCACCTAAGGCCCACTTTTGGGTTGAAAACCTCATTGAGGCAACCCAAGAATGAAAGAAAAAAGAAAAATAAAAGACCCCTGGGTGAAAACCTCCCTTAAGGAGCCTAGGGTAGGCAACCAGGATGAAAACCTCCTTTGAGGCAGTCTGGTTGTCTTTCAAAAAAAAAAAGAGAAAAAAAACACAAAAATGTAATGGAAAGGACCTCAAACCTGCCCACTCATAACAGTTCCGGTTTTTGTAGGTTTTCGAGAAAATAATGGCCACCAAGTTTAGAGGGAAGAAAGTCATGAAAAACCCCATTCCTCCTTCATTCATTTCATGTCTTCCATGACCCCCATGTCTCATGCATCCATACTCATCTCAACCATCAAAAATCCAATTTTCAGGAAATTTTCTGATTTCTACAAGATTTCCTGAAGTTACTACAGGAGTTTCCTGTAGTACTACAGGAAGTCCTGAAAATCGACAAGAATTAAATCTTGGTTGAGAAATCATAATGAAGACATGTTTTTGGTTGAAAGAGGAGTCCATTGACCTCACCACATCTCAATCAAAACCATTTCATGATCATGTCACCCCCTATGTTCATTAATAAATCCTATTAGGAAAGGGAAAAAATGTATAAAAAAGTATAAAATAAAGATAGAGGAAAGAAATGATTAGTCCAAGGGCCATCCCATCAGTAGCCTACCTCACCTACCACTCCATCTCCCCATTTCCACACATTCCACTCCTACTTCAACACATCTTCCTCCTCCAAGTAAAAGAAAACAAACAAAGAAAATAAAAAGAGGCAGCTATAGGATTCCCGGTAGTACTACAAGAAACCTTGTAGCAGCTTATCTGGGACAACAAAAGTCTTAAGGCTCCTCCTTTAACACCCATGCAGAGGAATAATAGAAGCACACCTACAGACACTATGGCACCTATCCAAAGCTCAGCAATAATAGAAGAGGCCAGCACTTGCACATCATAACAAAAAGACAACCTATCAACAAAATAAAATCAACAAAACAAGAGTAGAAGAGAAGATGTACCTGAACCAGAAGCAGCACAGCAAAGCCACCCTCTAGCATGCATCACCAAAGCAAAGGAAGCCACAATTATGACACCTCATCCACACTCTCTCCTAAGTACGAATATGATAAAAATGGTAGGAATATGAAAAAGTTGGTTTTATAAGCTAAAGGTGGCCAGTTAACTTGGCCACCCTCAACCCAAAAAAAAAAGAGTTAAGTTCTATTCAGCTAAACACGTGACAAGGTCACATCAAAGGAAATAAATTAGAAAGGTGGTCAATTTATGTTTTATAGGAGTGGGTGATAATTACAAGAAAGGGTTGTATGATAACTAATAGTGGTCCAACGGTCCAAAAGGAGAAATTACATACCCAAACAACCAACACATCACTCAAAGAAATCGACCATAAATAGAAATATTCCCTAACTTTCATGAAATACATCGTTAATTTTGATATTTTGAGAGTTGGGACCACTTGGAGAAGCCATTAAAGGAGAAATCTAGTCTCGAACATCGTATAGTGAGCACCTATAGGAAACACGGGAAAACTATAGGAAATAGTGAGAATTGTCAAAAATTCTACGAGGGGGTGACTACGGTCTAGCTATTAAAAATTCTCCTCAAACAAGGAATTACAATGAAATATTAATGGCCCTTATCCTCTATGCTTTAATTTGTAAAGAGGAAAGGAAAAGAAATTGTCATTTCTTTCTAGTAATTACATTGTGCATAGAGATAGATAGAATTGTGTGGAGGAATTGTATGGAGTTAAAGGGAGAATTATAGTCATAACCCTCCTAAAATATAAACCCTCGGTCACCTAGGAAAGATATTAAGATAAAGCCACCAAAATTCATACAATTAGATTGATAGAGAGAGAATATGGCATGAGGTTTCAACATAAAGGAACCCACCAAAACAACTAGAATACATCTCCATCCTCCCGTGGTAGAAATATTTATAAGGCATCAATGTTTGGGATTCTTCGAGCTACTTAGAGGATATGATGATGACGTAGCTAGAGAATTTACAATGTCACTCACACCTCAAGCTATAGTTAGTGCCACTACTATAGTGAGTGGATTTTCAGTAACAATTACCCCTAAAAGCATCAACGAAATCACTACACTTCCTCTAGGTTTACAATGGAGAAAAGAGGATAAAGCTAGCAACACTTATGCCAAGAAAAAGAATTTCTTGAAAAATGAGGAACCAATTGAGGAAAAAAATGGGATTATAAGGGAGAGAATTCCATATCCTTGGGATGAATTAAGCTATCACATTCTCAAGTATACTTCTTGTGAGGGAAGGCCTAGTATAGTCTACAGTTACCAATTTAGACTGCTCCATGAGCTGAGATTTGGAGAAGAGTTACCTCCTAATAGAAGACTTAGTGTGCCCTAATTTTTGTTGCAATCAATGATAGACATGAGCATCAAGGTATAGGAAGGAAAGCATCAGTAGTTAGCACCTCATGGATTGATCAAGCTGATACTGGAAGATGCCCTAAGCCAATTCAGAATCCGTATTATGTGGTCAAATTTGTAGACATGGACAGAGAATATGTAATTCAAGCAATTGAGTATGAAAGAGACCCAACCTCTAGTGGTGAGGAAGAGGAAGAATAACCAGAAGGAGAATAGGATGAAGAACTAGAAGGAGAGGAAGAAGAGGAAGAAGAACTAAAGAAGGAGAAGAGGAACATGGAGAAGAAGAAGAAGAACCAGAGGAAGAAGAGGAGGTAGAGATAAATGAAACAGAGGAAGAGAAGGTGTTATACTTCTATAGTTATAGGTGTCATCTTTCATGATTGACTAGTTGAGATCTGTAATATGTTCATCCTTTCCTTGTTGTAAAGGTTTCCATATTATGAAGAAAAACAAAAAATTAAAAAATGTAAAGAGGGTATACCCTAAAATAAAAATCAAAGGGTGAAAAAATAAATGGTCAAAAAGAAAAAATGAAAAGAAATGAACCCCAAACAAAAGGACCGAGAAAGTGTGCAAGTCCAAATGCCACTGCTATCTCATTTTCTGTAAATAAAGCATCATGTACATCTTGTTGAAATTTTGCCACAATTGATGAATGGCCAAACAGCTTAATCTTGGCCAGTTCATGTTTAAATTTCCTGTTTTAGAAATAGAGAATAAAAATCTGTCCAAACTATTTAATCTTGGCAGATGAGTAGATAGGTAGAGAAGCAAACGAGCTCAACTGTTTAATTTGAGCCCTTGAAAGAAATAAATGCAGACTTAGGTAGGCTTATCATGCAAAGAAAAGAAGATTTGAAGGGTTTGCCAATCCAAGTGCACCCAAGAAAAAGAGAAGAAAAAATGTTAGGCAAAGTAGGTTGGGTAGGCAGTTTTGATGTTGCAGAAGGTGACTTGTGATGTATTGTGTAAATATGCTAACTTTCAGTCCCATCATGGCAGATATTTTTGGAGCAGCTCAAGCGAGGCATGACTAACTCCCCTTCATACTGTTTCCAAAATCATTTACTAATTTCCCCCAATGATATTGAAATCTGCCTAAATATCACTGTCATCCATCTCATTCCATAGCTTTTGCCTAAGTAAGAATCTGTTTTACTTAGGGTTAGCCATATTTTTGTACAAACTCTTTTTCCCCTTAAGCCTAAGTTTTTTAGACTTTATGACTTAGTGCATGTTCATTTGTATCTTTTCATATTAATTGTTAACATTATTATATAAATCCCATGAAAAAATACCCGAACCCCGTATTATGTATTTATAATAAAGTCCTCGCATTATGAATATTTCCCGCCCCTGGTTAAATATATAACCATAAACACATATTTTGGGAGTTTATAAATTCACCTGGAGCTTATTAAACAACCCTCCCTGTGCGCAATTCTAGAGTTAATTAACTGCCCGGGTTAATTAATAACTTAAGTAGCCCCACAGACTAATGAGAATGCCCTCGATACAATTAATAACAGTTTGAATGAACCGGACCCGCCGCTTAACTACACGCCATCTCTCGTGACCGTCCGCCGTCTGATCAGGCCCTGTCCATCCAACGATCCACATTCATTTTGTGACCCCCCGCCATTGCCAAAATTTAAGTCCCGGGGAATTGGTGGTTTTTGCACCATACCCAAGACACGCATCGATCATCCACTATGATCACTGCCCCTCCGCCCGAAATCACCCAAGCCCAAAGGCGGTGTGGGCAAAACCATTTACCGCCCTCCTGCTGACCCCTCGCTGATGTCATCCGCTGACGTCAACTGACCTCTGCTGACGTCACACCACCATGTCACCATCCATACTGCCACGTCACCTGCCACGTTGTCTATTTGGTACCACTGCTGATGTCATGCTGATTTCACCCATCCAAAAAATAGAATTTTACTGCCAAAATTATTTTTGTTCAATATATGGTAAAAAGGTCATTTTTGTTATAATTTTGTTGTGAACAGTGCTCCAGGTTTTGATGTCGACCGAGGTCGCATTTCCAATCTTTTAAACTGCCTCCTGACCACGAAGGCTCCATCAATGAAGCTCGCGCCCTCAACAAACCTGCCCAAGATAGTTTTCTTCCTCTTAATACAGTTTAAAGTAAACCGAGGGATCTCCATGTTCGCAGAAGAAGAAAAAACAGAGATATGTGCTGCCCCAGCTAGTGGAAACCCGCAGAGACATCAATTGCAGAAAAAGCTGGTGTAAGGACACATTGCAGTTCCATTTTTGCCAGACAGTAGTGAGCAGGGTCGCTTCAGCGTTAAAGAAGATGACTAAAGTCAAAGAGAATCAGAGGAGCATTGAAGTGTATCAGGGTAGAATTAAAAGCATATCAAATCATAATTAAAGAGTATCAGATCCGACTAAAAGAAGCAGATGAGAAGTTTAATGCAGCAGTTAAGACAAAGAGTCGGCGCACAGCTACTTCAGACAGCTGCAGGCCAAACCCTAATAGGCCTGCATCCAGCGCAACATCAGATATTTTTCCCGAGCTGTTTCTACCTTGCTTGTAAATTACTTTAGGTTAAACTTAGATATTGTCTCATAGCTTTGATGAGGCATTCTGTTGTACATATTTTTTGTATAAATACCCTCTTCATCAGAGTTTTGAAGAGGTTGGGTATGTGTAGATTTCTCTAGACTTCATTGTAAATACTAAACTTTGGAATAAAAAGCTGTTGGGATCAAACCATTGTCTAGTTTACTGGAAGAAGAATTGATGCAAAAGATCTGTCACAGAATTCTTGAATCAACCCATGGATCAATGAGTACTTTCTACCTTGTGTTTTATAGTTTCTTGTTTGTTATATCATCTATGTTTCATGATCTGAATAGTAGAGAAAAGGATTAATCCAGAATTTTCTTAGTTGCACTCTGTTTTCAGTCTTTACTATTCTCCGTGTTTTCTTCAGAATTAGAATAAATAGTGAATTCTTAATTGCTCCTATTTCCCCTGATTCTCTCATGTTGATTATTTGATAAAGAATTCTTAATTTCTCTTTGTCGGTAAGCTCTCACTTTCCCTCTTTCAATATGATGAAGGATTCTTAATTGCCCTTCACCCATTTGACTCCATTCCATATGATTCCAGCGTTTAATTGTTCCATTGTTTGACTACCTTGCTCTGTGATTCCATCCTCTGTTAAGAAAACAAATCTAGGAAGCCATTCTCATTTTTTACTCCATCATGCCCATTGGATTGAACTCTTCAGTTTTTCCTCACTATTCTAATGAATATCACCACACAAACTCAAAACAAAACCCTTGTACCTCATAAATAGCCTAAAACCTTTGAAAAACAAAGCTAAATCATAAAGAGAGAGCCCTCTTTGGATGCAAATTGGCTAGAATCTATATCTAAAAGATTGGTCTGTAGTTACCTCAGCCGTATTCCCTTTCTTACAAATTTTGGGAACAACCTGAGTGATAACAAAAGGATAGTTGGGAAGAAGCACAAAATGCTGAGTCAAGCCTTGAAATACATAGCAAGGAAGGGGAGGAATCCCTAAGAGTGTCTCTTGAACCCACAGAGAAGGAGGCAGATACTACCTTGACTTCTCTAATTACACCCATAAAGTCAACAGGAAAGAGGTAGAGTTAGACTCCCATATACTTCAAAACAAGGAGGAGCACCAAGATAAAACAACGAAGTCCAAAAAAACCTACCAAGACCCATGTCATCATTGAAGACTCACCATGAGGACAAGAAAATCTAGTCTCCCAAGAAATGAAAGGTGAAGAGGGCACATCAAAATAGGCTTCCCCAAGGTCACCAATCACCTATGTTAGGAGGTATGTCACCAGGTCAACCTCAGCAAAGAAAATTAAAGAACCTTTGACCCCCTTTCAAAAAGGGAAAGCCTCCTATAGGAAACACAGACAATCCTATAGGAAACTTTGTTAGCACTACAGGAAACACAGAAAAATGAGCAAGAAGGACAACATGGAGAAAGGGAAGGAAAGGAAGAAAAAAAAGAGTACAAGGGGAGATAGATACTCTAAAGACAGTAAAGGGAGAATACAAAGAGCTGCAAGAACCTAGCCCATAGCCAAATCTTAGCTCCTATTACAGATTAATCGAGGGAGGCATAGTAATACCACAAAAATCTGCCATCCCTCTATTCTTTGAAATTGAAAAGGAGAGATCAAGGACACATCATTGCGTTGGAAATAATACTGAGAGGGGGGGTTAATCAGTATTATCAAATTCTTTTCAATCTATCTTCCTGTTGTGCTCTACAACAACCCCCCCATTTCATATCATTTTTATTTATAAAGATTAACATATGGAATGGGTCCCTTTTAAAGTTTGATTGGCATCAATACCTCTGTTGTTCAAAAAGGCCCGATAATCAAATGAGCTTATTTATTTAAGCCTTTCGAACAATAGTTTTTCAAGAAATAAAACAATCTTTTATTATTGCGATAAAGCGATCGCAAGATCGCATATCGCAATGATATGGAAAACACATTTAAGTGGCACATTGGTCTCCGCCGATGCGATTTCGCTATCGGCGATCGGCAATACTCCATACACATCTTAAAAAATGCACATAACATAGGCCCCGACGCGACGCGATATCAGCGATCGGCTATCGGCGATACTTCGTATGCGGTCAAAGCATTTTAAGACATTTACTCTGATCCGATGCAATTTCGCAATCAGCAGTCGGCAACATCCCATGCACATCAATAAGGCGCCCAGGTCTTACCCCCGATGCGATGCGATATCGGCGATCGGGGAATCGGCACTTCACTCTAAATGCACCTTGTTATATTTCTCCACACTAACCCAATGCGACATCGCAATCGGTGTTCGGGAGGATCCTATGCTTATGATTGTAAAATACCTATTCTCCGAAGCGATGCGATATCGTTGTAGGCGATCGGCATTTCAAAAGACATGACTTAAAATCTAAAGTATTATTGATACCCGATCGATAGAGCGCGGATTTCGAAAAAGCCGTTAAATGGAGGGATAAGGTGATGCATTCGTATTTAAAGTTTTTCCCCTTCGATTAACGATCACCTGCGCCCAACCGCCAAAATATCTATTGCACACTTAAGGAAGTCATTCAGCCGGATAACAGTGTAATAAGCATTTAAGGAGTAGCAGGCCTTAAACGACCATTTAATACATCTGTAATATCTTCTCATTTATTGGATCCGCAACCATTTTTGAGAGTTAATCTCTCTGCACGCTTTGATTGATATATCTCTCCCACCATAGATTTTCATTGTTATGTTTCCATGTTACAGTTTTTCTTGCCTTTGTGTAGAATTCATCTTTCGAGAGAAGCCTGAGCAAGATGGGAAAGAAATCCAAGAAGACCGCGGGTTCCGCTGCTACATCAGTTGCAGGACAAGCTGCCGCCGATAAAAAGAAGGGTTTAATATCGGATACCACATGCACTGGTCTCACTAGAGCTACATGGCAAGGCACTTATAATTTGCTAGAGGCCGAACAACCAGTGGTAACAGTGACAGAAGCTGGTGTGGACTTACTCAAGAAGTCTGATTCTACTCTCAAAGATTTGGCCGACTCTTTTCTTCACAGGATAGCGGCCAGAGAATAGATTCTCCCCTACACAGACGTCATGCGATGGGCAATTGAGGAAATTCCAATCCTCGACAGAACTTTTAGCACTAGAGATGGGAGGATTTTCGGATCGTTCAAGCTAGAGCATCTAAGGCAAATGTATCATTTGCCCGAGCCGGAGAAGGTGTATAATAAGACTTTCCTGGAGAAATTTGCAGCTGATAAGGAAGTGGAATCCGAACCCATCCGGGATTGGAGGCAGAATCCGGCCAAACACAAGCACGAGACTTCCGGTAAGTACTCAGTCGATTCTTTGGCTTCTCCCTATTGCTATGCGGGGATAATGATGTGTAGGCTATGGGGATTACATGACTCTGCTAACTTTACCATAGAGATGGTTCCTCTAATGGAGGCAGCAGTAAACAGCATAATTATGGATTGGGCCACTATTCTCTCTGATAAGCTAGCCGTAGCTGTTCGTGATTTTAGAGCTAATTCTGTTGTCACTGAAAGGAAAATTCCCCCGTTTTATTACAGTGCATATATTTTAGATACATTATGTTTCAATTCTGAGTTTCCCGTCCTCGGTTGGAGGTGGACTGCCCAAGACCCCTCACCCATTCATATATACCACCAGAAATTGTGGAAGTCTTCTTACAAGCACCATTTGTACCAAATCTGCAATGGCTTTATGGTTCCCATTCATTATTCTATTTTTGATAAGCCCATTCCCAAAATCTCCTATCTAGCTTCCTTTGATTTACCAGTGGTAGCAAGTTGGTTTGGAGAAGAGAGATTTACCTACATTAGGGTTTTCGGGAGCCAAGCCAATCTGCATGTTCTCCCTTTGTATATTCTAGATAAACTGCTAGCAAGAGAAATCGCCTATCAGATTATGGCCGAGAGTACTACACAGACTCTCAAGAAAGAAAAGAAGAGGGGCTGGCCCTCTTTTCCCTTGAGAATTGGTGTCTATACTCTGCATGATCTCAAGCATGCAGAAAAGGAAGCCACAAAGATTCAATCTTTAACCCTGGCCACTATCCCAAATAGGCTATATGATCCAAAGAAAACTGCTTACACTGCATTAGAACAGGCCAAATTGACAAAATTTGACCATCAAGAAGATATGTTTGATGACCTGTTCGTTGCCTCCAAAACAATAGGTCATGCTAAAGAACTCGCTAGGATGAAATATAATGATGAAGGGTTAACTGAGTTCAATAAGCTTAGAGAGCAGAGGTTGCAAACTCTGCCTCTAGATTTACTGGCAACAACCCCAGCGACTTCTTCAAGCGAGCCTGGTCGGCAACAGTCAAGCCAGCCTCATGTTACAACAAAAGATCAGAAGAAGCAACAGGAGGAAAGGCAAAAGAAGGAACAGGCAGAAAGGCAGAGAAAGCAGCAGGAGGAAAGGCAAAAGAAAGAACAAGCAGAAAAACAACAGAGAGCACAAATGGAACAAGAAGAGAGAAAGAAGAAAGAGGTAGAGGAACAGCAAAAGAGGGAACAAGAGGAGAAACAGAAAAAAGAACTGGCAGATAGGCAGAAAAAGGAACACGAAGAAAAATAGAGGAAAGAACAAGAGGAGCAGCAGAGGAAAGAGCAGGAAAAAGAGCGGAGCGAGTCCCAAGCCGAGAAGCAGAAACAAACCACCATTGATCCCGAATTGCTCCAACAGTGGAAGCAATTTGACTCTATTATCAGTGGAAAGGAAGGTTCCAAAGATACGGACACCTCCAAAACAAATGACACATCGGACATCACTTCTCCTCAGGTTCTAAGTGGAACCAGCGGCCCACCCATTTCCAAGGATGTTGAGGTAATTCCTAAAGACCCTTCCGATCAAATCGTTCTCCAGGTGGAAGATATTCCTCCCCTGGATGTTTTCTACAGCCCAAGGCATAGAGCAGTTGTAAAGCGATCAAGGAAAAGACAAAGGACTGATCAACCTTCTATCTTTCTAGAGCAAACAGTCACGGGTAATGTAGTATGGAAGGAGGAATTGGACCCCTCCGATGACCTAACAAAGCTGTCACAGTATGCAGGAGCTTATTCTGCAGCGACTATTGATAAGGCATCGAAGGTAAGTCTTCTATTGAAGACTAAGGACCAAGAAATTTTTGCACTACAGGCAGAAGTGACCGAGGCAAAGCAGAAGGCAGCGCAAGCAGAAGAGCAGTTGCTGGCACAACAACAAATGAACAATTCATTAACCCAGCAATTGCAAACAGAGAGGCAGAGGATCGACCAAAGCGCGATCCAGAAACAAAAGGAATTATCGGAGGCATTGGCACAGTTGAAGACAGCAAATGAGCTGATGATGAAAACGAAGGACGAGCAAATAGCTCAATTGTCAGCACAGCTCGAAGTCATAAAGGGCACCCAAAAAGTGGAGGATTTCAGAGGAGAGGCATCGCAAATAAACAGTGCATTAATATCTCAGATTAGGCTCCTATGCCATCAACTCACTGAGGCAGAACCTTTGTGTGAGCTAACTACATCAGTATGTCAGCAGGTAGAGAAGGCCATGAGTGAGTTAGATCAAGCTGAAGAAACCATAATCGCATATCTTGATTGGCAAGATTCTCATGTGGGAAAAGCAGTGAATTTGCCTAGGATCCAAGAAACATACAAGGACATACTCTTCACAGAATGGCACACTCAAGTGATGAAAGCAAAAAGGGCGGCTTCGAGGTGTAAATTAATTGCCAGCAATATGGTTGATCTGGTCAACAACAACCTCTACTTGGCAAACATGATCTCCCAGTGTACACCTGGAAGCATAACAACAGCAAATATGATTGAGCAATCAAGTTATCCTGACTTGGAGGAGAAGGGGAGGTTAATCGCTGGAGTTAATACTTTGACTTACGATGCATATTGGCTCTTTCTGATCAAGCCACACACACAAAGGTCGGCCCTCAAGTGTTTAACTGATGCTCTCGGGTGCATAATTCCCGATATTCAAGATGCCACATACGCTGCTCAGCTCAGTTCGCGCCTCAACAAACCGCCTGAAGTAGAGCCAATGCTAGCGATATGTCAGCTCAGGTTTAAAGGCAAAGAGCCTACCTGATGAATCATTGCCGCCGATTGCCAGATCGCTGAGGAAGATAGGAGGAATATTTATTGATGCCAACTTAATAGCATTTCAGTTTCTTAGATATTTAGATTAGTTTAGTATTTATAGACCCTTTCATGTTTTTAGAAAGGGTCGTAAAATTTTGTAATAGACTTAAAGACTGAAGTTTTCACTACTGTGCTTCAGCCTATATTCTTTTATGAAACTTGACCAATGGTTCTTAGTTTAACAAGAAAGCTTCTTTATGCAATTGCGCACTATTGTCTGTTGTTTGGGATGTTTTCTGAGTTGAAGGAAGGACTGCGACATAGCGATTGATATATGGGAGTGTTAAGCAGCTTATATGGTACTTTTATCTGCATCTGTATTCATTCCTTTTATATGAATTGTTATGCAATTATTCTTGCTATTGTTGAATACATGTATGCGCTGTAACAACAAATCTCTATCTCATTCCACTATTGGATGTTTTGTGATATGCCTTTTCCTTTAATCATGCATGTAACAATGATATAAATGACAAAGTGTAGTAATTTCGCTATTATCGCTTTGCGTAACTATTTATGCACAGCAGTCTTGAATGATTTAATATCTATGTTTTAGCGATGGAGTCATCTATATGCCTGTCTTAAAGCACAGATCATCAAACGCTACGCTTTAGAAATCGATAAGTCCCCGGGGTAGACCATAGTTATTATATTTTGCTGATAGTTTTAGTTATTCGCTTATCGCCAGCATATTTTATAAGTCACTCATCCATCCCGTTTACCTATAAGTGTTGGGAAACTGGTCCCATTATCCCCAGTCGGAGCCACTATTCCAAACGGAAAAGGAGCTGTATTAAGGTCCGGACCGGGTGGTTTCCCCAATGTTGTTGCAGCGATTTTTGAGGCATCAACATTTCTGGCGCTAGAAGGAGGGCCTGACTGTGAATGGCAAACAAACCTAAATCTGCAAGCCATTCTAAGAGTAATTCTCCCTCCGAATCCCCTCGGAATTCTCATTCGCGTGCTGGTTCGCCAGTATCCGAACAAGAAGAAGAGGAATCAACTACCACTGCTCAAGCCCATCATACTTCAGAACAATTAAGTCTTGAATCACCTGAAGTTCAGTCTCTTATCCATAAACTTCAGAGTTTCTCGATTTCGCCACAGAGATCTGAGGTATCTCACAGCAGTGCGACTTCGCAGTTCAAATTACCCCATCCTCTCACCAGACTTCAGAGTGAAAAACTCGGTATTGAACCTACTGAGTTCCCTTTACCGAAAAGGAAGAAGGCAAAGAAAAATACTGAAGGATCTGATAGTGAAGAGCTTTCATCCATATCCTCCATCTCAAATTCTCATCTGCAAAGTCAACCATCCACTCCTCCATTACATACCAATGTTCACCAGGGATTAGGTGCTATAACATCCCAACCTGCTCACTCCTCAATATTGTTTCCCTCCCAGGCATCTGGAATTTCAGCGGTAGTATCATCTACTACTATTATAATGGCAGACCCATGGACCAGACCTGGTGCAGTCAATATGCCTGCACCATTGCATCCATTACCAGATCTTCCTGAAAAATGGCTGCCCAAGTTTAATCCAGATAATGGGACCCAAGCTGAGGAACATATCAACAATTTCATGTTGGCAGTCAACCTGAAAGGAGTAACAGAAGAAGAATCTGTTGTTGTTAGGCTTTTCCCTTATACCTTGCAAGGATCAGCATGATCCTGGTATTTTTCTCTACCCTCTGGTTCCATCACCAGTTGGAACACCTGCCAAGAGCAGTTTCTTACCAAATATGGAGATGATAGGTCTTTGGCTACTTTAATAAACGATCTCTCCAATCTGAGAATAGAGCATAGGGAACCAATAAAGGAATTTAATCCTAGATTCAATAAGCTGTTGAACAAAATCCCTACAGCTTCCAAACCAAGTGAACAAATTCGGAGCGAATGGTATATAACCGCTTTGCCTGCCAATATAGCCATTTTTGTAGACAGGGCTGGGAAACCTACCTTAGCTGAAAACATGAAAGAAGCACTTGCTGTGGAAAAGCGCATTAATGCTCTAGAAAAGAAAGCTGCTCTGGAAGACAGAAAAGCCAAAAAAGTCTCTTTTAAAGAGGATTCTAAGAAGAAAACCCCAAAAGACCCATATGACATGGAGGGTTTGCAAAAGGTCCTGAAAACTTTGTCCAATGAAATGGTTGATATAAAGAAACAGGTAGCCGAAACCTCAAACAAAAGACCATTTAGGACCTATAAGAGAACTGAATCAAAGCCACCGAATGTCATATCTAACGCAGATTCTGAGTAAGAAGAAGAGGAGGACGAAACAACCTCACAAACTGATGATGAAGAAGAAGTAGTTGAATGCCATGGAATGTGGGATTTTATACTCCCTAACTCTGATACCGATAACGAAGAAGAAGCCTTCCCTGTCACTACAAGAAGTAGAAGTACTCCTGATCCTATCCAGGCCACTTCAAAGAAAAGGAGTGCAGGTGCTGCCACAACAAAGGAAAAAGCACCTCCAAAGAAATCACCTGCAGTAGTTCCCCAAAACCAGCCTTCAACTTCTAATTCTCCTTCAACATCTAAAACGTTGGTGGTATCCGATTCAATGGAATACAACATTGTTGATGACATGAAGAAAACTAAAGCAAACATAACCATGTTTGAACTTAGTAAATTAAAACATCAGCAAAAATTACTTCTTAAAGAATTGAATGCTGTTCCTTCTACACCTCTTCCCAGTGCTAAAGCTGCTAATGATTCAGGCCAACCTCCTCCGAGTATGGTTGAAGCTACCGATTCAGTTCTGATTGGAGATAGATCAAACTCTCATACTCCACCATTCCTTCTAACCTATGAGATTTATAATCGAAACCTGCACAACTGTTTAATTGACTCAGGGGCATCATCTAACATAATGCCTGCTTCAGTTTGCTCTAAACTGAACATTGAACCCCAGAAGTCTGCCATCCATATTGTACAGTTGGACAGAACTAAAGTACAGGTTGTGGGAGAAATTAATTCCGTAACTATCAGATTGTCAGCTGATCCCAGGATAGTACAAAGAATTGATATCTTAATAGCTGATATACCTGAGTTTTATGGTTTAATTTTAAGTAGGGATTGGTCTGAAAAATTACATGGGTATATTTCCACCGATTGGTCGCACATGTGGCTTCCCTATAAGGGTAAGCCAAATCAAATAAGGATTGATCGAGAAAAACATATGACCCACACAGTTACTGAATTTGAACAAGAAAACCCGCCCGTGGCGTTCAATAATAACATTTTGGGGAATTATTCATCAGAATCATTCTTTGGCAACTTTGTTGCCCAACCCTCACCTTTCTCAGTTAATCATTTTTCATCTCAGATTGAAAATTTTTCACAAACAGATAAATCTAGATGTTTCAATGATGATGAGAAAACTGTAAATATGACTCCTAATTTTCCTTTATTTTGGTCTTTGTATTTTGATGGCTCCAAGTCAAGCGAAGGCTCAGGTGCAGGATGTGTTTTGGTTAGCCCACATGGGGAAAAAACAATGCTGTCTTGTAGATTAGAATTTGAATGCACTAACAATACGGCCGAATATGAAGCCTTAGTCCAGGGGTTATATAAAGCGATCGGCCTTAAGGTACAATACCTAAAAGTATTTGGCGATTCTGAAATAATTGTTAAACAGGTGAGAAATGCAATTCATTGTCTCTCAAATCACCTCAAGCATTATCAATCGCTAGTGCAGGATCTTACATCACATTTCTCAGCATTCAACATTTCCTCAATTCCTAGGTCACAGAACTCAGCAGCTGACCTACTAGCCAACGTAGCTTCCAAGCTTCTGCCTTCTGAAGACTACAGTCTTGATAGATTTTCTGTAGAATTGATTTTTAGGCCTTCAGTTCCTGATAATGTGACTAACTGGAGAGTGTTCAACCATGATGAAGATATTTTACAATTCTTAACCTCTGAAAAGTCCTATGATAACCAAATCATTGAAGAAAATGAGCATGACTCACAAATGAAAGAATCACCTCAAGAAAATGCAATTCCTAAGCCTGTAGTAAAGCTAGAAGATCTTTATGATATTAAAGACAGGTTTAGACCTGTAATTAATGCAAAGCTCCAAAGCTCTACCCTAAGGTTTGAATTGATAAATTTAGGTACCGAGCAAGCTCCTCAAAATATCAATTTAGGATTAGGACTTTCTTCAAGTGAAAAGGAGGCATTCATTAGATTGTTAAAGAAAAACAAACAAATTTTTGCTTGGAAATATGATGATTTGAAAACCTATGACACATCTATTATCCAGCACACCATTCCTATGCTTCCCGATAAAAAACCAATCCAGCAGAAGTTAAGAAAAATACACCCAAATTTAGAGAGCCAAATAAAGTCAGAACTTAACAAACTCCTGAAGGCCAAGATTATTTTTCCAGTCCGACATTCAAACTGGGTCTCTAATATGGTGCCAGTCAGAAAGAAGAATGGCGACATCTGAATTTGTATTGATTTCAGGAACCTGAACAAAGCAAGCATGAAAGATAATTTCCCATTACCCACTATGGAGCAAATACTTCAATTAGTGGCAGGCTCTGAATTGATGTCCTTTCTGGATGGTTTCTCAGGATACAACCAAGTTTTGGTTCATCCTGATGACCAACTCAAAACCACATTTAGGACAAAATGGGGAACATATGCATATCAGAAAATGCCTTTTGGACTTATAAATGCAGGGGCGACATTCCAAAGAGCTATGGATACAGCTTTTAGAGGGTTGATTAATAAAACAGTGGTCGTCTATTTAGATGATATAACTGTATTCTCTAAAGAGAGGTCTAATCATTTGCATGACTTAAGTCAAATTTTTCAGCGATGCAAAAGGTATGGTATTTCTCTAAACCCTAAAAAGTCATTTTTTGCTCTTAATCAAGGGAAGCTCTTGGGCTTTATTGTATCCAAAAATGGCATTTATATTGATCCTGATCGGATCAAAGAAATCTCTGAAATCCCATTTCCTCACAATAAAAAATCGATGCAGTCATTTTAGGCCAGATCAATTTCGTTAAAAGATTTGTTCCAGATTTTTTTCAAATTGTTTTGCCACTTCAAACAATGATTAAGAAGAATTCAGTCTTTAAGTGGGGATCAACGGAAAAGGAAGCTTTTGATCTAATCAAGCAATCAATAATCAGTGCCCCAGCCTTAAGTACTCCAAATTTTTCCAATCACTTTACATTGTATACCATGGCATCCGACTTATCTTATGCTGCAGTACTCACACAATCAAATGATGACAATTTGGAAGCACCTATCTCATTCTTTAGCTCTAATCTTCAGGGTGCTGAATTGAATTACTCTGACGTAGAAAAACAAGCCTTCGCCGTATTTAAAGCAGTCAAGCATTACAGACCCTTCCTTTTGAAAACCCACACAAAAGTTATAGTTCCTTTCCCAGCAGTTAGGCAATTATTAATCCAAAAGGAACTGGGTGAAAAAAGAGCAAATTGGGTCACAACGCTTCAAGAATATGACTTAGAAATTAAACCAGCAAAGATTGTTAGAGGTCAAGGTTTTTGCAGGATATTGGCAGGAGCATCCAACCTTCCAGAATCAGGAGATACAAGCCAAATTGAAGAAATCAATCAGCTAAGTGCCACTGATTCTCAATCACAATATGCAGATTTAATCTTTTTCTTAAAGAATGGCTATGCCCCCACACATTTGTCTTACAAAAACAAAAGGGCCATAAGGTTAAAAGCAAAGAATTTCACTCTTATTGATGATGTGCTTTTCAAGCGAAATTATGATTCTATCTTGTTAAGATGCCTTGAGAAACCTGAAGCTCAGAAGGTTTTGCAGGAGCTACATGATGGACCAGCAGGAGGACATTTTGGAGCAGACACAACAGCTCACAAAGTTATTCATGCTGGGTATTATTGGCCTACTCTATTTAGAGATGCCCACGAATATGTAAGGAAATGTTTCAACTGCCAGACTTCTAGTGGAAGACAACGTAAATCAGCCTTCCCTCTGCAACCAGTCAACATTGAACAACCATTTGAACAATGGGGATTGGATATCATTGGGGAGATTACACCACCATCTTCCAAACAACATAGATATATCCTCACTGCTACTGATTATTTTACTAAATGGGTGGAGGCTATTCCTTTGAAGACAGCAAATTCAGAGACAATCATTGAATTCATAGACCAATTCGTCATTACCAAGTTTGGTGTCCCAAACGCTCTTGTTTTTGATAATGCTTCCTATTTCTCAGGCAATGCTATGTATGATTTTGCTATTAAGAGGGGGTTTAAACTGAAGTATTCTGCTAATTATTATCCCCAGGGAAATGGCTTAGCCGAATCTACTAATAAGAATCTGATCAAAATCATTAAGCGAACTATTGAACAGAATCATAGAAACTGGCACAAATCTTTGATGTTTGCATTATGGGCTGATAGAATAACGCAAAAGGCTTCTATTGGATCTTCCCCATTTAATCTGGTATATGGAAAAGAAGCAGTATTGCCTACAAATCTTGTTCTTCCCTCTTTGGCCCTAGTACAGTACATTGAGGAGACTCCTTCTTCTTCTATCCAGCTTAGACATGATCAAATTCTCAAATTAGAAGAGGAGAGAGAAAAAGCTAGAATCACTCATGCCAAACATCAGCAAATCATTAAAGCAGCTTTTGACTCAGTCTCATCCGGTTCAAAACAATTTCAAGTCGGTGACTTAGTTCTGAAATGGGACAAAGCCCATGAAGATAAAGGAAAGCACACCAAGTTCCAGAAGATGTGGCTTGGACCATTTCAGATCTGTGAAAAGATAGGCCTTTCCACCTTTGTATTGCAAGACTTATCAGGGTTGAGAGACTCTCTCCCTGTTAATGGCCTGATCTTGAAACAATTCTTTAATTGAGGAGGTAACCCCTTCTCCTTTTTAAAGTTTAGTAGATTTTTGTAGTTTGTAGGATTTGTAGAAAATAATGTTGTAAGATATCTTCCATTGACCTTTTGCTGTGTTTGAAGAAGTTGTCTCACAAGGGTAATATGAATATTTTCTTTTAGATGATAGAACTCTCAACCAAAAGAGATAATTTCTAGGAAATTAGATATCTTTGTATTCTGGAATCACAGTCTAACTTTTGCAGACTCCTCTCAAAAATATAAAAGTTCTGTGAATCATTTTCTGTTTTCAAAATTGGTCTCCAAAGGTTATCCATATTAAGATAGAAGCTAATCCATTTTCAACACCTTCAACTCTTGACCTGTCATCCATTTGCTCTTAAGGAGAAGATTGTTCACTCCATTCACTAAGGTTTATGATTATTCAGAGTGTAATTCTAAAATATAAAAGATTAAAGATAAGAGGTCTTATTACAAGCCTGCTTACCATGTTCATAGGAAAATAATTTAACTGACATTACCAAGACTGCATATCAAAACAGGGTAATGGCTTGGAATTACAAGACAAGGGGTCTCATCACGAGCCAGCTTGTTCAGTTAGATTACTACCAGTGAATGGCATTGTCAACAGCTGGCCACCAAACTAGGACAATGGCTTTTATCTTATTAATAACAAAGAAGAAAAAGGAATTGAAATACAAAATATGAAAACATGTTTTGGATTCATTCTGTTAGTCGCACTCTTAAGTGAATGGAACAATGGACAATAACATGGTTAAAAGGTATCCCTGTCGAGACTATAAACGTTTGCTGGCAGCAGAGGCTCTACCTATGACAGAGGGGTTCATTTTAAAGGCTGATTTGGAAAAGTGTTATGTTTTATCATTATAAACCAACAAAGGCCTATTTTAAAACTTAGAATGCATTTATTTTCTTTAAAAAGGGAGGAAGTTAACAAAATAATTTCACTTTATTCAGAATGCACAGATATCTAGTTATATTAGAATTCTCCCCTTCTGATTGAGACTCTATTTGAAAAAGCTTAAGTGTTTTTATCAGTTCCAGAGATAACTGGTTCTTCCAGCGAATCGCCAATTGTTGTGCTCTACAACAACCCCCCATTTCATATCATTTTTATTTATAAAGATTAACATATGGAATGGGTCCCTTTTAAAGTTTGATTGGCATCAATACTTCTGTTGTTCAAAAAGGTCTGATAATCAAATGAGCTTATTTATTTAAGCCTTTCGAACAATAGTTTTTCAAGAAATAAAACAATCTTTTATTATTGCGATAAAGCGATCGCAAGATCGCATATCGCAATGACATGGAAAATACATTTAAGTGGCACATTGGTCTCTGCCGATGCGATTTCGCTATCGGCGATCGGCAATACTCCATACACATCCTAAAAAACGCACATAACATAAGCCCCAACGCGACGCGATATCGGCGATCGGCTATCGGCGATACTTCGTATGCGGTCAAAGCATTTTAAGACATTTACTCCGATCCGATGCAATTTCGCAATCGGCAGTCGGCAACATCCCATGCACATCAATAAGGCGCCCAGGTCTTACCCCCGATGCGATGCGATATCGACGATCGGGGAATCGGCACTTCACTCTAAATGCACCTTGTTATATTTCTCCACACTAACCCGATGCGACGTCGCAATCGGCGTTCGGGAGGATCCTATGCTTATGATTGTAAAATACCTATTCTCCGAAGCGATGCGATATCGTTGTAGGCGATCGGCATTTCAAAAGACATGACTTAAAATCTAAAGTATTATTGATACCCGATCGATAGAGCGTGGATTTCGAAAAAGCCGTTAAATGGAGGGATAAGGTGATGTATTCGTATTTAAAGTTTTGCCCCTTCGATTAACGATCACCTGCGCCCAACCGCCAAAATATCTATTGCACGCTTAAGGAAGTCATTCAGCCGGATAACAGTGTAATAAGCATTTAAGGAGTAGCAGGCCTTAAATGGCCATTTAATACATCTGTAATATCTTCTCATTTATTGGATCCGCAGCCATTTTTGAGAGTTAATCTCTCTGCACGCTTTGATTGATATATCTCTCCCACCATAGATTTTCATTGTTATGTTTCCATGTTACGGTTTTTCTTGCCTTTGTGTAGAATTCATCTTTCGAGAGAAGCCTGAGCAAGATGGGAAAGAAATCCAAGAAGACCACGGGTTCCGCTGCTACATCAGTTGCAGGACAAGCTGCCGCCGATAAAAAGAAGGGTTTAATATCGGATACCACATGCACTGGTCTCATTAGAGCTACATGGCAAGGCACTTATAATTTGCTAGAGGCCGAACAACCAGTGGTAACAGTGACAGAAGCTGGTGTGGACTTACTCAAGAAGTCTGATTCTACTCTCAAAGATTTGGCCGACTCTTTTCTTCACAGGATAGCGGCCAGAGAACAGATTCTCCCCTACACAGACGTTGTGCGATGGGCAATTGAGGAAATTCCAATCCTCGACAGAACTTTTAGCACCAGAGATGGGAGGATTTTCGGATCGTTCAAGCCAGAGCATCTAAGGCAAATGTATCATTTGCCCAAGCCGGAGAAGGTGTATAATAAGACTTTCCTAGAGAAATTTGCAGCTGATAATGAAGTGGAATCCGAACCCATCCGGGATTGGAGGCAGAATCCGGCCAAACACAAGCACGAGACTTCCGGTAAGTACTCAGTCGATTCTTTGGCTTCTCCCTATTGCTATGCGGGGATAATGATGTGTAGGCTATGGGGATTACATGACTCTGCTAACTTTACCATAGAGATGGTTCCTCTAATGGAGGCAGCAGTAAACAGCATAATTATGCATTGGGCCACTATTCTCTCTGATAAGCTAGCCGTAGCTATTCGTGATTTTAGAGCTAATTCTGTTGTCACTGAAAGGAAAATTCCCCCGTTTTATTACAGTGCATATATTTTAGATACATTATGTTTCAATTCTAAGTTTCCCGTCCTCGGTTGGAGGTGGACTGCCCAAGACCCCTCACCCATTCATATATACCACCAGAAATTGTGGAAGTCTTCTTACAAGCACCATTTGTACCAAATCTGCAATGGCTTTATGGTTCCCATTCATTATTCTATTTTTGATAAGCCCATTCCCAAAATCTCCTATCTAGCTTCCTTTGATTTACCAGCGGTAGCAAGTTGGTTTGGAGAAGAGAGATTTACCTACGTTAGGGTTTTTGGGAGCCAAGCCAATCCGCATGTTCTCCCTTTGTATATTCCAGATAAACTGCTAGCAAGAGAAATCGCCTATCAGATTATGGCCGAGAGTACTACACAGACTCTCAAGAAAGAAAAGAAGAGGGGCTGGCCCTCTTTTCCCTTGAGAATTGGTATCTATACTCTGCATGATCTCAAGCATGCAGAAAAGGAAGCTACAAAGATTCAATCTTTGACCCTGGCCACTATCCCAAATAGGCTATATGATCCAAAGAAAACTGCTTACACTGCATTAGAACAGGCCAAATTGACAAAATTTGACCATTAAGAAGATATGTTTGATGACCTGTTCGTTGCCTCCGAAACAATAGGTCATGCTAAAGAGCTCGCTAGGATGAAATATAATGATGAAGGGTTAACTGAGTTCAATAAGCTTAGAGAGCAGAGGTTGCAAACTCTGCCTCTAGATTTACTGGCAACAACCCCAGCGACTTCTTCAAGCGAGCCTGGTCGGCAACAGTCAAGCCAGCCTCCTGTTACAACAAAAGATCAGAAGAAGCAACAGGAGGAAAGGCAAAAGAAGGAACAGGCAGAAAGGCAGAGAAAGCAGCAGGAGGAAAGGCAAAAGAAAGAACAAGCAGAAAAACAGCAGAGAGCACAAATGGAACAAGAAGAGAGAAAGAAGAAAGAGGTAGAGGAACAGCAGAAGAGGGAACAAGAGGAGAAACAGAAAAAAGAACTGGCAGATAGGCAGAAAAAGGAACAAGAAGAAAAACAGAGGAAAGAACAAGAGGAGCAGCAGAGGAAAGAGCAGGAAAAAGAGCGGAGCGAGTCCCAAGCTGAGAAGCAGAAACAAACCACCATTGATCCCGAATTGCTCCAACAGTGGAAGCAATTTGACTCTATTATCAGTGGAAAGGAAGGTTCCAAAGATACGGACACCTCCAAAACAAATGACACACCGGACATCACTTCTCCTCAGGTTCTAAGTGGAACCAGCGGCCCACCCATTTCCAAGGATGTTGAGGTAATTCCTAAAGACCCTTCCGATCAAATCGTTCTCCAGGTGGAAGATATTCCTCCCCTGGATGTTTTCTACAGCCCAAGGCATAGAGCAGTTGTAAAGCGATCAAGGAAAAGACAAAGGACTGATCAACCTTCTATCTTTCCAGAGCAAACAGTCACGGGTAATGTAGTATGGAAGGAGGAATTGGACCCCTCCGATGACCTAACAAAGCTGTCACAGTATGCAGGAGCTTATTCTGCAGCGACTATTGATAAGACATCGGAGGTAAGTCTTTTATTGAAGACTAAGGACCAAGAAATGTTTGCACTACAGGCAGAAGTGACCGAGGCAAAGCAGAAGGCAGCGCAAGCAGAAGAGCAGTTGCTGGCACAACAGCAAATGAACAATTCATTAACCCAGCAATTGCAAACAGAGAGGCAGAGGATCGACCAAAGCGCGATCCAGAAACAAAAGGAATTATCGGAGGCATTGGCACAGTTGAAGACAGCAAATGAGCTGATGATGAAAACAAAGGATGAGCAAATAGCTCAATTGTCGGCACAGCTCGAAGTCATAAAGGGCACCCAAAAAGTGGAGGATTTCAGAGCAGAGGCATCGCAAATAAACAGTGCATTAATATCTCAGATTAGGCTCCTATGCCATCAACTCACTGAGGCAGAACCTTTGTGTGAGCTAACTACATCAGTATGTCAGCAGGTAGAGAAGGCCAGGAGTGAGTTAGATCAAGCTGAAGAAACCATAATCGCATATCTTGATTGGCAAGATTCTGATGTGGGAAAAGCAGCGAATTTGCCCAGAATCCAAGAAACATACAAGGACATACTCTTCACAGAATGGCACACTCAAGTGATGAAAGCAGAAAGGGCGGCTTCGAGGTGTAAATTAACTGCCAGCAATATGGTTGATCTGGTCAACAACAACCTCTACTTGGCAAACATGATCTCCCAGTGTACACCTGGAAGCATAACAATAGCAAATATGATTGAGCAATCAAGTTATCCTGACTTGGAGGAGAAGGGGAGGTTAATCGCTGGAGTTAATACTTTGACTTACGATGCATATTGGCTCTTTCTGATCAAGCCACACACACAAAGGTCAGCCCTCAAGTGTTTAACTGATGCTCTCGGGTGCATAATTCCCGATATTCAAGATGCCACATACGCTGCTCAGCTCAGTTCGCGCCTCAACAAACCGCCTGAAGTAGAGCCAATGCTAGCGATATGTCAGCTCAGGTTTAAAGGCAAAGAGCCTACCTGATGAATCATTGCCGCCGATTGCCAGATCACTGAGGAAGATAGGATGAATATTTATTGATGCCAACTTAATAGCATTTCAGTTTCTTAGATATTTAGATTAGTTTAGTATTTATAGACCCTTTCATGTTTTTAGAAAGGGTCGTAAAATTTTGTAATAGACTTAAAGACTGAAGTTTGCACTACTGTGCTTCAGCCTATATTCTTTTATGAAACTCGACCAATGGTTCTTAGTTTAACAAGAAAGCTTATTTATGCAATTGCGCACTATTGTCTGTTGTTTGGGATGTTTTCTGAGTTGAAGGAAGGACTGCGACATAGCGATTGATATATGGGAGTGTTAAGCAACTTATATGGTACTTTTATCTGCATCTGTATTCATTCCTTTTATATGAATTGTTATGCAATTATTCTTGCTATTGTTGAATACATGTATGCGCTGTAACAACAAATCTCTATCTCATTCCACTATTGGATGTTTTGTGATATGCCTTTTCCTTTAATCATGCATGTAACAATGATATAAATGACAAAGTGTAGTAACTTCGCTATTATCGCTTTGCGTAACTATTTATGCACAGCAGTCTTGAATGATTTAATATCTATGTTTTAGCGATGGAGTCATCTATATGCCTGTCTTAAAGCACAGATCATCAAACGCTACGCTTTAGAAATCGATAAGTCCCCGGGGTAGACCATAGTTATTATATTTTGCTGATAGTTTTAGTTATTCGCTTATCGCCAGCATATTTTATAAGTCACTCATCCATCCCATTTACCTATAAGTGTTGGGAAACTGGTCCCATTATCCCCAGTCGGAGCCACTATTCCAAACGGAAAAGGAGCTGTATTAAGGTCCGGACCGGGTGGTTTCCCCAATGTTGTTGCAGCGATTTTCGAGGCATCAACACTTCCTTATTTATACTTTGAATAATTCTTCAAATATTGATCATTAATTTGTATGTCAGTATCATAAAATAATGAGCAGGAACAAGAAAAACAAATAGTCACACAAAAGAACACCATATATAAGGTGGAAACCCAATGTGGGTGAAAACCACCTGCTGCAATATGTCTCTATCTTCTTTCAGTTAGAAACTCCTTTTACAATGATTTTGTACTGGTGCAGTCCTTTACCAGTACGCAGGCTACAACCTGCAGAGAGCTACAACCCTCTCTCGTTCTCCAGCTTCTCCTGGAAGGGAGCTACAACCCCCTTAGCTCTTGTACTAGCCAAGATACTAGTACGTAGGTGCTGGCCTACTGAAGGCTACAACCTTCTCTTTCTTCCAGGGACCACGTTTCATAAATTTTCAGATTGGATCCATGAACATCAATCAATCATCAAGTATATCTGTATCAAACAATCTCCTTTTCCCAATTAGCACTGAATCAAGTAAACACTTCTCTGACAGCTGTACCCTGAACACAGTAACAGTAACCACACACCAAATTCTGAACCCAGAATACTGCAGCAATAGACAGAGGCAACTAGATCATAATTTAAAGATATACACTACTTCAACAACCTGAAACCTGCGTGCAGATCTATAAAGGATAATTCCTTCTTTCAAATATTCAGACACTAATTAACCCAAATTGTCAGATTTATAGATCAAGCATGCACCTCATATAACAGATCAAAATCATGCAAAGATACTATTATTCAAGCATAAAGATTATGACCCATCAAAGGAACTTATCCTTCTTTATGCGCTAAGGTTCCTCCTTCATTCAGATCCAGATCTGCACCATAACCCAATCACAAATATTTCAGATCTAGCACTTATTAGATATTCAATTTAGTCGATGATGCTTTTCCAAATGATCTCCTTCCTCTTTTACAGTCTTAGGCCTTCCACAATACCACGGTCCAAAACCATAGGATAAAAAAACTATTGGACTAATACCATGAACCAACCATGATAGTGCGTAAGATCAACACTTTTGGATCCAATACCACGAGCCAAAACCATAGGATCAAAAACTATAGGACTAATACCATGAACCAACCATGAAAGTGCGTGAGATCAACACTTTTGGATGTAATACCATGGACCAAAACCATAGGATCAAAAACTGTCGGACTAATACCATGAGCCAACCATGAAAGTGCGTGAACTTTTCTCTTCATGAAAGGGACTTTTCTCTACATGAAAGTGCGTGAACTTTTCTCTACATGAAATAAACTTTTCTCTGCATAAAAGTGCGTGAACGTTTCTCTACATGAAATAAACTTTTCTCTGCATAAAAGTGCGTGAACTTTTCTCTACATAAACTTTTCTCTGCATATAAGTGCGTGAACTTTTCTCTTCATGAAAGGGACTTTTCTCTGCATGAAGGTGCGTGAACTTTTCTCTACATGAAATAAACTTTTCTCTTCATAAAAGTGCGTGAACTTTTCTCTACATGAAATAAACTTTTATCTTCATGAAAGAAACTTTTATCTTCATGAAAGTGCGTGAACTTTGCTGCACTATAATTTATCATCTGAGATGAGTGGGTTGCCATCAAGTACAACATATGTATCATAATGCCAACACATTGGATGAAAATTTCTAAATCAAAGAGTGTAGAGGATGTGGGCCATATGGAAGAGACATTGCTAGAGACGGGCAGAGAGTTAAGTGAGATAGGAGACAGGGAAAGAGTGATGAAATCTCAACTAGAAGCTAAGAACACATGGCTAAGGAGGCAATTACAGGAAAAAGAGAGCCAATTGGTGACTACAGAAAGTCTCTCTATGGGGGCACTCCAGTGTAAGATGCCAACAAAATAATATTCCTTGTATCTCAAAGAAAAGTGGTTGTAGTTTAAGATAAAGATCCTATCATAGCAAGGGAGTATGCCTTTCCAAGACTATAGGTAGTTCATTGAGATCTGTGACCAAAACACACTAGAGGACAGGGCCAAGATATATGAATTCTACTTACATAGCTTGGCCTTAATAGACTTGAATGTGTGGGACCCTAATCCAAAGTTGGGGGACTTACAACTAATGGCCTTAGAATCATGGATGATGTTGGAATTATGATGCATGTGTTGTACTTGATGGCAAACAACTCATAGAAGATCAACTCACTTATATATATCTAGATGAATCTACGAAAGAGATATCAGGTGACAATTCTCAGTATGACAAGTCCAAAGGGGGAGATTGTTGGCATTATGAGACAAGTGTTGTCCTTGATGGAAAATCACACAAATGATAAATTATAGTGCAGCAAATTTATTTGATAAATTATAGTGCAACAAAGTTTCCTTCATGTAGAGAAAAGTTCACGCACTTTTATGCAGAGAAAAGTTTATTCCATGTAGAGAAAAGTTCACGCACTTTTATGCAGAGAAAAGTTTATTCCATGTAGAGAAATGTTCACGCACTTTTATATAGAGAAAAGTTTATTTCATGTAGAGAAAATTTCACGCACTTTTATGCAGAGAAGAGTTTATTTCATGTAGAGAAATGTTCACGCACTTTTATGCAGAGAAAAGTTTATTTCATGTAGAGAAAAGTTTATGCACTTTCATGCAAGAGAAAAGTTCACACACTTTCATGGTTGGTTCATGGTATTAGTCTGAAAGTTTTTGATCCTATGGTTTTGGTCCGTGGTATTGCATCCAAAAGTGTTGATCTCATGCACTTTCATGGTTGGTTCATGGTATTAGTCTGACAGTTTTTGATCCTATGGTTTTGGTCCGTGGTATTGCATCCAAAAGTGTTGATCTCACGCACTTTCATGGTTGGTTCATGGTATTAGTCCAACAGTTTTTTGATCCTATGGTTTTGGACAGTGGTATTGAGAAAGGACTAAGGCTATAAAAGAGGAAGGAGATCATTTGGCAAAGCATCTTCTAAATTATTGAATATTTGATAAAGTGCTAGATCTGGAATATGGTGATTGGGTTATGGTGCAGATCTGGATCTGAATGAAGAAGGAACCTGAGCGTAAGGAGAAGGATAAGTTCTATTTATGGGTCAAAATGTTAAGGCTAGAATAGTGGTATCTCTATATGATTTTGATCTGTGATATGTGGCGCACACTTGATCTATAAATCTAATAATCTAGGTCTGAATTATTGATGCATGTTTTATTGTACACATGTTATGATCTGGGTATGTCTGATGTATGGAACAACTGCAAAGTTATAAGGAAATATTTGCAGATCTGTATGGAGGTTGGCTTTGGTGAAATAAGAGATTGATGATGCAAGTGTAGTTGATGGGTTTTTGATGTTCTTGGATCGAGTCTGAAAATTAATGAAAAGTGGTCCTTGAAAGAAAAGTAGTAGGGGGTTGTAGCTCCCTTCCAGGAGAGACTGGAAAACGAGAGAGAGAGAGTTGTAGCTCTCTGCAGGTTGTAGCCTGCGTACTGGTAAAGGACTGCACCAGTACAAAATCATTGTAAAAGGAGTTTCTTATTAAAAGAAGATAGATACATATTGCAGCAAGTGGTTTTCACCCACATTGGGTTTCCACCTTATATCTGGTGTTCTTTTGTGTGACTATTTTCTTTTCTTGTTCCTGCTCATTATTTTATGATATTGACATACAAAGTAATGATTAATATTTGAAGAATTATTCAAAGTATAAATAAGGAAGATATATTGAAAATAATTTAATAATACTGATTCACCCCCCCTCTCAGTATTATTTCCAACAATTGGTATCAGAGCAGGTCCTTCTGAAGAAGCTTGATCGCTTGAAGGAAGATCTAACATCATGAGAAACCACGAGAGGGAAGCATCAATCAGGCCACCGATTTTTGATGGGACAAACTTCGTATATTGGAAGGTAAGAGTTACTGCCTATCTTCAATCTTTGGGTACAGAAGTATGGGACATTATAGAAACAGGGTATATTTTTCCATCAGCTACTCCTACAGATTCAGCTGAGAAGAAGAAATATGAAACAAATGCAAAGGCAGTTAATACTCTTCTAGGATGTCTATCTCAATCTGAATTCGTGAAGGTTATGCAATATAAATCCGCAAAAGAAATATGGGACAAGATTGTTTTGAGCTACGAAGGAGATGAACAGGTAAAACGTGCAAAACTTCAAACCCTCAGGATTCAGTATGAGAATCTCAGAATGTATAATGATGAAAGTGTGGCTAACTATTTCCTTCGGGTAGATGAGATTGTTAATTGTATGAAAAACTTGGGTGAAGAAATAAAAGAGGCTGTTGTGGTTGAAAAAGTCCTAAGATCATTGTCCCCCAAGTTTGAATCTAAAGTATCTGCAATAGAAGAAAAGGAAAATCTACGAACTCTTACTATGTCTCATCTACACGGAATTCTAACTGCTTATGAAATGAGAAAAGGAGGTCCATGAGACAGGAGAGAAGCTGCTTTTAAGGCTTCAGGCAAAGGAGACTACTATGAATCAAGTCACGTGCCAGAAGAAGAAGAAGAATCAAATTTTGTCAGAAATCTTCAACGGGGTACTGGAAGGTTCAGAGGTAAGCTACTTTTTAAATGTTTTTCTTGTGGAAGAGTAGGTCATTATGCTGCCAAATGTCCTCATAAGGATAAGATTGACAAAGGAAAGGAACCTGCTAGATGGAACAAGAAACAAAATGCAAATAAGAAAAGCTACTACACTCATGAAGACAGTGATGGTCTATCAAATAGTGATGAACATGAACGAGGTAATGACTATAAACTTTTAATGGCATTTGAAGATGATGATTACATGGATGCTATAGATGTGGATAGTTTTTATGAAGAGATTTCTAGACTTAAGACATGTATAGAAGAAAAGAATATGATCATTGATACTCTACAATTTCAAATTGATGAAAAAGAAAAATATCTTGAAAAGTTAGAAGGTGAAATTGTTGACCTTAGAAAAGAAATTGAGAAAACAAAGGATATTAATCTTAAGTTTGTCAAAGGATCTAAAACTCTGGATGAGATCATCAATGTACAATGTTCTCTGCTAAACAAGATAGGTCTGGGGTATAATGGAGAAACATCTCAAGCATCCACCTCAAAGAGTTATCTTGATGCAGCAAGAAGGAATGAGCAAAAGCACAATGGAGATCACCAGGTAAAGCAGAGACGAATTACATCAAGAACGAACAAAGACTATCAGGTAAACCAGGGGCAATCTGTCTTAAGGATGAACAAAAGCTACAACCAACCACAAGTAAAATCTTCTCAATTTGCTTCAAGAATGGATGACAATAGAAATTACAATCATTTGGCCGGTAGATTTGATAATCGCAGAAGTTTCTTCAATGTGCAATGTTTCTCTTGCCATAACTTCGGTCACAAAGCAGCTCAATGTGTTGCATATAAAACAATCATGACTAGAGAAGCTCAAAAACAAAGAAGTATGATCGAGATTACAAAAAGGACCTATAACAACTTTTCGGCTCTTGAAAATGAAGTTGAATGTTCTATTTGCAATAACTTTGGTCATGAAGATTCTGAATGTAGGAGCAGGTTTCAGCAGACAAAGGAACAAGCCTCAAGCACCAAAACATGGAGAATGAAGGAACCACAAACAGAATGATGTGGGATAGCATTTTATGCAGAAGGACAAGAAAATCTATGGTACATTGACAGTGGATGTTTGAAACATATGACAGGTGATAAAGAAAACTTGAATCATATTCTGCTTTAGAAAAGGGAAAGAAATTTTCTTTTGGAAATGATACTCCTGCAGCTATAAAAGGAAAAGGCACTGCTCAGTTAAAAGAAAAGGTCAAAGCTGGAAATGTTTTGTATGTTGATGGATTGAAGCATAATCTTCTAAGTGTCAGCCAGATGTGTGATCAAGGAACCGAGGTGATATTTAGATCAAACAGATGTCGTGTTCGTGATCTTGATACAGGTGAAACAGTGATCAAAGGTAGAAGAACTCCAAATAATCTATACATATTTGAAGAAGGACAACAACAATGCTATTTGAGCAAGGATGATGAACACTGGTTATGGCACCGGAGGTTGGGGCATCTAAGCTTTTCACAAATAAGGAAAGCATGCAAATATCAGGCAATTCGTGGTCTTCCAGATATCAAAATTCCAGACAACACCATATGCAAATCATGTCAGTTTGGAAAGCAAACCAGAACTAACTTTCCGGAGAAGGAAGGATCAGCTAGCATGCCTCTTGAGCTAGTCCATACAGATGTATGTGGTCCATTTAGGAAAAGGACACCTCGAGGAGAAGAATACTTGATATTATTCATTGACGATTTCTCCAGGTTTGTTTGGTTAGGACTTATGAAGCACAAAGACGAAGCATTCGAGAAATTCAAATCCTTCAAAGCGTTGGTTGAAAATGAATCAGGTTACAAAATTAAGTGCCTCAGGTCTGACAGAGGTGGGGAGTTTACCTCAAATGAATTTTTCGATTTCTGTGAAGAAAATGGGATAAGAAGAGAATTCTCTACAGCTAGAACTCCTCAGCAAAATGGAGTGGTGGAAAGGATGAACAAAACAGTCCAACAAATGGCTCGTGCTATGCTGGATGAGTTTGGAACTGCCGCAAATTTCTGGGTGAAGCCGCATATGCTGCGGTCGTTATTCTCAACAAAACAAATGTCCGAGTGAACAACACTCAAACTCCTCATGAGCTCTGATATGGTGAGACTCCTTCAGTAAAGCACTTCAAAATCTTTGGGAGAAAATGCTATATTAAGAATACTGATGAGCAACTTGGCAAACTTGAACCTAGAGCAGATGAAGGCATTCTTCTTGGTTATTCTCCACACAACAAAGCATATAAGTGCTACAATAAAAGACTTGGAAGAATTGTTGACAGCATTGATGTAGTGGTTGATGAAAAGGGATACATTCCTAGGCAAGTAAATCATGAAAATATCGAAGAAGATGAAGACTACCCTCAAAGACAGAATGATGAACAAAAAGAACCTCAAGGAGCACCAGAGGAACAGATAAGAATAGAAGAGAAGACTCCATCCCGGTATGTTCAGAAGAATCATCCAGAATCTCAGATTTTGGGGTAGAAAGAAGCAGGTGTACAAACAAGAAGAACAATTGCAGAAGCTTCAAGCTATTTGGCATTACTCTCCTCCACTGAACCACAAAATGTAAAAGAGGCATGCAAAGATGAATGTTGGGTCAAAGCAATGGATGAAGAACTTGAGCAGATCGAAAAGAACAACACTTGGGAGTTGGTTCCTAGACCAAAGGATAAGAATGTTATAGGGACAAAATGGGTCTTCAAAAATAAGTTGAATGAAAATGGGGAAGTAATTAGAAACAAGGCAAGACTTGTTTGTAAAGGGTATGCGCAACAAGAAGGAATATATTTTGAGGAAACTTTTGCTCCTGTTGCAAGACTTGAGGCCATCCTAATGTTCCTTGCTCTCTCAAGCTTTCAAAAGTTCAAAGTATTTCAAATGGACGTGAAATCAGCCTTTCTGAATGGAGACTTAGAAGAAGAATTATACATTGAGCAGCCAGATGGGTTCATTCTTGGAAATGATCCAAATCTTGTATGCAGACTGAAAAAGGCTCTCTATGGTCTTAAACAAGCTCCAAGGGCTTGGTACTATCGCTTGGACAAATATCTTCATCAACAAGGTTTTTCAAAAGGATCAGCAGATAGCAATATTTATATAAAAATTGAAAATGACAAATTGCTAATACTTGTTGTGTATGTAGATGACATTATCTTTGGTAGCAATGAAGAATCTATGAGTCAAAGCTTTACCTTGGTGATGCAGAAAGAATTCGAAATGTCCTTGCTTGGAGAATTGACATATTTTCTTGGCCTGCAAATCCAACAAAAGAAAGGAGGGATCTTCTTGTCTCAAACCAAGTATCTCAAGCAAATTTTGAAGAAATATGGCATGGAAGATGCAAAACCAGTATGTACACCCATGGTCACAGGATGTAGCCTCAGTGCAAATGATGAATCAGCAGCAGTACATCAACCAACCTACAGATCTATGATTGGAAGTCTACTTTATTTGACAGGTACCCGACCAGACATCATGCATGCAGTGGGAATAGTTGGAAGATTTCAGGCAAATCCAAAGGAAACTCATCTTCAGGCAGTAAAGAGAATCTTCAAATATCTTCAAGGGACTCAAAATTATGGCTTATGGTATCCTAGAGATACAGATCTCACACTTCATGCTTATACTGATGCAGATTGGGCCGGAAGCATGGATGACAGGAAGAGCACAAGTGGTGGTGCATTCTTTATGGGTTCCAGATTAGTATCTTGGTTCAGCAAGAAACAGAGTTCGATTGCCTTGTCTACAGTTGAAGCAGAATATGTTGCTGCTGCATCTTGCTGCACTCAACTCCTTTGGATGATGCAGACCCTACAAGATTTTCAAATCACTTGTACACCACCTATCTCCATCTTATGTGATAATACAAGTGCAATCAGCATTTCAAAGAACCCAGTCATACACTCAAAAACCAAGCACATACCAATCAAGTATCACTTTCTCCGGGAACAAGTGCTTGAACAAAAGGTCAAGTTGGAGTATGTTCCTTCTAAGGAACAGGTTGTTGATATACTCACCAAACCATTGCCTAGGGAGACCTTTGAATACCTCAGGCAAAAGCTGGGGGTTGTTGATGTATCATCTTGTTGTTGAATCTCTTCTGATTGTTGGTTGTACGCAAGGTTCATCTGAAGTATATGCGTACATTGGTTGAAGATCGAATGGCACAGGTTCAGGGGGAGCATATCATGCATTGTTGGCATTATGCAGGAAATACAGAAGGAGATCATGGATGCTGGTCTGAATATTGCTGCAATACGTCTCTATCTCTTTCATGATGTATAAGTCTTGGTTCTTCTTGAAGAACATCTTTTGTAGATCTTTCCTACAGTAAGGGGGAGCATGAACAACACATTTCAGAAAGAGCAGAGCTTTTAGCATGTAGCATGAACAGATTGGTACACCTTGGCATATACAAAGGGGGAGCTCATTTAGAGATTTCAACAGGTACACAGGGGGAGTATGAACAACGGAATGCCTTTCTAGGAAAGAGAATATCTTGGTTCGCCCTTTGCCCTTGATGTCAAAGGGGGAGAGATTTGGTATTGTTGCCATCAAGTCCAAAGGGGGAGATTGTTGGCATTATGATGCATGTGTTGTACTTGATGGCAAACAACTCATAGAAGATCAACTCACTTATATATATCTAGATGAATCTACGGAAGAGATATCAGATGACAATTCTCAGTATGACAAGTCCAAAGGGGGAGATTGTTGGCATTATGAGACAAGTGTTGTCCTTGATGGAAAATCACACAAATGATAAATTATAGTGCAACAAATTTATTTGATAAATTATAGTGCAACAAAGTTTCCTTCATGTAGAGAAAAGTTCACGCACTTTTATGCAGAGAAAAGTTTATTCCATGTAGAGAAAAGTTCACGCACTTTTATGCAGAGAAACGTTTATTCCATGTAGAGAAAAATTCACGCACTTTTATGCAGAGAAAAGTTTATTTCATGTAGAGAAAAGTTCACGCACTTTTATGCAGAGAAGAGTTTATTTCATGTAGAGAAATGTTCACGCACTTTTATGCAGAGAAAAGTTTATTTCATGTAGAGAAAAGTTTACACACTTTCATGCAAGAGAAAAGTTCACACACTTTCATGGTTGGTTCATGGTATTTGTCCGACAGTTTTTGATCCTATGGTTTTGGTCTGTGGTATTGCATCCAAAAGTGTTGATCTCACGCACTTTCATGGTTGGTTCATGGTATTAGTCCGACAGTTTTTGATCCTATGGTTTTGGTCCGTGGTATTGCATCCAAAAGTGTTGATCTCACGCACTTTCATGGTTGGTTCATGGTATTAGTCCAACAATTTTTTGATCCTATGGTTTTGGACCGTGGTATTGAGAAAGGACTAAGGCTATAAAAGAGGAAGGAGATAATTTGGCAAAGCATCTTCTGAATTATTGAATATCTGAAAAAGTGCTAGATCTGGAATATGGTGATTGGGTTATGGTGCAGATCTGGATCTGAATGAAGAAGGAACCTGAGCGTAAGGAGAAGGATAAGTTCTATTGATGGGTCAAAATCTTAAGGCTGGAATAGTGGTATCTCTATATGATTTTGATCTGTGATATGTGGCACACTTGATCTATAAATCTAATAATCTGGGTCTGAATTATCGATGCATGTTTTATTGTACACATGTTATGATCTGGGTATGTCTGATGTATGGAACAACTGCAAAGTTATAAGGAAATATTTGCAGATCTGTATGCAGGTTGGCTTTGGTGAAATCTGAGATTGATGATGCAAGTGTAGTTGATGGGTTTTTGATGTTCTTGGATCCAGTCTGAAAATTAATGAAAAGTGGTCCTTGAAAGAAAAGAAGTAGGGGGTTGTAGCTCCCTTCCAGGAGAGACTGGAAAATGAGAGAGAGAGTTGTAGCTCTCTGTAGGTTGTAGCCTGCGTACTGGTAAAGGACTGCACCAGTACAAAATCATTGTAAAAGGAGTTTCTTATTAAAAGAAGATAGAGACATATTGCAGCAGGTGGTTTTCACCCACATTGGGTTTCCACCTTATATCTGGTGTTCTTTTGTGTGACTATTTGCTTTTCTTGTTCCTGCTCATTATTTTATGATACTGACATACAAAGTAATGATCAATATTTGAAGAATTATTCAAAGTATAAATAAGGAATATATATTGAAAAGAATTTAATAATACTGATTCACCCCCCCTCTCAGTATTATTTCCAACAGATGAGTCATGAGGAGGCCAGGACTAAGAAGTAAAAAGAGTATTGGAAAGAGAAGAAATTGAGCCCCTTTACATCATAGCAGAATAGATCAATTCCATGGTTGTCATTAGCACCCACAACCTCATTGTCAATGATCCCCAGCCTGCACCAAGATACCTAGAAACACAAAAGCAAGAAGTCACTCATTTTGAGGACACTTTGAGATTGCTAGGGGGTGAAAGCTAGTAAGCATGCCAAAAGAGATGGGGAACCCTACCATACAACCTAAAGATCAGGGAGTATCATTCCCATGCAAGAATGAAGGATGCACTCGAGAGGACCCCGTTGTATAAGAAGGAAATGTAGAGACTCAAAATAAACTTGATTGGCTAGAAACCCAGTCCACCATTACTCTTGGGTATGTTAGAAGGAATAAAGGAAGAATAAGAAAGAAAGAAGTAGAAGGAAATAGAGAAGCACGTAGGATTTTATCCACAAGAGGAGGATACAACAACAAAAGCCTGGAATGTCAGAGAAGCCACCAGAGAAATGAAAGGCATGGACATAGATTGAGTTGCTCAAAGGATGAGAAAAACTTTCAGTAGGGGGTTGATGATGATGCTCATCAATGGGTAAATTATATGGACCTTAATTCGAATCTCCAGCTTATTAAAATCAACTTTTCTCACATTATTTTACATGTTTTGTTATATTTTTCTTAGTGAGAAGGGTAAATATGAGATCTTATGTCTTGTGGTCTAATGTGCATTAATTGTAGGATTTGGAGAAATTTTGGCTAATTAAAGTGTAGGAACTTGAAGTAGACAAGAAAGAGGGATTTTAGGATATTGGATCTCCCTCCTTAACTCCTCACTCACTTGAACATTCCTCCACTAGATCTCATCAGCTTGGAGTTACAAGTAGCCAAGCCACTGAGGTCATTGGCTACCAAGCCAGTGACAGTTGAAGACTAGTTGATCTCATGTTGGAAGCTAAGCCTCCCTAAATGTAAGGAATTTGTTGGTAGCTTCAGTTATATAAATAAAAAGGCTTAGAGCCTCATTAGGATTCAACTTCTTTTGTTGTAGCCAAGAGGCATTTTCAAGCTAAGACATTGTGACTAATGACTCTTATGTATTTTTGATATTTTAATGAAAATGAGAAGCATTCCATTGATCTAGCACTAAGTTGACTCAAAGGGATGAAGCTATTGGGTTAGGGCCAAACCCTAGCAGCAGAGGTTCCTCTTTCTGTACATGTATGCTTAGATTACATTCATAATTAGCTGTTGAAGTAATTTTGGTTTTGTTAATCTTCAAGTGTTTTGATGATTAATTAGTTTTCTTCCATTTGAGGATAGATAGATCAGTGGTATCATAGTGACAGTAAATACTTCAGAAAAATTGGTGATAATGGATTTCACCTCATCTCCCTTATGGGATTATGATTTGAGGGTTCCATTCACACAACCCAAAAACAAATTTCTTGTTTCATTACTACATAATCTAGGGTTTCTTGTTGAATAAATCTTTGTCTCTGAATATCTTAGGAGTATTTGCAATTGTCATTTTGATTCTTGAGTTTTCTATGGTTAAGAAGCACTTCCATTCATAAACATAGCCATTAGCTATTAATAACACTGTTTTGCTCGAGTCGACTTATCTTTTCCATGTATAAATGAATTTGTGCATAAATGAAGGAAATAGTGTATGTTGTTGTAGGAGGTTCTTATTTGTAGGGTGACCTCATCTCATTTGCCTCATCCAAGTCTTATCCACCTATGCTTCCAAAGCCCACCAAATGCTAATCTGAATTCTTGTTTTGTAAGCAAAGTGGTCACTTCCATTGAGAAAATCTAACCATATTAAAGAATTTGGCTGAGCCTTGGGAAGTCTGTACCTCCTCTATGCCTTATTTCCCCATCAGACACCTTTCCCACTCTTCATTCTACCTTTATTAGCATCTTATAAGCTTTCAGACTGTTTCCTATAGTAAAACAAGGCATCTTATAGTAGCACTAGGACATCCTGTAATACTCCAGGAAACCCTATAGGGGCTTGTTTTTAAGCCCAAATTGAGCATAAATGGTTATCTGAGCTTAGGTTAGGCCTCTACCTGGATTCCATACCCTTGAAACTAGTCCAAACCTTTTCCTCCATACTTGTTTCCCCTCCCAAAGAACAAATTGAAAATTAGCATTTGCATTCATAAAACTAAATATCAAAAAGGCTTTTTCTACAATTTCTAAATTAGCACATGCATGCAACAATCATAATAGTTCTTAGATCAAATTCCATGCTCAATTAGTATAGGTCACTTTTTTTATAAACAATGTTAAGATAGGTTTTTTTTGCAAGAAAAATGTGTAGATGTTTAGCTAGATGATTTGGTGTCACTTTATAACACCTTCCAATTCAGTCTTTCAATTCCTAGAGTAGGCAAAATTCCCTTTTTCATTAAGGATAATTTTCCCTTTTTCAATTAGTAGTTAGACTCCTTCTAGTCAATAGAAGACTAGTTTGAAAAACCCTAGTGGTTCATCATCGAGTTGAAAAGTGACAAGAGTCGACCATTGCATCTACTATGTATACAACACTATCACCTCCAAGTTTGTACGAACCCCGGGTTGATGAAGTAAGGTTGGTAGCCCTAGGAGTTGCAACATTTTTGTTGCAATACTAGTGCTCATCACTACCTATTACAAAAGTACATGCAAGCTTTGAAGCAAATTTTTTCAATTTTTTTAGATCAGTGGGCCATGATGAGAAGAATTGTCGAAGTTATGATTTAATGATGGATCACACTGTTGATGCTTATATACTACAAGATGAAGGACACGCACATGAAGATCCAGGAAAGCATGCTAGTCGAGGATGTTTCCAAGGACGAGGTTGAGGAGGAGGAGGAGGAGGAGCTGGTCGAAGACGTGGCCATATTATTTGTTATAATTGTGGTCAGGAAGGACACTTCGTGGGGGATTGTCAGAACCCTATGATGATCTGCAACTACTATAAGTATTTTGATCTTGTGAGAGATGAATGCCCTATCCTTATTATGAAGATGCTAGAGAAACCAGCATCCTGCATCAAACATTCAAATGATGACCATTGAACCAAGAGAGGATGAACTACGCATCAGCATTGTAATGAGGATTGGAGCTGCAACCAGAGACGATAAGGTTGATGGGAAAAACAAAGATTTTTCTACATGGATAGGGAAAACCACTAAGAAGGCTCCTTTATTTGACCTTGAGAAGAAAAGAAGGTATTTATGGAGGAAAAACAGAGTTTCATGTATGATGGAGCTTCGACCTCTACCGCACAGATGAATCAAAAGAACAACTACAAGATAGTATCAATTGTGACGCAAGATATGGATCTAAATATTTTTAAGTCTTTTCTGCAAACTTGCATGAAGCTATTGAGAAATCAGAAGGTTGTGGAAGGATTACATGAAATAATAGACTCTTGTGCTTCTTAAGGGGCACCTCAGAGCAAGATTCGCGTAGTGAATAATATGCACAGACACAAGAAAGAACGGGGAAAGAAATTAGGCTTACAATGCATATTGGGGAGCATGATATGGGCCAGGTAATCTTCGATCTGGGATCTGATGCTAATTTCTTCCGAAGAAACACTTGGGAGCTAATGGGAAATTTGAAGTTGCAATGGTCTACTATTCAGCTGAAGATGGAAAATCAACAGAAGATCTTACCTTTAGGAAGGTTGTCAAATGTCACAATGGACATCGCCAGAGTGCGCACTACCACAGACTTTGAAGTAATTGAGATAGTGGATGATAGTAATCCTTACCCCACATTGCTTGGTTAGATTAGTAATTTTCTAACATAGTTATAATTAATTTGAAGAAAAGAAAAATGATATTTGATAGCAATAATATGAGGGTTATTGTTCCATTGGATCCATCAGAGGGAGTGAGGTATACAGAGCCTGTCAAAGAGCAGTACAACGCAAATTACGTTGATAATATCTATCAGATTGCAACAAAGTAGGAAGAGTGGATCAAACCTACTACAGGTGGAAGGTTCACTTGGGAGCAAGATAGTTCCTGCACCTCAGATTCGGAAGACGAATTGGAGAACTGGTAGAATAGATTGCAAGAAGTGTCTACAAGACGATGTGCGAGGATCACCAAGGCAATGCATTGTATGACAGTTGAGGTATGTGACTTTCCTTTATATGATGGTTTGGGTAACATAAGATTATGAGAGATTGGGAAAAATGTAGAAGATTGATGTGTGTAAGGTTTGGTCAAGGAGAAACAGAGCTCACAGATAAGTATGAAGGTCAAATTGATCCAAGGGATCACATACAGTTCTATATGGCAGCTTGGTAGGACATTCCACGAGAGGAATGGGTACATGGTTTGATCCATACCCTAGAGATGATCCCCTAGAACTAGTCTTTGGAAACTGAACTTTGACATAACACTAATAGCTAGGTAGAAATGGTTAATGGATTTGTGATAACATTCAAATTTGAGGATGACTTTCCATATATAGATGCAACCTTGCAGATAGTTACGAAGAAAATTTTCGAGAACGAAGTTCCAACTATTTGGTAGTCTGATTGGGTTGCGCAGATACGAAATGTGACAGAATGTTATAATCTCATTGCAGAAGAGGACAAAGATCCTCACAACATTGATATTAAAGAATCAGAAGGCCATCATGAGGTAAATAGGTTTGAGATAGAAATTCTAGATATAACAAAGCCATTGAAGAAAAGGAATGTGAATATAGGTCATAGGATGAACCGAAGTATGCGACCATAGGGGATTATAAGGATGAGGATATAGTCAGCAAGATAACATATATCTTACATGAATATTAGGAGTTGTTCCCTACTAAGTTTTCAGACATGAAGGGCATAATAGGGAGTTTGGGAGTTATGAGGATTCATACTAAACCAGATGTGAAGCCTGTCAAGCAGAGACCCTATAAGCTGAATCCAAAGTATAAGGAGAAGGTAAAACAAGAATTGGACAATATGTTAGAAATGAGGATAATTTAACCTATCAAAGAGTCTGAATGGGTAAGTCCCATGGTAGTTCATGAGAAGAAGGTGAAAGGGGAAATTAGAATCTGTGTGGACTTGAGGAAATTTAATTATGCATGCCTACATGACCCTTTTCCTATACCATTTATAGATGAAGTGTTGTATAATGTAGGAGGGCAATAGGCCTACTCTTTTACAAATGGATTCTGAGGGTACCATCAAATCATAATTGTGCTAGAAGGTAGACATAAGACAACGTTTTCCACATAATGGGGTTCCTTTCAGTACACTGTGATGCCTTTATGATTAAAGAAAGTGCCTACTATCTTTCCCAGAGTGGTATTTGCAGCCTTCAAAGAATACATACATAAATTTATGGAAATTTACTTCGATGACTAGACAATGTTTGGACTATTGAAGAAGCATGTGACGAGCTTAAGATTGATTTTGGACACATGTAGGTGGTATCAAATATTGTTGAACTTGAAGAAGTGCATATTTTGTGCGCCATTTGGAATATTGTTGGGACATGTGGTTTGTAAACAGGGGTTGATGGTGGATTCAGCGAAGATCACAGTCATTGTGAACCTACCAACACTGAAAACAATAAGACAACTGCGTACAACACTAGGACACACTGGTTACTACAAGAATTTTATAAAAGGATATGCAAATATAAGTGCACCGATGGAGAACTTGTTGAAGAAGGATGTGACCTTCCAGTGGGATGAAGAATGCCATAGGGATTGGATATGCTAAAAGAAAATATGGTAACTTCTGTTTTCCCGAACTAGAAGAAGGAGTTCCATGTACATCTTGATGCATCTTGCATAGCTTTGGGTATAGTGTTAGCGCAGCTAGGAGCAGGAGATATTTATCACCCCATAGAATTTGCAGGTAGAAAGTTGTCCAAGGCATAAAAGAATTACAACATGAAAGAAATGGAGGGGTTAGCTATGGTGTATGCACTATAGAAGTTCAGGCATTACTTGTTGGGAGCCCACTTTATGAAGTTCATTGATCACTCCTGCACCAAAATATTTGGTGAATAAGCACGTTTTAGGAGGAAAAAATTGTCAATGGTTGTTATTATTCCAATAATATGACCTCGAAGTTATGGTGAAGTTAGGAAGATTGAATGTTGGGCCTAATCAACAATCTAGGATAGAGACAAGAGAAGAACTTACAAATATTGAAGATAACCTATCTGATGCACGACTTTTCACAATTAAATTCGCATATGATCACTTCATGGATATTATAAAGTTCTTTTCCACAAGAATGGTGCCCATGGAGTACACTACAAAGCAAAAGAAGGAATTGGTGGTTCGAGCAGCTGATTTCTTGCATATTGTTGGACACTTGTATAAAATGGGATTGGATGAAGTATTGCGCAGATACATCCCTAAACATGAAAGACAAAGAATTATGACAAAATATCATGGAGGAGTTGCAGGTAGGCATTATGCAGGAAAAGCCACTGCGCAGAGGATTTTGAGAGCTAGGTTATGGTGGCCTACAATACATAAGGATGCGAAAGAGTTTTGTCAAGCCTATGATGTATGTTAAAGAATAGGAAAGCCATCTAGAAGAGATGAAATGCCACTAGTACCATAGGTGACTTTGCAGGCTTTTGACAAATGGGCAATTGACTTTGTTGGGCCTATCATTCCGCCAGGGAAGAAGACTGGTGCAAGACATATCATTGTTGTAATTGATTATTTGACAAGATGGGCTGAGGCAAAGCTAGTAAAGGATTGGCATAGAAACTATCACGAAGTTCATTTTCAAATATATATTGTCCAGATTTGGTTATCCAAAGCTCTTGATGAGTGACCAAGGGACACATTTCTTGAACAATACTATTGAAAAACTAAATGAATAATTTCAAGTTTACCATTAGAAGAACACTCCTTATCATCCTCAGGAAAATGGGACAGTGGAGGATTTCAATAAGTGATGAGCCCCAAATTTGGTAACTTGTTAGGCTCATATGGCCTAATTATCCTTGTTCAATCCTTCATTTTTCATAACTTATGCATTAATTTTCAGTATGTTTATGTCATTTGTACGAATAAGGGTAGTCAATCTTCCTAGGTGGCTAACATGTGCTCATTTCAGGTTTTTTGACATATGTTGGAGTAGAACCGAGCAATCACGAGCTAGAAGACAGCCAAGCTTGGGGTGAGGATTCGTAGGGGGGTTGTCTATGGCATTAAATAACCTTCCTCGGGATCTTCACCCCCAACTTCGAGCTCCAAAGGCCACCAAAACCAGATCTAGAAGGCAGCCAAGCAGATTTTGGAGGGAGCTGTCTACTCACAGTTTTGGCAGCCAAGTCCCATAGATTTAGGAGGCCAGCTAGGGCCCTCGTGGTGTATAAATGTTAAGGCCTCAACCTTCGTGAGGGACTTTTTGGAAACCATTGCATATTTTTCACTACCGTGCTGTTAGCTCTACTTTGTTCTCTTGTAGCCATTTTTGGCATAACTCTTGACTTATGACTATTTTTTGATAATGAGAAGCAGTCCGATTTTACATCAACTCTGAGTTTTCTATAGGAGCCATAGCTCTCAGGGTTGGGCCCAACCTGAGAGCCTAGGGCTTCCTTTTTGTACTGTTACCCTTCCTTTATGCATCATTGTTCTCCTTTTATGCATTTGAAACGTATTTCTGTTGGGCAGATTTAGTTGTGTTAGTTAAATAGGTCATTGTTCATGAATAGAATTGCTTCAGATGCTTAACATGGATTGGTAGGATAATAATAGGAAGAAGCTCCAAAAAAGGGTCAACCACACTCTCTGTTTCGCCTCATCCTTATTGGATCAGGGGCTGGAACGGAAGAAACAGTGCTGCCCCAACAAAAACACTAGTTTGCTTGACCATGCAATCCTTAGTGTACTGTTTTCATTTGCAGAAGTTAGTTATGGGATCAGATCTCTGGAATGTGTCTTTCCATGATTGATGTACATGGTTTCCTTTCCAAATAAAGCTGTTGTTCATTCGTTTTATTGACAGTTAGATTAGATTAGCTAGGACTTTGATTATTTGTAAGACGTTGTTGATTCGGTTAAATGTACATTGTGCAGGGCATCTCTACCACTCCCTCATCCACCTAAGCTTCATCAAAGCCAACTATTCCATCTCCTAGCTAGGTCCCTTGTCTCACATCTGTCCTCTTGCCCACGTAACCCTACCTTTTTGTGCAATCATTGTTTCAGCCTTCTTTGAGCCAATTTAGCCATCTACACCCTCTCACCACTCCATCCACTAGTCCCTGGGCCACTACCAGACCCCTATCCTACCTCCATGTCCATTCATGCATCTTCCCTCACTCACCGATCCTCCAAAATCCAATTTTTAAACATCTTGTAGAAATTTCTGAACATCCTGTAGAAGCCCTGCAGACTTCTTGTAGAAGCTCACAAATGAGGTTTCTTGAGAGCGAAACTTTGTGAAATCCTCTGTAAGGGTGTTAGTGACTCCTTAGGCCCTCTCTGAACCTTCCCGACCTCTTCCAAGCCTTTCTCCTCCCTGATCCACCCCTGCACAGTAACAAGCCAGTTAAAAGCACATGCATGATAATTCTAATAACTTATTCAAAAATACAAAAAGACGTTTTCTTCAGATAGAGGTGGTATAGACATATGCATTTTACCTTCATAGAAGTAATGGCATCTCTTCCAGTAGTTTGCATTCTCTCCTTTGTACCAGTAGGACTAGCTGGTAGAATTAGGGTTTGCTAGGGTTTGTGTTACTTTTTGGCTTTCAGTTCTTTCCGCAAGTAGATTAGCTTTCTTTGGGTTAGCTTTCGTCCATCAGTTAAAAAGATTCTTTAAGAGCTCATCGAAGTTGGCTTAAGCCCCTAGCGGACTTGTGCCAGCTGACCAAGTGACAGTTGCGGCAAGATCTAGTACTTGTGCATACAGCACCGTTGCTTCCAAGTTTGTTACGAATTACTGGGTTGATAAAAGTAAAGACGGGAGTCCCAGGAGTTGCAGCATTATTGCTGCAATACTGGAGCCCACCATCTTTTTGGCGCTGTTTCCGGGGAAGCGTCAGAGTATTTGTGATTGCTGCTTTTCTTCTATTTTCCTGCTCTCACCTTCTGCTAAATAGTTTATTTCATTTCCATTCTGCAATTTCATTTATGCAAAATTAAAGTAGACACTTCCTTCTTTCATAGATTAGACTTCAATTCTGCAAGCGTAACAAAGAATTTCAATTCTGCAAGCGTACAATAGAATTTCAATTTTGCAAGCGTAGTTTAGTCTCTCTTTCTCAAAATTTGATTTCAGCAGAGTAGATTAGTCCTTTCCTGCTTTCATTTCAATTTCGTATTTTCATTCCCGCAAGATAGATTGTAGTTAGTTGCAATTCCATCTGTTTTAGTTTTGCAAGTACAAGCAGAGAAAAAGCAAAAACAACCAAAAATCCTTTCATGCCTTGTAGGAACAGAGATAATACCAGAAAATTCCTACCCAACACCCCCACCACTTCACTGAGTCACCCTTCTCTCTTCTTTGGTGGCCGTGATCCAGAAAAACCTATAGGTGAACCTCCTAAGATATACGAAGATCCTATAACAGAAGAAGAGCAAAAGAACATTCCTATTGAAACCATGGCTGACAACAGAAATGGTGGAAACGATGACGAGAGAATAGAAGGTACCTTCCCCATCCGAGAGACTAACGGGGACATGAAAATGAAGAACATAAGTCCCTCGGCCTTACCTCATTTCCATGGATTGACCATTGAAGACCCTGATACCTTCCTGTTTGAGTTTGTTGTCCTTTGTCGAACCTATGATTATACATAATATGAGCAAAAATTGAAACTCTTTCCCTCTACCCTCAAGGATGCAACATTACACTGGTTCATGGGGTTACCTGGAAACAGTATCACCACTTGGGCTCAGATGCAACAAGCTTTCAATACCAAATACCGGAACTACTGTAGGTCCAAGGAAACCAAGGGAGAAATCTTTCGGATGACCATGGGAAGCGATGAGTCTTTAGAAGATTATGAGGAAAGGTTCCAACTTAGCTATAAACGGGCCAGGTGCACACTTGACCCTGAATCCCTAAAGCTGGTTTTTCTTCGAGGAGTCCCTGAAGACCTTCTAGATACCCTTCACATGCTAGCTGGGGGAGACATCTACGAACTGCCTTATGAGGACATAAAGACTGTATTTAGAAACCACTCTAGGGCAGCCCGGAAAAGAGGTAGGGGAAACCCACTTTCAGCTAGTACCACCTTCTCCAAGAATGAGTTTGCTAACCAGATGGAAGACCTCAAGAGTGAGATGAGACAGACTATTGCCATGCAACTTGATACCTTCTGAATTCAGCAAAAGAAAGAGGAAGCTCAGAGGGCTTTGGCCATCTTCTGTCCCAGGTGTACAAGGAAGCACCCGAAGAACGAGTGTCCATTGCACTCAATAGAGGTATGTTTCGTTTGTGAGGAGGACCACCCCACAAACCAATGCCCTACCTTACTAGGATTTAAATCCATATACCAAGGGACCAAGGCACCCACTGAACCTCTCTACTTCCTTAACCAAAGGAGGCCGCCTGGACCTAGACCTTACCAGCAGGGGATGCAAGGGACATCCCAAGCTCATTATAACCCCAACCAGTCTGCTCACATGCCTTCATGGGGTCCCCCTGCTCATCTTGCCTGGTCTGCACCACCTCCATGGTCTTATCCCCCTCAATACCATGCTCAACCCACAGCTCATTCGTTTCACTCACATGCCCAGCCACAGCCTCAATGGAATGCACCTCAACCGGGGTGGAGGCCCTAGTACAACACTCCTCCCACCATTTTGCCTCCACCTCTGGCTCACCCACAACCATTACCTCCTGCTCCTCCAAGACAACCCCAAATGCCTACTCAACCGAACCCGAACCCCAACAACCGACAGGCCCAACAAGTATATACTAGGGGGACAACATGTCCTACCTATGCTGTGGAGATCCAGGAGATCAACCTGCGATGCAGGAAGACTCTTCCAGATTGCCAACCTCCTCCCCCAGAGGACGAGGAAGAAAAACAGGAAAGTGAACCCAAAGCCATTCCACCCTTTCCTGAGAGACTAACAGTAACCACACAACCAAACCCGGAGGAGACTGAACTTCTAGGGGAACTGAAACAGTTGTGTGTGAAAATACCACTTCTCCAGGCCATCAAATATGTACCGGTATACAACAAATTGGTTAAGGAAAAGTGTTTTAGGCACCCAGGTAGGTGAAAGAGAGATGCCTCAACTATCAATGTCATAGGACAACTGTCCGATCTTATGTTGGGGCAAGTAATCTTTCCAAATTATTTGGATCCTGGGAGTCCTATAGTTGATGTCCACATCAATGGCACCATTATCCCCCATACCTTGATTGATCTAGGGGCTGCCATTAATGTGATGACTAGGGACACTATGCTTAAACTCAACCTTCAGAGTTCCTTAAGGAATACCTCAACAGTCCTACAGTTGGCAGATCGCTCCACCGTGACTCCCGAAGGGATTGTGGAGGATGTCTTAGTCTCTGTTGACTCTTGGGAGTATCCTGCAGACTTCTTGGTCCTTCATCCCAAGGCAAAGCTTACTAGATAGCCCCTCATTTTGGGAAGGCCTTGGTTAGCCACTGCGGATGCTTACATAAGCTGCTGAGTGGGAAACATGACCATAAAAAATGGTCCTATGTCCAAGCAGCTAGTCCTATACCCTCCTGCCCAACTTCTGTTAGAACATGACTTACCACTTTGGTTGGAAGAAGGAGACGAGGATGAGGTCTACTCTGCACCCTTGTGCACAATAGAAACCACCAGGGGAGGTCCTCAAACCGAGGATGGTTTGATTGAGACGTTGATTCAAAATCCACCTTCCAGTGCTCTCTCCTTAGAAGAATTGGTGGAAGATACCCAAGCCAGCACCTTAGTGGACCTCTGTGTGACTGATCCAACCTCTCCTAGAGTTAAGAATGTGGGGTTTGGTCCTGAAAGAACTCTAAAGATCAGCTCCTCCCTATCTCCTTCCCAGGAGAAGGAGCTGTGTAGCTTACTAAACAATCACTTAGATGCTTTCGCCTGGAGCTATAAGGAGATGAAAGGAGTCCATCCTTTGGTCTGTACCCATCACATCTACATCAAAGATGATTGTAAACCAGTCAGGCAGCCCCAGAGGAGAATGAATCTAGCCCTTAAAGACATTGTCAAAGAAGAGTTGCAAAAATTATTGGATGCATGATTCATCTACCCTATCTCCGATAGCGAGTGGGTTTCACCTCTAGTGCCTGTGCCCAAGAAGAACGGGAAGTGGAGAAACTATGTAAATTACTGAGAACTTAACAAAGCCACCAAGAAGGACCATTTCCCTTTGCCTTTCATAGATCAAGTGTTGGATGGACTGGCAGGAAAGAAGTTTTTCTCTTTCCTAGATGGGTTCAGCGGGTATAATCAGATCCAAATAAGCCTAGAGGACCAGGACAAGACCACCTTCACTTGTCCATTGGGTACCTTTGCCTACCGAGTCCTTCCCTTTGGGCTATGCAATGCCCCTGCCACTTTCCAGAGAGCTGCATTGAGCATCTTTGCCGAGTTGGTTCATGATTCGGTGGAAATCTATATGGACGACTTTACTCCTTATGGGTCCAACTTCCAAGAAGCATTGACTAATCTGGAAAAAGTTTTAAGCAAATTCATTGAGATGAACCTGTCCCTCAGCCCTGAAAAATGTGAATTCCTGATGACTGAAGGGACTGTGTTAGGTCATACCATTTCTCGCCAAGGATTACAGGTGGACCCTAACAAAATTGCTCTCATCAAAAAGGTTCCACCTCCTCAGAAGGTAAGAGATGTTCGGAGTTTCTTAGGCTTAGCAGGATATTATAGAAGATTCATTAAAGACTTCAATAAGCTAGCCTCACCATTGTTTGGCCTCTTAGCAAAAGATGTTGAGTTTAAATGGACTGACGACTGTCAGAGGGCTCTGAATGAATTAAAGGATAAGTTGGTGTCCGCCCCGATCTTAAGAGGTCCAAATTGGGCCCTACCTTTCCACATCCACACTGATGCCTCAAACAAAGCCATAGGGGCAGCCTTAGGACAAGTCGAGGAAAAACTTCCATATTCCATATACTTTGTCAGCAAAAACTTATCCAAGGCAGAATTGAATTATACTGTAACTGAGAAGGAGTTCCTGGCCGTGGTCCATTCCCTTAACAAGTTCTGACATTACATCACTGGCTATCAAACATTTGTACATACTGATCATGCTGCAATTAGATATTTAATGAATAAACTTGATGTGAATATTCGTATTATTAGATGGTTGCTTTTGTTGCAACAGTTTGATTTGACTATCGTTTACAAACCAGGTAAAGAAAATGTTTTTGTTGACTTCTTATCTAGATTGGATTTACTTGCAGATGAAGAAGGAACAGTGGATGACCAGATGCCATATGAACATTTGTTTGTTATTTCAGTACTCTCTCCCAGTTTTGCTGATATAGCAAACTACCTGGTCTCAGCACAGTTCCCTCCGCATCTATCCTCAAAGGAGAAGAGCAGAATCGTGAGGAAGAGTGCCTGATTCACTTGGATCGGGGGCAACCTGCTTAAACCCTACCCCGATCAGATCTTAAGGCATTTTGTAGGGGAGGAGGAAGTCTTTGACATCCTCCTAACCTGTCACGATGGGCCATGTGGAGGACATTTTTCAGCCAAGAGGACTGCCTTCAAAATTCTACAGGCAGGCTACTATTGGCCCACTCTTCATCAAGATGTCAGAAGATATATCAGCCAATGTGACCGATGCCAAAGGATGGGGAAACCAACTCCAAGGGACGAAATGCCTCTCCAACCTCAAGTGACTCTTGAGCCATTTGAGAAGTGGGGTATGGATTTTGTGGGTCCTATCAACCCTCCTTCAAGGAAAAGGTCTTACATCATTGTGTGCACAAACTATCTGACAAAGTGGGCGGAAACCAAGGCAATCAAAGTAGCAACAGAAGAAAAAGTGGCGGAATTTTTAAGAGAAAACATCTTCTACAAATTTGGCTACCCAAGAGAGTTAGTAACCGATCAAGGAAGCCAGTTCACCTCCAACTTAATTGAAGACTTGCTCGCTCATCACAAGATCAAGCATCGGAATTCCACCCCATATCATCCTCAAGCAAATGGGCAGGTGGAAGTCACCAATAGAGCATTAGAAAGGATTCTGACTGAGGTGGTGAGCAGCAGCAGAAAGGATTGGGAAGATCGCCTGGTTGAGGCCACTTGGGCCTACAACACCACTTGGAAGACCACAACTAGTTTCACACCTTATGAGCTGGTCTATGGGAAGAGAGCTTTGCTATCAATTGAGTTCGAGTACAACACATTGAGGATGGCAGCTCAGTTGGACCTAGATCTCAGCCATGCTCAACAAGAAAGGTTACTGCAGCTGAATGGGTTAGATGAACACCGAATGTAGGCCCTCCTCCACTCAGAAGTGGTTCAGCTTCAGAGGAAGATATGGCATGACCAGCACCTCAATGACAAACAATTCCAGCCAGAAGATTGGGCGCTGCTGTATGATTCCAGACATAAGGATTTCAAGGGGAAGCTGAGGACAAGATGGCTAGGACCATATGTAGTGAAGAAATGTAATGACAATGGTTCTGTCCTCATCCGGACCATTGATGAAGAAGCCCTTCCCATGCTCGTCAATTGGGATCGACTAAAGATCTACAGGAAACCTCTTTCGAGGCAAGAGTTCATCAAAACTGTCCAAAAATCAGTGCTGGTCATAGAGAAGGGTTCTGCCTCTGTTTTTGGCACACCCTGAGCATCATTATACACATATCAAAAAAAAAAAAGCAATGAAAAAGATCCTTGGGCGAAAACCTTTCTGAGGTGCCGAAGGCAGATGGTAGGGGTGAAAACGTCATTGAGGCACCCCTGCTGTCTCTCTGAAAAAGAATTGGAATAAAAATATCCTTGGGTGAAAACCTCTCTGAGGCACCCAAGACAGATGGTAGGGGTGAAAACCTCATTGAGGCGCCCCTATTGTCTCTTCAAAAAAAAAAAAAAAAAGAAGAAGAAAAAAACAAAAAGAGAGGAAAAGAACAAAGAAGAAGGAAGAAACAGAGAAAAAAAACAAGTTTAATCTCTGGAAATTGTTGCAGGTTGCAGGAACACAATGCAAAAAGGAGGCCTCTCAACTCAAGGACAAGGGTCCCTACCAAGCTACAAGGCAACCTTACATACACCCCCTCCCTGAGCACTCAACTTTTCCAAGGTTTGGATGCAATCTGGTCATGGTTTAGCCTTCTACAGGAAGCTATAAGACTTTCTACAGGGAGTTCTGTATTTCTACAGGAAACATCCTATAGAGCCTTTGGGCGGGCCAGGACCGATTATGAAGAAGAATTCGAAGCTTGAAGCCCGTTGAGGAGACATGTAACCACTGTTTTCCTCCATCCTCCACTTGTTTCACCTCCATTCACCACCTTTGCTGCCATATGGTCGAATATACCTGCATAGTCATACTAGAATTTCGTTTTCTCAGAAAAAAATAAAAAATAAAAAAATAAAAAAATAAAAATAAAAATAATTGTTTTTAAGGAGGAAATGAAGCATGCAGAGGCTCGCACACTTAACTTGTCAAGGCAATCTCAGGACCCTACACCTCTGAACGTGACTCAATGATCTCGGCATGCACCCCAGGAGGAGAAACGACTACAGGATGTCCTACAGGAATCCTGTAGCAGCTGATCCGGCTGGAGCACATACCATGGAGACACCAACAGCTCATGAAGCCGGTGCATGCAGCATACACCACCAGGGAATCGGGTCTCAAGGTCTCGTAGCCAGCAGCAGCCAATGAAGAGGAGCTCCAACACCCGTACACGAAGCAGTAGCAAGCAGATCCAACATTCCTCATCCTGAAGCCTGAAAAACCCACGTCCACGGCCGCACAGGTAAGTGCCTATCCTTATTTCGTCAAATTACATAAGCTATACTCTAAATGTGCATGACTGTGAGAATGAACGAATTGAACAAGTCAGGTAGCCATTCAACTGGCCACCACAACCAGTTCGACGACTTAATCGAATCTGAATGGCCTTGGTTATGTCGAAAAGACGGGCAATTGACACGTGGGAAGCATCCAGTCGGAGAAAAGCGGCAGTATAATAGCAATGGCGGCGGTGAATGAAGAGGGAAGAATTTGGCGGTCAGGGACATGCCGCAGAATGATGGCTGTGACGTCGGCCAACAGATCGATTGGGATAGCTCACCCCCGCGCCATGAATTTCGCAGCAATTCAAAATCAGCCGGCTGAATCACTTATGATGCACTGCAGTCATTTACTCACAACCGTTTTGCAGGCGAGTACGCATCCTCAATCCTCTGAAGGTTGTTAGCACGAGTTCTCGGCCCGTTCTAACGTCCTGTTGCTACTTAGAAAGTTCTCCAGAAGCTGTGCACAAGTTCTACAGGAAGCTGCGCTACAAGGTGCCCGACATTACGGAGAAGCTTGGACTGTTCACGTCGAGGGTGGAAATTCTTAGTGAGGTAGGCCTGAACATAACTTTCCCATGCAAATAATTCAAAAGGTGGTGAATTCGACGTGATTGAGAGGGTAGGGAAAATGTGAATAAAGTTTGTTTATGAATTCAAAAGCCGTTTTCTTATCGCTGCATGAAATTGTCTTCGTAGTCTGCATGCGAGACTTTCTCTAGGGTTTTGAATTAGAATCCCACCTATAGAAAAACATCGAGACCTTGTCAAGGCTCACCGGTGGAAAATTGTGAATTCTATATGACTGTGTGCATAACGGAGACGTAGCTCTGTGCTCTGTGTATACAAATCCCGAAGCTCTCCTTCTGTACACGAAAAGGCAAGTTCAGAACAACAAAAATAGGCTTTTTACCATGCTGGGAGGGTTCATTAGAAAAGAGCCTTCGGACTCCAAGAAATTACGGGAAACCCCTGAGGTGGTGGCCCTGTTTTCCCATGCACACTGGATGTCATTCTGTGACAAGCTTCAAGGTCACGATGACGAAATTACAGAAGAATTATTAAGGTCTTTGAAGCCAAAGTCAAAGACATTGGCCATTGTCAACTTTAGAGGATTGACCCTCAGACTCACCCCACAGCTCATTAGCAGAGTAACTGATCTACCGATGGGGGTACCCTGGGATAAGGAGGAGAGAAAATTGGGTCAGAAAGCTAAAAAAGAGTTCTTCTTGCCAGAGGAACAATTTTCAGAGGACAAGAATGGAGTTCGAAGAACTAGCCTACAACCGTTCTGGAGTGAAGTCAGCCTCCAAATTATGAAGTATATTACGTGTGAGGGGCGATTTAGCATCATGTATGGCTATCATTTTCGGCTGCTCACACAACTCAGGCACCAAATGGACCTACCCTCCGAACAAAAATTGAGCATTCCTTACTTCCTCCTCCAATCCATGATTGAGTGTGCCACCAAACTGAGAGAGGGGACACCAGACCAGCTATCCCATCATGGGCTTATCAAGCTCCTCATGGAAGATGCACTCCACACTTACACTGTCCCTCTCTCCTGGGAAATTTTTCGGAATATGTCTAAAGATGATGACATCCGAATTTTGGCTGAGGAGCTCACTTCCTCCAGCAGCGAAGAGAAGGAGCACACTCAGGCAGAGAAGAAAGATAAAGGGCAAGAAACCCCGGGCAAAACACCAAAGAAAGAACAGAGAGGAACACAAGAAAAAGGCCAAACTGCCAAGACAAGGGATGGTAAAATTACACCAACACCCAGGGAGAAGAGACTACAGAGCAGGGTAGAAAGGACTGAGAAAGTCCAAGCCAGTGAGGGCATCCCTAAGGCAGCCTCATCCAAGCTAAAGGAAAAAGAACCCTCAGCCAAGGAGGCTAAAATGGTGCCATCCGCTTCTATAGGAAACCAGAAGGCTATTTCTACAGGAAGTTTAAAAACGACTTCTACAGTAATTCAGAAACTAGCCACTACAGGACTTTCTACAGGAAGTCCGAAAAAAGGACAGCGGAAGGAGAAATCGGGCGAAATTTTAGCTAGGGAGGCAGCAGCTGTGCTGGCCACCCTAGGTACCTCTCCAAAGCCAAAGGAAAAATGAAAGAGGGAGACTCCTCTATATTTTAAAGCAAGAAGGAGTGTGAGAATTAATACTGGCAGACCCCAGCCTCCATCAAAAGAGACAATCATAATTGTGGATACCCCTACCACACCAAGGGATAGGTCCCCCTCCAAGACATCCATTACTTATGAGCGGGGGAGCCCGAAAACATCCTCATGGAGGGAAAGGATGGAGAAATTGAAACCTGAGGCCTCTCTACAGGATGCCGAGGCAGTTCTATAGGAAACTTTGGCTAGGCTGAAGGACACTGAGCAGATGGAGGAAACAACAGCTAAGTCACCATAGGAGGAGGAGAAGACCGAGGTCATCATGGAACCAAGCCCCCAGCCCAGCCTGGACTCTTATTATAACTTTTTGGAGGCCGGCAGAATTATTCCTCAGAAATTCACAGTGCCATTGTTTCTAGCACTACAGGAAGAAAGAGTACGAACCCACACTTGGATGAGGATCGCTAAATCCAAGGGGGTAGCAGATATAGGGCCTCTAGAGGAGAGGCTCAAGGAAACACAAAGGGAGTTGGCAATAGTACGGCATGTGGAAAGCTCCCAACAAGCCAAGTTAAGAGAAGAGAATGAGTTGCTTAGACAACAGCTACAACTACAGGGACAGAGGAGAGAAGATGACACAACATCCAAAGACACCACAGTAGAACCTCAAGGAAAAGAAGGAATGCAAGTTGATCTTGAGGAACTAAACCAGCAACTACAGGAAATGGAATTGCAGGCAGGCATAGAGATACAATCTCTAAAACAGCAGATGCAAGAAAAGGAGGCACAACTGTCCTACATGGCCAGTTGGGCAATGGACGCTCTGCAATGTAGGCAGCCGGCCAAATCCTATGGCCTATACCTAAAGGATCAGTGGCTGCAATTCCAAATTAACACATTGGCATAGAGGGGTATCTCCCAAATCCAAAACCCCCAGCATTTCATGGATTTATGTAACAACAGTTCATTAGAAGACAAGGCCTAGCTATCAGAGTTCTACCTTCATAATTTGGCCCTTCCAAATGCAACCTCATGGGACCCCAACACAGTAGTAGGGGATATGCAGCTGATGGCAATGACCTTATGGTTAAATCACAAAGAAAAGAGAATGGAAGAGGTCAGAAATGTCATGAACCGGGAACTACATGAACCACTGCTGATTCGAGTAGAGCCAGGGGACCCCACATCATTGATATCAGACCACCAGCACCTAGAAACCAACTCTCCGGCTTTATTAGAGTACATGGATTGGCAGGCTCAGGCCATAGCACACTTTGAGGATATGGAGCGATTATTAGGGGAAAATTGTGTTCATTCTCGCACCCGTAGGTGGAACACATTGTCCCACAGCCTCAAAATCAGGGAATATCACACTCCAACTAGAATTAGGGAGGCCTTGGCATGAGTGCCTCTCTACAAGAAGTCTATACAGAACCTCTAGGCCAGCTGGATCGGCCTCAAGCTAAGTCCACCTTTGCTTTTGGGACTATTAGAAGGAAGCACAAAAGAAGAAGAGCATAAGCAGTGGGAAGAGGTGGAAAGGAAGGTCGGATTCCATGACAGTGAGGAAGATACTACTTCAGAAGCCTGGGATGTGAGGGTGGCGATTAAAGCAATGAAAGACGAGGAGCTCGACTAGTTTCTCAGAGGATGAGCAACCCTTTTTGCAGGGGGTGATGATGAGCCCCAAATTTGGTAACTTGTTGGGCTCATATGGCCTAATTATCCTTGTTCAATCCTTCATTTTTCATAACTTATGCATTATTTTTCAGTATGTTTATGTCATTTGTACGAATAAGGGTAGTCACTCTTCCTAGGTGGCTAACACGTGCTCATTTCAGGTTTTTTGACACATGTTGGAGTAGAATCGAGCAATCACGAGCTAGAAGACAACCAAGCTTGGGGTGAGGATTCGTAGGGGGGTTGTCTATGGCATTAAATAGCCTTCCTCGGGATCTTCACCCCCAACTCTGAGCTCCAAAGGCCACCAAAACCGGATCTAGAAGGCAGCCAAGCAGATTATGGAGGGAGCTGTCTACTCACAGTTTGGGCAGCCAAGTCCCATAGATTTTGGAGGCCAGCTAGGGCCCTCGTGGTGTATAAATGTTAAGGTCTCAACCTTCGTGAGGGACTTTTTGGAAACCATTGCATATTTTGCACTACCATGTTGTTAGCTCTACTTTGTTCTCTTGTAGCCATTTTTGGCATAACTCTTCACTTATGACTATTTTTTGATAATGAGAAGCAGTCCGATTTTACATCAACTCTAAGTTTTCTATAGGAGCCATAGCTCTCAGGGTTGGGCCCAACCTTAGAGCGTAGGGCTTCCTTTTTGTAATGTTACCTTTCCTTTATGCATCGTTGTTCTCCTTTTATGCATTTGAAACGTATTTTTGTTGGCAGATTTAGTTGTGTTGGTTAAATAGGTCATTGTTCATGAATAGAATTGTTTCAGATGTTTAACATGGATTGGTAGGATAATAACAAGAAGAAGCTCCAAAAAAGGGTCAACCACACTCTTTGTTTCGCCTCATCCCTATTGGATTAGGGGTTGGAACGGAAGAAACAGTGCTGCCCCAACAAAAACACTAGTTTGCTTGACCATGCAATCCTTAGTGTACTGTTTTCATTTGCAGAAGTTAGTTATGGGATCAGACCTCTGGAATGTGTATTTTCATGATTGATGTACATGGTTTCCTTTCCAAATAAAGCTATTGTTCATTCGTTTTATTGACAGTTAGATTAGATTAGCTAGGACTTTGATTATTTGTAAGACGTTGTTGATTCGGTTAAATGTACATTGTGCAGGGCATCTCTACCACTCCCTCATCCACCTAAGCTTCATCAGAGCCAGCTGTTCCATCTCCTAGCTAGGTCCCTTGTCTCACATCTGTCCTCTTGCCCAAGTCACCCTACCTTTTTGTGCAATCATTGTTTCAGCCTTCTTTGAGCCAATTTAGCCATCTACACCCTCTAACCACTCCATCCACCAGTCCCTGGGCCACTACCAGACCCCTATCCTACCTCCATGTCCATTCATGCATCTTCCCTCACTCACCCATCCTCCAAAATCCAATTTTTAAACATCCTGTAGAAATTTCTGAACATCTTGTAGAACCCCTGTAGACTTCTTGTAGAAGTTCACAAATGAGGTTTCTTGAGAGCCAAACTTTGTGAAACCCTCTGGAAGGGTGTTAGGGACTCCTTAGGCCCTCTTTGAACCTTCCCGACCTCTTCCAAGCATTTCTCCTCCCTAATCCACCCCTGCACAGTAACAAGCCAGTTAAAGGCACATGCATGATAATTCTAATAACTTATTCAAAAATACAAAAAGATGTTTTATTCAGATAGAGGTGGTATAGACATATGCATTTTACCTTCATAGAAGTAATGGCATCTCTTCCAGTAGTTTGCATTCTCTCCTTTGCACCAGTAGGACTAGCTGGTAGAATTAGGGTTTGCTAGGGTTTGCGTTACTTTTTGGCTTTCAGTTCTTTCCGCAAGTAGATTAGCTTTCTTTGGGTTAGCTTTCGTCCATCAGTTAAAAAGCTTCTTCTAAGATCTCATAGAAGTTGGCTTAAGCCCCTAGCGGACTTGTGCCAGCTGACCAAGTCACAGCTGCGGCAAGAGCTAGTACTTGTGCATATAGCACCATCGCTTCCAAGTTTGTTACGAACAACCAGGTTGATAAAAGTAAAGATGGGAGTCCCAGGAGTTGCAGCATTATTGCTGCAATACTAGAGCCCACCAATAAGCTTCTAGAGAGTGCATTGACCAAGGTGTGAAATGTGAACAAAGATGATTTGGATTTAAGGATTTTAGCGGTGTTGTGGGCATACAGAATGACATGCAAGAAATTGACTAGGCCGACACCTTTCAGGTTGGTATATGGACAAGAAGCAATTATTCCCATGGAATACATTATGCCAAGTCTGAGAATTGCAACTGTCACAGATATGGTAGACCCCGACATGATGAAGGAAATAATGTCAGAGATACTAGCTTTAGAAGAAGACATATTCATAGCAGGATTCCATCAGTAGGTGCAGAAAGCAAGGGAGAAAGTATGGAATCATAGGCATATCAAGAAGAAGATATTTTGGGAAGGGGATATTCTATTATTATATGGCATTAAGTTCATGAAGTTCCCAAGAAAATTCAAAACACATTGGTTTGCACCATATATAGTCAAGAATATTTTAGATGGTGGTGCAGTTTAGCTCACGAAGTTGAATGGATAGTTGATTATGGGACAAGTGAATGGTAGTAGATTGAAGATATACAGGGACGACTATGTTCCTGGAGCTTCAAACTGAAAATGAAGGGAAGGAAGTCTTAGTGCCACCTGCATCTAAAATTGGACACGTGACAATAAAATACTTTGCAGGAAGGGACTTCGTCGACGGAAGATTGTTGCGCGATACTCCAAAGTATGACAAAGTCTGAAGGAACTATGACAAAGAAAAGGTGACTGCGCCAAAGGGGAAATATGATGAATTTAGCCAGAAATATGATAGTTGGAAGGAAAAAGGGCACCATTAAAAGGAAGTTACCTTTGAGAGGCGCCAGAGAAAAGAATTTATGAAGTACAGATGGTTGTATCTGGCCCATAACTGCATTAAATGAGCCAAATCTAAAGCCAATCATGAACCTGTGGATTCAATTTTTTTTATAAAAACTGCATCTTGCGCCATAGTTTACACTTTACTTCTTAGAGAATTCATAAATTGTGTCTGAGTGTGAAAGATCTATTTCATGTCTGAGAGGAGCTATGAAGAGTTGGTTAGGATATTTGCAAAGAAAGGGATAGTTGGTCTCATGGAGTCACAAGTAGGAAAGATTGCATGGGTGAATGTACCTATGTCCCCGATGAACTTAAGGTCGCTAAGAAAGTAGGTGGCTCTACAACCATAAGCACAAGAACAAGCACAGACACAACCACAATCATAGCCACTGAAGACGAAGGAGAAGAGACCAGCTTAGGTCTTAGCAACATAATTGAGAACATCATCATGAAAGAAGACGCAGAAGGAAGTGTGGACAAAGAACATGGAGGAAAAAGGTAAAAAGTGCATGCAGAAGGGAAAGAAACCAGTACAGCAGAAGGGACCTCAGTGGGTCCATGACAGTCAGGTTGAGTTTGAGCTTCAGTAAAATGAGGCAAAGGATGGGGAGATCCCCTTTGTGCTCCAAGCGTACATGCAACCAAGAAAACCAGGCACGAAACCGCTTAGGGAGCCGAAGGAGGGGAAATTTTCCACATATACTCCATTACTGCTGGAGGAGGTTCCTTTTGAAGGTGAAGTGTTGGGGAAGATTCCCCAACTGAAAATGAAAGATTGAGATTTCAATGACTGAAGCAAATACCCTTAATTTGAGCCCATTAGATACCTAAAAAGAGTGTAATACCCGGAAAATGGAGTTACAATATTGGAGCCACATACATGGGCTTCAGGATTGCACAAAAAAGGGATTTTAAACATGTTGAATGTGCTACATTTTGGCCGAAGTTCGTCCAACACAGCCTGCATGAGACAACTCCGCACGCTAGTGCATGATGGAAGTTTTTGGTTAGGAATGAAGATACCAATTGATGAGATGCGCATAAGGAGAATAAGAACATTGCCACATCAAGGAAAGGACCCTATAGACGAGTTTGTAGGTAAAACCAAAGACAAGGAGATGGCCCAGATGGTGAAGGAAAAGTTCAAATTAGTGGAGAAATCCTATAGATACAACATAAACTCTATCAAGGATTAGGGTGTGCTCTTTGCTGCACATATCTTAGTGGGTGAGATCATGATGAAGTGTAGGGAAAATGAGGTGCTGAGCAGTGCGAGAAAGGAGTCCAGTTCAATTGGGCTTCTTATCTATGTAAAAAAAATTTGATGGATTGCAGGGAAGTGCAGGAAGAAGGCAAGACCTTCCAGTGCACCTGGTTATTAATTCTGATCGCACTTGTTGCATGGAAGGAACCGAAAGATTCCAAATTTCTGACCATCAAGGTGGATGTATCCAAAGCAATGAGGTATGCTTTGCTATGGTTTACTAAGGAGATGACCCACGCAACATAAAATCAAATTTTCTTTGTGCTGATGTCGATGGATCTACATATGGTGGTGAATCAACATCCCAAGCTGTCGCCAAGCTTATACAAATAGTATTTTCACATTGCAAATTTCAAGGCAGACTTTTACAAGGCATATGTGAGAGTGATGGAGGACCCAAGTGAGACATGGCATCTGTTGTCGCTTTTTCTAGCACCTCTAGCACAAGTGCTTCAGGATATATAGAAAGCTTCCTATAGATAACCTCTGGGTTGATTGTAGACCAGTTCCTAGGACATATTAGATAGAGGAGTGCTTTGGAAGGTTATCAGTGAGGCTTTCTGCTACACTCCAATTGTCACATAGCTGGAAAAATAAAATAAAGGAGGCTTGTTTCAATAGCCCTTCATCAAGGTAGACTCAAGCCAATACATGGATCCAAATGTTCAGGGGGTAAATCGGCCAACCTCAAAGAGAAATGTCTGGTTTTGGTAGCCGACACACAACAACAGGCAGCTTAATATTGACGTTGTAGTAAAGTGAAGAGGACCCTCTTTGGTTCGTAGGGTTGATTACAATGCAGAATCCTAAGCCATGATGTTCCAAGAGAAATATGGAAGAGGGAGGATATGAAAGAGTGGAAAGAGTGGAGTGCAAATTAATGTTTCATGCCATCTACCTCATGGGTAGCTTTATCACCAAACATCATGAGTAAATCTATGCTCATACAAGTACTGCAGGTTAATCGAATAATCACAAGTAAATCTGTCTTGTACATAGGTACTGTACGTTATAAACTAACACAAGTAACTTTGTGTCATACATAGGTATTGTTCTCTATTTAGCAGCCTAGATAATTCCATGAATTAGAGAGAAACCGATAGCTTCATCACACTATTTCAGAGAAAGAAAAACATATATGAAATGAGATTTAAAGAGGGGAAAATATTCTGCACATTTCCATGATTGGAATGAACAAAGATTTTCATTAATATTCAAAATGAGACCCATTCACGAGTCCATTTACATTCAGAAATCTATATCTCAAGTACCTCATGAACAAGCTTCATAGAAACAAAGTGGAACCACAGAATTTGGATGACTCCGAGTGCAAAATTATAGAAGTTGTTTTAAGTGTTTCTTCCCCCTATTTATACAAATATGGGGGGATTTGAATTAACATTTACAAAATATCTCAACCAAGGACCAACTACCTGATTGACTAGTTGTCTCGGCTTCCGATATATCTTCTGCCCAAAATGATGCCCAAGGATTTGATTCCTTTCTTGAAAATAAACAGTAATTACAGAATAATGAAAAAAAAAGGAAAACAGAAAGATGATGGAGGAAGTATCCCTATGCCATTTCCAAGATTACCCTTGATCAAGCCACATCTTTGCCTTAGTGTGCTTCTCCTACTACTTGGCCAGTTCTTGTCGCTTTCACCTTAACTGCCTGACTTCTCCACTCTCTGGAGTTGGTAGCGATCAAATGTGTTTGCTTGTTCCAGAGTAGAACCAAAGATTGTCTTGGAAGTCCTTCATTGTGTGTTTGAGTGGAGCTCATTGTTGAGCCATTAAGTATTCCTCAGTCCCATACCTCCATTTACTCTCTTAAAATGTGCAATGAAGCAGTCAAATTCATTTCTATGGCCCATGTAGTCCTTAGTTTCCTGTTGCAGGGGCTTCTACAGGATTATCCAATATTGATTTGCAACTGCTCCATGCATCTATTCAATGTTTCAACTACCAACCCATCCGCCATTAAAGCTCTGTACAATGTTATCAAAAATTTACTGCATCGAGACTTTAATTCTAGAGGACGTTACAAACAATAAGTTTTGATGCTCCTTGGCTCCCTTTGGTTTAGCCCCTTTTAGTATTTCTTCATCATAGGACTGAGGGCTATGACCTGGGGCTCAGCCTTTATATCGGAGCTCCTCAGTCGGTGTTTTCAAATCGAGGACTTAAGTTGGAGTGAGGCCATATCAAGTTTCGCTAATTGCCAATCGCCGACCACCTTCCACGCTTGGCCTTTGGTTCCTTTGGCTCTTTATGTGACTACTGGTTAGCCCCTGTATTGGAGCCTCTTTATCGACAGATCACAATTGGGGTTTTAAATTTGATGTAACAACATGCCTCAAGCTGCAAATGCTGATTTGAGCTCTCCGATGTGACATCATCCTCTGCCACATATTACCCTCGAGGAGGAGAAAAGGCCCGCCTGCCCCTGGTTTTGCATTGATTTCCTTTGTCATGTTTTCTGGGGCACTCCCCGACATTTTACACTATGGGCTCTTTTTCCCAACATTTTCTAATGGTCAGTTGAATATCACTAATTGCCAATTTGCGACATGACTATGACCTCTGATGTGTCAACCCCCCGATACAAGAGCTATGATATATCAGACATCTGACATGGATGCACCTATATGCCATGCTACTCTGAGTGCGATTGCCAATCTGTGATTTCCATCAACCTCTGATCACTGATGTACGATTCCCTTGATCCTTCTGATATGAGATTTGTGATGTCGGCTATCGCTTTGTTGTTGGTCCTTTGACATTTGCAATCACTGATATGCAGTATCGCTAGAACCTCTGATTGTCGATATACTATGTGTCATGGATCCCCGAGTGCCAATATACCAATCTCGTTGTAGAGATCTGATATGTGAGACATCCAATTTGTAGGGACTTCTGATTTGCGAGATCGCCGATATGCTGGGACCTCCAATTTTACACTTAGGCATTTTCTCCTTGTTTTTTATTTTCAAAGGGAAACTTCAATCAGATCTAGCTTTCGTTTCTTGAGTCCATTCTAGGACTTACATATACCATTGGAAATATAATTCAGAGCATTATCCAATGGAGAGGGTACGATTTAGCTTTGAGAGATTTTGTGGTTTGGAATATGATTTATACTACACTATTGTTTTTCACTTTGGGCAACTGAAAACACATTTTGCAGTGAGTGACAACATTGGCTCCAACTGGGGACATTGCCTTGCTGGAAAGGTTCTTATAACCTGCAGACCAGTAGCCTTCACCATTAGGCATGGAGTTAAAAATATAATGAACTTATACAACCAGAAAATCTCCATGGAAATTTGTTCGCAGAGAGTCCGTTCCTCATCAAATTGAAATGCATAAAAATAAATTCTACCAATTGGAAGGTAAATGCTCAGCCAGTGAGCTTATTTATATACAAATCCTACTTACATATAGGTCTCAATTCACCTAAGTGATTTCAACCCTCCAATGGAGCCAGGCCAACGTTTGGGTACTAGACCACATGCCTCCCTGTTGCTGAAATTTAAAAATTAAAATAAGCATGCACCATGAAAAATATTCAGACAAAGGACTTGATGCATACTGTAGAAATAACCTCTATTGCTAACCGAAGAATGTGGTCATGTAATCAGCTACAGGGTCATAGAACTGACAAGGAAAATTTGCAGCTGCCTTATTTTCATGAACTGTCTATTAACCAATATCTTCTTGGTTAGGGCAGCTACAAATACTGTTCAACTCCTCAACTTTAGATTTTTCGAGAAAAACTAGTTGCTGATCTTTTTCTACCCATTTTTCAAAGGGCCAACCCTCTTGGAAATATGAAATAGATTCTTCATTGTTTGAACTGTAAGAGTCATGGATTAGAGAACATAATGAGAATTCCAGGCAGGAATCTTTCTGCAACAGGCAGTCATAGACTCTGCTTGGTCCTTCAACTTTGGGCTCTTCTTGAAAAATTTGTTGTTGAGAGCTTTCTCCCCACTTGCTTGTAAGCGGATCCCTTTGACAATTCACAACCATCTCATCCTCCTCTGAATAATATGAATCATAAATTGGAGGAGTTTCTTGATTTTGTTCTCCAGGTGAAGGATGGGAATTTTAAACTGGATCCTGTTTATTAACCTCCTGGTGGGCCTCCTCTTCTTGTGCAACTTCCCACAACTGGGAGCATTGTGGCTCTACCTCGCTTGAATCTCCATCAGAGTCATATACATCATAAGAAGGAGAAACATCAAATTCAACCAAATAAGATCTATGAGGGTTTATTTGCAGCTCAATGATGTTTCCTTCTTCTCTTTCTTGATCATTGGGTGATGATTCTTGATGCAAGTAGATGTTTTCTTTGAGTGGAGCTCCACAATAATCTTCAACAACATCATTAACCTCGTGAATATTTTCAACATTAAAATTCAGGCAACAATATTCAAACAGAGCATTTGATGAATATAACCTCTTGCAATAATGATTGAATGCTATGTCAAAGATCTTTAAGGAAGATATGCTACCATGAGGTATTGTCATATACCAAACTCTAGCATCCTTGTCTAAAGAATACATGAAAAATTTCATCTATACATCTTCAAGAAAAATACCCTGTTGTTCCATGCATTCATGAAAATATTTGAGGTGTTGGTCAAGCCTTCTATTTGTGTCTCCATTGAATCTAGGCAAATAGGTATTCCATTCATGAACTAAAGGGAGATGATTGGGATAACCAACGATAGAAGAAAAACCCAGTGGGGAAAATTTGTTGGCCAGGAATTCAGGAGAAAAGGAAGGAGGGAATTTGGTGTGTAGGGTTGATTGCAATGCAAAATCCTAAGCCATGATGTTCCAATAAAAATATGGAAGAGGGAGGAGATGAGAGAGTGGAAGAGTGAGTTAATATTTCATGACATATACCTCATGGGTACCTTATCACCAAACAACATGAGTAAATATGTGCTAATACAGGTACTACAGGTTAATTGAAAAATCAAAAGTAAATTTATCTTGTAGACAGGTATTGTAGGTTATAGACTAACAGAGGTAACTTTGTCTTATCCATAGGTATTGTCACTATTTAGCAACCTAGATAAATCCATGAATCATAGAGAAACCGTCATATTCATCACACTATTTCAGAGACAGAAAAACATATATGAAATGAGATTTACAGAGGGGAAAAAATACTATGCATTGTCGTGATTGGAATCACCAAAGAGTTTCATTAACATTCAAAATGAGTCTCATTCACCAGTCCATTTACATTCAACAATGTATATCTCAAGTCCCTCATGAACAAGCTTCATAGAACCAAAGTGAAACGACAGAATTTGGACCACTGCGGGTGCATAATTCCAAATCCTATTCCAATTGTTTCTTCCCCCTATTTACACAAAGAAAGGGGGATTTGAACTAACATTTACAAAATATCTCAGCCAATGGGCCAGCTATTAGATTGACTAGCTATCTCAACCTGCGATAAGTCTGCTACCCAAAATGATTCCCAAGGATTTGATTCCTTTCTTGAAAATAAACAGTAATTACATAATAATGAAAGAAAAGGAAAATGGAAAGATGATGGAGGAAGTATCCCTATGCCATTTCTGAGATTGCCCCTGATCAAGCCATGTATTTACCTTAGTGTTCTTCTCCTACTACTCGGCAGTTCCTATCACTTTCGCCTTAACTTCCTAACTTCTCCACTCTCTAGAGTTAGTAGCGATCAATTATGTTTGCTTATTCTAGTAGAACTAGAGATTATCCTGGTAGTCCTTCGTTGTGTCCCTTAGTGGAGCTCCATGCTAGGCCATTAATTCTTGCTAAGTCCCATACCTCCATTTACTCTCTGAAGACATGTAACAAAGTAGTTGAATTCATTTTTGTGGCCCATGCAGTACTTGGTTTCTTGTTGCAGGGACTTCTACATGATTAGCCCATATCGATTTGCAACTGCTCCATGCCTCTATTAAATGTCTCACCTGTCGACCCATCCGCCTTTAAAACTTTGTACAATGTTATCAAAACATTACTGCATCAAGACTTTTATTCTAGAAGACATTACAAGCAACGAGTTCCAATGCTCGTTGGCTCCCTTTGGTTTAGTCCCTTTCAGTATTTCTTCATCATAATACTAAGGGCTGTGACTTGGGGCTAAACCTTTATATCAGAGCTCCTCAATCGTCATTTTCAAATCAGCGATTTAACTTAGAGTGAGGAGATATTAGGTTTTTCTGAGTGCCAATCGTTGACCACCTTCTATGCTTAGCCCTTGGTTCCTTTGGCTCTTAATGTGACTGCAGGCAATCCCATGTATCAGATCCCCTTTATCAATGGATCGCAATCGAGTTTTTAACTTTGATGTGACAACATGCCTCAACCTGCAAACGCCGACTTCTGATCTCTGATGTGACATCATACTCTGCCACTGTCACCTAAGAGGAGAGAGAAAAGGCCCGCTTGCCCCTGGTTTTGTGTCGATTTCCTTTGTCATGTTTTTCAGGGCGCTCCTCGACATTTTACATTGTAGGATTTTTTTTCTCAGCATTTTCTTTATAATTGTTAGTTGAATATCACTGATTGTCAATTTGTGACTTGGATATGACCTCTAATGTGTCAACCCACCGATACAGGATCTCCGATATATCGATCATCTGACATGTGATGTGCCAATATGCCATGCTGCTCTGGGTGTGATTGCCAATATTCAATTTCCATGGACCTCTAATCGTTGATGTGCGATGCCCTTGATCCTTTCGATATGAGATTTGCAATATTGAGGATCGCTTCGCTGCTAGTCCTCTGACATTTGGAATTTCCGATATGCGAGATCGTTGGAATCTCATATTACTGATATACTATGTCCCATGGACCCCCTATTTTTGATATGTTGATATCACTCTAGAACTCTGATGTGTGGGACCTCCTATTTGTTAGGACTTCCGATTTGCAGGATCGCTGATATGCCGGGACCCGAGATTTTACACTTAGGCATTTTCTCCTTGTTTTTTATTTTCAAAGGGAATAATCAAATCTAGCTTTCGATTCCAGAGTCCATTCCAGGACTTCCACATACCGTTGGAAAGCTAATTCCAAGCACTATCCAATGGAGAGGGTCTGATTTAGCTTTGAGAGTTTCTGTGGCCTAGAATATGGCTTTATATTTCACTCCTCTTTTGCACTTTGGGCAACCGAAAACACATTTTTGTTGTGAGTGGCAACAACATCCATTGCCATACCTAGTGACAGAATATGATATAACACTAGGTAGTGTAGAATTGGCCAGAGGAATAGATGATGGCACCCATTGGAGCAGTTGGAACAAAGAAGGGTACCTCACAGGGTGCAGGTACAAGTAGGAAGGATATTGATGTAGATATAGAAGAAACAAGGCACGAACAAGAGTACAAAGAACACCTTAGTGATGCAGGGGTGTCACAAGATTCACACTTTGTAGTTAAAATGAGACTAAGAAAGAAGTAGGAGGTGGATAAGGGTAAGCGAGTGGTGTCACTTGTCCTCCTTGGTGGGGACGTCAACGAGATAGTGGAAACTATCTAGGAGATCAACATGAAAACCTGGGACAAGATTGCTGATCATTGCAAAGTGATCTTGGCTTAGGTGTAGTAGGGAATCAAAGAGCCTAAGGCATTGCCATAGGTGGTGAGGCAACCACAATAGGTAACCCAATTTTTGCAGCTAGAACAAAGACTGAAAAAAAATTTCCGAGTTTGATGTTGCAGGTGCCATCTTAGGCACTGAAGTTTGAAACATCAGCAGATAAAGAGGGAGCCAAAGCATGGCGCACTATCCAGGTGAATGTCGTTGTGCTACCCCTTCAGGTGTTGTATGAATTTCAACAAGGGATCACTGTAGAATTATAGGAATGAGAGCAATGTATGTCATTGTTAAAAACAAAGGAAGAGTTAGAAAAATCATTGATGAAGAAGGAACTAGAGAAATTGGCCAAGGATGGGGAGGAAGAAACGAAACAATGAGAACAGCTCGAGAAGGCCATTACTGAGACTTGCATCAGAGTTCTGGATGTGCAGGTTTGTGATGATGAACCACCAGCAGAAAAAGTTTTGAAGCTCGCCCTTGTGATCAAGGACTCAAAAGATATGATAGCTAAGTTGAAATTTGAATATGAAGTGCAGATACCAGAGCTATGAATAAGGTTGCAGCCAATCATGCCACTAGAGGTTCAGGAACAGAGACAAAGGGACATCAACACAGCATTGAAAGGTATATATGATATGGTGGTAGATTGTGGAAAACTGCTAGATGACATGATGTAGATTTGGATCTCTTTGAAGGAGGATCCAAATGTTCTGAAGATTGAGGAAGAATTGTAGGCCACGCAGAAGCGGCGTGATGAGATCCTAGCATCTATGAAGACCTTACAAATCTTGCAGAGGCTTGCCAGCATAAAGGAAACAACCTCTAGGAACAAATCGATGATCTTATAAGGAAAGCGAAAATATTACAGGAGATGAAACAGTCGTGGTAGGAGGAAGCCCTCCAAATTTCACAGGTAGTGGACAAAATGCTAAAAGAATTGAAGAGAAGGGAAGAAGAAATACTGCAAAATCCTATCAGTCCTACTAAAGAAGCTTTGCTGAAGGAGGCACACCAAGAAGAAAAATTGATGGCAGAAACAATCTAGTAGTACAATGTAGTGTACAATGAGACCGCAACAAAGATTGAGGGTTCTGAAGCTGAGTGACTTGGGATGAGTCATGGGTGAGTGTTGGATGCCTATTGGGCATGGCTGAACTTGGTCCAAGTTTTTGGTAAAAGACCCCACGAAGGAAGGAGCAAACGTGCGGAGCTGGCAAAGACATATTCATCAGGCAGTCTTTTAGTGCTTTTGGGATGGGACAAAGCCCTTGTTTTGTAATGGGTATCGGGTATTAGTCCTTGTTTTGTGGATCCATGGTATGTGGACCATGGTTTCTGTAAAGATGAAATGTATTTAACGATGTGTAATACCTTAGTGAAGTAGTATAATGTAATAGAAGAGATCACTAGACTATCATATCTTTCTATCTTTTGTACTTTGGAGAAGGCTCTGCAGCAGAGTGCACGAAGACCTTGAAGAGCCTGTAGTTGAGTGCACCTACCACTTGCAGCTGGGTGTGCAGGTCATAGAAGTGAATGTAATCGAAGATCATTTTAATAAGGAAGAATTTTGGGCGAAGTATCATATCTCTCTATGTCTTGTGTTTACTGGTATATACATTGTTATGCATGAATACTATTGAATTATGCAAATAACTGTAAGTTATACTATTATTTGTTAAAGTTTATGAGTTTACTACAAATTTGTTAAGTTAATCATCTGCACAAAGTTATTAATGCATGTGAAGTTGTAAGATCAATATAAAGTAGAAATAAATACACGGGGCCACTACGTGGATATCCCTTTGGCTACAGAAACCTAGTTCTGTAACCTCCCATAACTACTTCAGATGAGATTGCGATATACTTACAAGTTGTTGCAGAAAGGGCCAGTAGTTGATGGCTTTTTTGGTGCACAACACATTCTAAACCTGATTCAAACCCCCTCAAACCAACACCCATCCAGTCTGAGGGGTGAACCATGCTCTAATACCACTCCATAACACCTTCCTCCCACATCCACCCAAGCAACTGGCCAGTCGGGGTAAACATGTGACGAGAGGCCACTATGATATGATTCAACCTCCTAATTCACATTAAGGAAGTGGAAATGATGGAAACACACCATACATACATTAAACACCAACTACGGGATCCTTACGAACCAATCCAATACTTTACACAACTTTCCTTATGGTCCCTTTGAGATTTTGGACAATTTAAGGCTCAGTCACTCTGATTCTATAGGCATGAGGGCGACCTGAAACCCAAATTCGCTCCTACAAGCTTTCCTTCCAATGAATAGAGACCAAAATTTTCAGTGCTATGCCAGCAACTCCAAGATTTGATCCAATTTTTTAGGCCCAGAACCTAGGTCACTGCCCAAAATTGAGCCATCTCTACAAATTAGTAGAATAGCAGTGAAATGACAGTACTAAAGCAAAGACATGTTCAAGACCTTGATTGGACCCCTAATAGCCATGATAAGCATTTCATCAAAGATATTGCAAATGTGTAATATATAGGTGTAATTCAAGTTCTGTGAATAGGTGTCTCATACTTAGCTAATAATTGCTAAGAACCATTGATGTCTCAACACCTCAACTTCCAATCCATCCATTAGGTCATAGATACATTTATCATTCAATTAAAAGTAAAAACATGATGAGAGACACACATGGTTGTTGTCATAAAACACATACATAACCAACATAATAGAAACATAAATACTCATGAAAGTATAGTCGTATAGACCACATATAATCCATCAAATTGCTCATACAAATATAAGGAAAATACCCTTTCATTAATGATGCAAAATTCAAACTAGGGATGGGACTCCCATGTTCCAAAAATGAGTTTTCAGTTGCTCGGGAATCCCCTTGGAAGTTGACTTCTAAAAAGAGCTAAAAGTTCACCTTCAACAATTTTATAGCGCACTACGAAACTACTGTGTATGCTCTTTTTCAACACAATTTTCAAAATGTTTAAAGATAAGGGTTCTAAACAGCATGTGAGACTTCTAGGACATGGAAAAAGGCTAATTTAACTTTATTTGGATATGAAAATGAGACTCTTAACCTATCACCTACCTATTATCAAGACTAAAATGACTTTTAGACCTCCTTGAATTCACGACCAAAAGCAGAGCTGACAAATGATGTTTTGAGAATTTTTGGGTGATAACACCAACTAAGGCTCCATGATTAGTAACTCAACCCATTGAGGGCTCCAAAGCATTTGTCCAACCAAGGCTCTAGGATTAGTAACTCAACCCACCAAGGGCTCTAGAGAATTTTTCCAACCAAGGCTACGAGACTAGTAACTCAACCCAAGATATTATAGGGCTCGAGAGCATTTGTCCAAACAAGGCTATAGGAACTAGTAACTCAACCCAAGCTAAGGAAACATGAGAACCAACCAAAACAAACAATGAAAGTAAACCCACAGTCATCGTGGATATCCAGGAAATTGGTAGTCCAGGCAATCCACTCTCAATCCAGGCAATCCTCCATGCCAATGATAGATCACAAACAAGAAACCACATGCATGTGCCATGCATGCCAAAACTAGTGAAGGAAACGTACATGCAACTCGGTACCTGCAAGAAACTCTGATGTAACTATTGATCCTGATGCCTCATTGCGCTCTCCTATTTTTCACATCCACCAATCCAAGTATCCAAGTATGCCACATGCACCAAGAGTGCTCCAAGAAAAACTCTAAGTCTCCAAGAGTATGAGTGAGAGAGAGAGAATAATGAGAGAGCTCCAAAATTGAACTGACAAAAGGTTACCAGTTGATCCTCAGAAGCCTTTTTATGAATGAGGCCTCTATTTTCTTCATTTTCAATTATTTTCCTTCATTTTCCTCCTCACATGCAACTTGTGACCTTTCACCTCCTTTTTCTCCTAATTTCCATTATTTTCATAAATAAATGTGCCAAAAATGCCATTTTCCCTTTCAAAAGCCTTAGCCATTGCCTTTGCAAATTTCCTTAGTCATAAAAAATCACAAGTGATCCCCATCACTAGGATTCTGCCCAACATTCAGCTTGGGAATAAGTGTCCCATCATCCATGGTTATTATTTTGCTTTTATTTTCTTTCATTACATGGAATTTTCACGAGGGTCGTTACAATATTCTAGATGTACCAAAAGACCAGAGCCCAGGAGAGGGCCAAAACTAAGAAACACTGAGACCCGAAGTGTTCCAATATTCAAAAACCCCACATTCATGGACAAAAATTATCCATCAAGACTAAAGTTATCATATACAAAATTGACAATTGACCCTTACAACGAATATGGAAGGCATAAGAACCCAATCCCCAAGTTATAAACAAGGCTGCTTGGAATCCTGGAAACTGCACGCTGCATCGTGTCTTGACCTACTACTCACCATACTTTTGGAATATTGTTGCAACTTCAGTATCAACTTCATGTCTTCCAAGGTTGTTCCCTTCAAGACAAGGCTCTCTTTCTGTTGGGTCCCTATAATACTAGTGATTACCTGATTACTATTGTAGTTATACCCCTTATTTATATTGTTGTGCCCCTATTAACCCCATGTTGTTATTTTTGTGCCCCATGGAATCCCTCTATTGTTATTTTTGTGGCTTTATATTATTATTGTTAGGTCGGCTGGATTATATTGTGACTCCTTAGACTCCTATATATAGAAAGGAGGTTTTGTCATTTGAATCATCGAAGAATTGTTCATTTATGTAATGTAAAGGAGGTTGCCCCCTCGAAGAGGCTGAATTATAAGGCATTGATCTATCTTTTCTATCTTTTCTTGAGCTAGTTCCATAACATTTGGTATCAGAGCTTTGGATTCTAGGGTTTCGCTGCTCCAAACAGGTCATCGTGGCATTTTCGCTATAACTTTTTTTCCGTGACGTTTCAGAAGTCGCAAAAAAAACCCATTTGAGAAGAAATCGTGCTGAACCTTGGGTGCGAATTTCAGAGCTTTTCACGCGATAGTTGCGGAGATATGATCTGAGGAAGTTGGTCTTTTTGCAGACTCATGAATTACATTTAAAACAGGTGACTTGGGGAAAATCATCATATATTTCTTGTATGCATGTTTCAGATCCAAAGGTCGAAACAGTGACTCGTGGCACGTCGTACAAGTTCGCTCTACTGAACTAGTCTATAAGCACGTCACTGTGGGAGATTTCACATAACTCTTCCTTGGAGAATCCAATTTGGATAAGACTTGTGGCATTGGAAAGAGGACACAAAGGGCTACTACAGCTCACAAATTCAGAAGTAGATGATTGGAAAGTACAGAGATACATCAGAGGCAATATCGAGCTCCTACAAAGTGAAAAAAGGTGTGTAGATTTTCTTAAATTTTTGCTTAAGCTTGGTTGAAAATTTATTTTGAAGGAATTCAAAGGGCATAGTAGAGAATTATTATTGGTAACTGATGCCCCAAGGAAAGAAAATGCAAACACCTAGTAAGGAACCTGAAAGCTCTAGCATGACTCATGAAGAAGAGGAAGAAATGCAACATGATATATCAAAATTACAAGACCAAGTGCAACAACTGTCCCTTGCACAAAAAGGAACAAAATCTAAGATGGATGGTTTAAAGAAAGATGTAGAAGCTAAGATGGATGGTTTAAAGAAAGGTGTAGAAGCTAAGATGGACTGTTTAAAGAAAGGCGTAGAAGCTAAGATGATTGACGTGGAAGCTAAGATGGATGATTTGAAGATAGATTTGAAGACAGACATGGACGAATTGAAGATAAATATGAATAAGTTGCTACAAGAAATAGTCCCTAAGGGTGAAAGGGTACTAAAGGAAACTCATGATGAGAACAAAAGAAATGTTAATCATGATTCCATAGACGCTAATGTTGGATTGAAGACTCACCATATTCCAAAAATCGATATGAGGAAGTTTGATGGCAAGGATCCCGCCACATGGATATTACAGATGGAGCAGTTCTTCGATCTCAATAATGTGCAAAACACACAAAAGGTACGTATGGCAACTGTATATTTGGAACCAAATCAGTTTGTATGGTATCAATGGCTTTGCTCTCGTAAACAATTTATCACTTGGGCAATTTTTACGGAAGAATTGATAGCACATTATGAAGATACAAAAAGCAACACTTTTTTTAGCCAATTGATAAGTCTCAAACAAAAGGGTTCAGTAATGGAGCACATTGAGGAGTTCCAAAAATTGAACATAAGGGTAAAATATATTCCAGAGGAGCATAGGATTGATGTGTTCATAGGGTCTTTAAAGGATAATATCCAACATGATGTTCGCCTTTGGGAACCTGATTCATTAGAGAAGGCATTCAGGTTAGCAAGAAAAATGGAAAGCAAAATTATGGCAACCAGGAAGCATACCACTCACAACTATAAAGACGGAAGTGTTGTTGCCCCTAGTCTTCCACAACCTATAAGGTTGACACCACAACAATTGGAAGAAAAAAGAGCAAAAGGGCTTTGTTACAGTTGTGATAGCAAATACACTAAAGGTCATAAGTGTGCTGAGAAGAAATTATTCTACATAGATTGTGAAGAGGAAGAAGAAAAGGAGCAAGAAAGGTCAAAAGAAGAAGATATACTCCAGGAACAAAGCCTAGATGAAGAACAAATAAATCCTACCATATCTTGTAATGCATTGGCGGGAATTACCACTCCTCAAACCATCAAGATAGAAGGACAAATCAAGAAGAAAAAGGTAATAGTGTTGATTGATTCAGGAAGCACCCACAATTTTATTCATTGTAGGGTAGCAAAAGAATTGAATTGCTTCCTATATCCAGCACCAGAGTGTCAAGTGATGATTGCAAATGGAGGAACAATAAATTGCTCTGGAAAGTGCCATAATATCAAGCTATCCATGGGAGAATATGTATTGACTAGCCCAATGCTTTCCATTCCAATGGGAGGTGCTGATGTTGTACTAGGAGTCCAATGGCTACAATCCTTGGGTACAATAGCTTTTAATTTTCAAGAACTTTTCATCAAATTTTCTACGGAAGGAAAGGAAGTTGAATTAAGGGGTATTGCAGGGAAACCAGGAAAGATAATCAGCTCTAATGGTATGACAAAGCTTCTAAAAAAGGAGCAAAGAGGTGTAATTGCACAATTATGTTCGCTAGATGTTTCCACATCGGAATCATCTATTTCTCCAGATCTCCAAAAAGTCCTGGACAATCATTCCAAGGTATTTGAGACTCCCAAAGGTCTCCCACCTATGCATGATCATGATCATGCTATTCATCTGATTCCAGGAAGTGTTCCTCCAAACATCAGGCCGTACAGATATCCCTATGTCCAAAAAAGTGAAATTGAACGTATGGTTGCAGAAATGCTAGAGGCTGGTATAATTCAACCAAGTCAAAGTTCTTTCTCTGCTCCAGTAGTATTGGTGCACAAGAAGGATGGATCATGGCGCATGTGTCCGGATTATAGGGAGCTCAACAAGCTCACTATTAAAGATAAGTTCCCCATTCCTGTCATTGATGAATTACTGGATGAATTGCATGGATCAATTTACTTCACCAAGTTGGATCTTCGTTCGGGATATCATCAAATCAGAATGAAGATTGAAGACATTCCAAAAACAACATTTAGAACTCATGAGGGTCATTATGAATTTTTGGTCATGCCTTTTGGCCTTACCAATGCACCTTCAACATTTCAAGGTTTGATGAATTCAATTTTCAAACCATTCCTTAGAAAATTTGTGTTAGTATTTTTTGATGATATACTAATCTACAGCAAGTCTTGGAAGGATCATGTTGAACATGTTGACAAGGTGCTACAACTATTGGAGGAGAAACAATTATATGCAAAAAGATCCAAATGTTTCTTTGGAGTCCAGGAGGTGGAATATTTGGGTCATATTGTATCTCATGAAGGAGTTAAGGTAGACCCTAGAAAAATTAAAGCCATTAAGGAATGGAAATCCCCACATCCATAAAGCATCTGCGAGGATTTCTTGGGTTGACAGGGTATTATCGCAAATTTTTTAAGAATTATGGGAGAATAGCAGCACCTCTAACAACATTATTGAAGAAAGATGCATTTTCATGGACTCCGGAAGCAACAAAGGCCTTTGAACATCTTAAAGAGGCAATGTGCCAAGCACCGGTCTTAGCTACACCGGACTTCACAAAAACCTTTATTGTGGAATGTGATGCTTCAGGAAATGGAATTGGTGCTGTTCTAATGCAAGATGAAAGACCCATTTCTTTTGAAAGTCGTCCAATCAAGGGAAAGTTTTTAAGAAAAGCTATTTATGAGAAGGAAATGTTGGCAATACTCCATGCACTTAAGAAATGGCGACCCTACCTAATGGGAAGACACTTCAAGGTAAAAACGGATCATGATAGCCTTAAATACTTTTTAGAACAAAGATTATCCTCTAAAGAGCAACAAAAGTGGGTCACAAAGATGTTGGGTTATGACTTTGAAATCATCTACAAAAAAGGGAAGCAAAATGTGGTGGCAGATGCACTCTCAAGAAAGGATGAGGATGTGGAAGCATTGTTGTGCGCCATTTCTATTATCCAACCAGATTGGATAAACAAAGCAAGGGAGGAATGGAAGAATGATGAAGAAGTGTGGGCACTTATTCGAAAGCTACAACAAGATTCCAGTACGTCTGATACATTTAGCTGGAAAAATGATTTGTTATGGTACAAAGATCGCTTATACCTCTGTAAGAATTCCCAGCTAAAACAAAAGATTCTTATGGAATTGCACACTTCTCCCTTAGGAGGGCACTCAGGATTTTTAAAAAATTACCACAGGGTTAAGAAGGAATTTTTTTGGGATGGCCTTAAATCAGATATTCAAAAGTTTGTGGCGGAATGTTTGGTTTGCCAACAAAATAAAGTTGAAACAATTAAGACACTGGGTCTATTACAACCTTTATCCATTCCAAGCCAACGTTGGGAGGAGGTTTCAATGGATTTTATCACAGGTTTACCCAAGTCTGAGGGAAAAAGTGTAATCATGGTGGTAGTTGACAGACTTACCAAGTATGCACACTTTTGTGCATTATCACATCCATTTAAAGCCAGTACAGTTTCTACTGCATTTATGGAAACAATTCAAAAGCTACATGGAAACCCAAAGATTATTGTAAGTGACAGAGATCCCATTTTCACTGGAAATTTTTGGACAAAATTATTTTCTTGTCTTGGTACTCAGTTAGCTCATAGCTCATCTTATCATCCTCAATCTGATGGGCAAACTGAGATAGTAAACAAATGTTTGGAAGGATATCTTCGTTGCTTTGTATCTGATAAACAGACACAATGGGTCAAATGGTTGCCTCTGGCTGAATGGTGGTATAACACTTCCTTCCATACATCAACAAAAATGACCCCATTTATGGCACTTTATGGGTATCAACCACCATCCATCACATCATATTTAAGAGAAAATTCTAAGGTTCAGGCAGTGGAACATCACATCGAACATCAACAACAAGTCCTCCAACTCTTAAAGGATAACCTCGTGTTGGCACAAAATAGAATGAAACAACAGGCAAATCAACATCGCAGTGAAAGAAGTTTTGATGTAGGTGATTGGGTATTCCTACGGCTACAACCATATAAGCAAATGTCCCTAAAGCAAGCTAAGAAGGATAATAAATTATCACCAAAGTATTATGGTCCGTACAAGGTGTTGCAAAAGATTGGTACTATGGCATACAAATTGGAGCTTCCTGCAGCTTCTCGATGGCACCCAGTTTTCCATGTTTCATGTTTAAAGAAGGTTATAGGCGACAAGCTCCCAGTTCAAACAATATTGCCAGAACTTGACGAGGAAGGAAAAATTATATTGGAACCGGAAGCAGTCACAGAAACAAGAACTCGACAGCTACGAAATCGATCAATTTCAGAGTATCTTATCAAGTGGAAGAACTTATCCGCTGAAGATTCCACATGGGAGGATGAGAATTTTATGCAGAAGTATCCAGAACTACTCAAGCGTTGAGGACAACACTTTTTTGAAGGAGAGGGGCATGTTGGGTCCCTATAATACTAGTGATTACCCCATTACTATTGTAGTTATACCCCTTATTTATATTGTTGTGCCCCTATTAACCCCATGTTGTTATTTCTGTGCCCCATGGAATCCCTCTATTGTTATTTTTGTGGCTTTATATTATTATTGTTAGGTCGGCTGGATTATATTGTGACTCCTTAGACTCCTATATATAGAAAGGAGGTTTTGTCATTTGAATCATCGAAGAATTGTTCATTTATGTAATGTAAAGGAGGTTTCCCCCTCGAAGAGGCTGAATTCTAAGGCGTTGATCTATCTTTTCTATCTTTTCTTGAGCTGGTTCCATAACACTTTCTCGTAGCATCCATAACCCCTAATAACAACCAATGTATGAGCGATATGCAAGTATATTGCTCTGTTGGACGTGAAATAACATAGATTAAAGAGTTTGCTAGTTTATATCATTTAATAAAAGATATAATTGAATATATTAAAGAGTTTATTACTTTATATCATGTTGGATTTCAATTCATTGCAGTTGATGTCTCACACTTTGTGAATTCAGAATCTAACAATTAGGATGCACTTTTTATGATGTGAAATTACAAGGCATTTTTTATGCTGTAAGGAATTTCTCTCTGAAATGAACTCCCCTATGTGTCATGGTGTATTGTCTTGTGTTTTTGATATGATGTGTTAAACGATTAAAAAGATTCCCATCGTCAGATCATCATAGGCAATTATAGTAAGTTCGTTATTGTAACAACTGTCTGCAACAACTCAAGTCACCAGAAGCTTCGAATGCCACCAGATTTCTCAGGATTACCTCTGTGTTACTATCAAACTTTACTCTGGGGAGGTAAAGCATGGTCGTTTTCTTTTCATATTGTAGTGTGTTGAGATTGCCATCAGTAGGAGAGAATTTCACTCCTGCTAAATGTAAATCAGCCATTGAAGGAATATTCAGTTCGTGTGGAGAGGGTTGTATGATCTTAACAGATGATTCTTCCTCAGTTGTGACTACATCTTTTTTGAGCCTTTTAAACATACTCAGTATAAGAAGAAATGGAAACTTCATCACAAATTGTGAAGGCTTCGAGTTCAACGCTCGCCGAAGTAACATCGTGAGAAATTGAGCGACGCCAACGTTCATAGAAGAGAGAGTTTGCCAGAGAATATTGAAGGCTTCTTTAACAGTTGAATTGTCTGCTAGATCAAGTGAATCATCTTTTTCCTCAATTAGAGTTGGAGTAATGACTGACATGTCCGCTGGATAAGGAGCATCCTTTCCTTCATCAAATCGAATTGGAATATGATTGTCAGAACAAGGGACAATACAGTAGTACAACACCTCCAACATGTGTCGCCTTTCGTTGATACAAAGATTTCCACTCTTTGGAAAATTGAAATTGAAAGGTGATAGTTCTTGAACCATTAGACACAATAGGCTAGAGAGCCTCTCCTCTGCCTTGGCTTCACAACCCAACTCCAACTCAAAAATCTTTTTCATTAGGAAAAGAGGCATCTGATTTTCGAGCATCATCAAATCTCTGAGAATAGAGTTGTATAAGGCATTGGTGCCAGTCAAATCTAAGACACATCCCAACAATTTGACGTCAAAATAGAAGCTTTGGTCAGCGTTTTTGACATAAAACTGCAAACACTCAAGAAGGAAAACGGCATCTAGAGCCATGATCCATGCCAAGGTTTCTTCCTTATAGTCGATGAAGTTGTGATAGAAGCTTTGAACGTCTGCCAATAACTCTTTTTCCACATTAAACACCGAAACAAAAAACACTTTCACATTGTCCTCCTCTTCTTCTTGTAATGCATCGAGAGATTCGTTAATTTGAATAACCCAACTATCCTCATTGATATTCATTTGAGCAGCATCAGTGTTGGATTCCATTTTTTCGAGTCGGAGAAAAGGAGCCACAAATAAAATAGTGGAGAAAATTTTGAAATGTATCGGTTAGAATTGAGAGACTTTGCAACCTTATATCGAATTCAGAGGGATGAGGTCATGGGTCCTAAGCCATTCCTATCCACAGGTTTTTGAATTTCCTAAATTGCAATATTTTGTTTCATTCAAGCAAATAAACGTGCCCTTTGTTACAGACCTTCATTACAGACATTCCCCACATGAACAAGTAATTTGCAAATCCCTAGAGGAGGTGAATCCCAGAGGAGGGGTAAACGAGAAATGCCTGGAGCAAGGGAAGAGATGCACACAGGAGGAGAGGAGATTCGTTCCCATAAGGGTTACTAGAGGAGTTCTCTCTCGAAAAGGAATTCATGCAATATGGCGCTTTATATATGTCACTATTCCTTGTTCCATATTTCATTTTTTATTGGTTATATCGTCTACATTTTCACTCAAATAACTTCATATAACTCAAATTATTTTTCATTAATCATAGTTATAATTTTTGTTAAATTATTTTGATGTTTTTTGTTTTTTAGTTAAGTGTTTATGATTTTTTAATAACAATTAATTTACCTATATAAATTAAATAGTTAGTAAACACTAAAACAATATCAACATAAATTTATGATAAACATAAAAAAGTATTTATTATAAACATCCAAACACTTATTTATGATACATTTCACGTTATTAAATTACGAAAAATCATACAAATTACCTAAATTATAAATTATTTGTGTGAGAAAAAGAGAGGAGACTGTGTGAGAGTTTAGAGGAAGTTATAGTGAATTTGCTATAGGTTGTATCCCTTTAGTTTTTTAGATAATATAAAATAAAGGATTGGTTATTTCTCCATGGATGTAAACCAAATTGGGTGAGCCACACACACGCGCGCACGCGCGTGTGTGTGTGTGTGTGTATGTCTTGCTTTATTTCTGCATTTTTTTATGTGTTACATTGCGTTGTTATTTAATTTATAATATTGCATTGTCATGATGACTAGTTGTATTGTAACTATAATTTATTGCATCATGCCATGCACATTTGAGTCAAGGTCTGAGCATTGAAGTTTCTACGTTTTAATCTTTCTTATGAGGACATTACATTGAGGATTTCTACATGTGTAGGGTGATGTTGATTTTGTATCAAGAGAGTGTGGTTGAGGTTTGTATTGTATATGAGATATTTGCAACTCTTAGTACATCTTCAGGAGGAGCATATTCAGTGTCAAAGTTCCATGATGTTAACATGATTGGTTTCTAATCATAGTTTTTTGCAAGTGTGTCATAGAATGTTGGTCCAATCTTCAGATTGTTACCCTTTGCCATTGATGTCAAAGGGGAAGAGAGAAAGAGGCAAATGATATGGTCTTTGTAGGAGGTTTCCATCAAAGCGAAAGGGGAAGCATGTTTGCATGAAAAAAGGTTTGTTTGTTGGAATTGATGTCGACCTACTTATGGTTTCTCTTATGATGTTGACATTGTGTGTTGTATTAGGGAAGAGTCATCATTGTATTGATGCAGAATTACTTGGCCAACTAGGTTCTCATGATCCATCTTAAGATGTTTGGTCATCTAGGCACTCTTAATCCTAGCTAATGTATATATTTTAGTGAATTATGTTGGTTCTCTTAATACTTTTATAGGAGTTCCATAGATTTGGACAAGATCTGAAGATATTGCAGGAGGTCCAACATGCCTTCAAGATACTTGCAATTAAGGTTTTGGCCAAAAAAGGGGCTAAATATAGGGTAACATAGGTAATAGAAGCTAATCATGCATTAGTAACTCAATTTTTTCATATGAAACCTATGTTACCCCTCCATCAAACACTTTTCCTAAAGGTAGAAGATGTGTTATCATCTATAGGGTCATAAAATGGAATAAAACCCCTAGAAAACCAATGTTTTGCCTATGGTAATCAAAATAAGGTTTGATGTAGTGATTGATTTAGTCACAGTTGATCATTTACTTGGATTAATATAGTACATTAGATTGCCTTTATATATCTAAGTTTTGGATAGAAGAGGTTGTTGATGGAGGAACGCATTCTCCTTTTAGTGAGAGGGAGAGGACAAGGTGATGTGTACCTAATTGCAGAGGTCATGATAGGGAGGTGTATTTTTTCAGTGATGTCTACCTTATTAGATTACAAACATCATGAAAGATATTGTGGAGAGACAAAGTGCCAACAAATTATTGTGATTGCAGGGAGAAAGAGAGAACTATGCAGACTTGTAGCAGATCATGTATGGGCAAAGATTAATAGCTAACAATTTCTTATTACAGGTGGCATGTTTCAGTGATTGTTCTACATGTTGATTGACAAAGTATGGTTTTTTTGTGAGTGTATGGTTGTTGTAGAAATTATTATGATTATGATACTATTAAATGTTTGCATGGCTAAATATTTTGTGAGAGATTCCAGTAAGGTGTATGCTTTTGAGTATTTACAATAAGGATTCATATCGTAAGAGAATTTTGCATTTGTGATAGGGTAGCATTTATTGGTATTATGATGATGTTGATGTATTATTGAGGATGTTGTGTATATCCATAAAATGATTGTTGTTGAGTTGATGTGAGAGTAGAGATTTGTTTGGAGAGGATTGGTATTGTAGTGATATGTTTTTAGTTGATGTTGTATTTGGGGTCCAACTTCAAACATTTTGAAATGTAGAACTAGAGAGATTAAGGAGGTTATGGCCTTCATTTGGTGGTGGTTGAACAAGATAGTGGTGGTGGATCCTTCCATTATAGGCTAGAGAATTTTCTAAGGGAGTATATAATTCCTTCCAGTGGTGACTCAAAAACTAGTGAAGGTGGTGGGCTTTAGCAGGTGGTGGTTTGCATAGTTTATGGGAGTTGGGGCTTCCTATCCAGTGGTGGCCAACAAATTATAGAATTCTTTGTGGCTCCTAGCTAGTAGAGGTTAGATGAATGATGTAAATAAAATTGACAGAATAATTAATAAAAGAAGAGAAACAACAACACAATGGTTTTTGTGAATTGGGAATTGGGTCCAACGGGCATTGAAAATAATTCTTTGGAGCCCCACCTCTAGATGGTGTTCGGGGAAAATGCACCTGAAGAAAAAAAATTGGATAAAACTTTCCTTGTAAAATATTGTAATTTTGTCATTAATATAGTCAGTTCATTAGGCGAAGGGTATGACATTAGAAGTTATGTTAATTTAGGGTTTTTTTACTTAGAAGGAAACCCTTGGTTTATATGAGGTAATTAGATTGTGGCTAACCATGATTTTGTGTGAGAAAAAGAGAGGAGACCGTGTGAGAGTGTAGAGGAATTTATAGAAAATTTTCTATAGGATGTATCCCTTTAGTTTGATAGATAATATAAAAGGAAGGACTGGTTATTTGTCCATGGATGTAGCCCAAATTGAGTGAACCACATCTAGTTGTGTCTCTCTTGTTTTATGATTTTCTATATTTTTTGTTTCTGCATTATTTTATGTGTTACATTGCTCTGTTATTTGATTTATAATATTTTATTGTCATGAGGACTAGTTGTCTTATAACTGTAATGTATTATGTCATGCCATGCATAGTTGAGTCAAGGTCTAAGCATTGAAGTGTCTATGTTTTAATCTTTCTTATGATGACCTTACATTGAGGATTGATACATGTGTAGGTTGATGCTGATTTTGTATCAAGAGAGTGTGGTTTGGGTTTGTATTTTAGATTATTCACTAATCCTGATGGCTACACAAGATGAAGTTGTGAATACTTTTATGCCTAGAGGTTATGCTTCGGAAGTATGGTTGCATGGTTGTTGTTGTTGATTTTGGTTGCATCTATTGCTAATGATGCTATGTTGTGTTGCTTTCTCTTCACAATTGAAGTTTATGTTTTTGTATGTTATCAATATAGAGATGGATCTATGTTATGTGATTGATTGCAAGAGGGCAGCTAATGGTATATTATTGGACATTGTCATGAGCTTATGGAGAGATGCTACTACAAAAGATTTTTATAGCCTTACGATTTTAATGTTTATAACTTTTGATGATGCAATTCATTAGTGTTGAAATCTGTTGCTGATGACAAGGATTGAGTGGTTGGATTTTTTAGGGTTGTTTGTACTCTTTTTGGTTTACAGATGTTTATTCCTTGATGTTGAACATGGTTGCTACTACTAATAGTGAATTTGTAATGATTAATGAGGGTTATCATATTTCAACCATGTATGGGAAATTGTATGTGTTGTTATAAGATTGTAATTTTAGCGTTATAGCCTTGTCTCATTATTGTTTATCATTTGGTTCGTTGGTTGATTGGTCTTAGTGCTTACATTCATAGAAGAGAGAGTGATCATAGTGTTTTCATGCAGCGAAGAGAGCCTTTAGTATTATTACATCCATGTCTAGGCTAATAGAGTCATTGTTGTAAATTTGTATTTATTGTGATATAGAACTATAAATCAAATCATAGCCCTATAATTTCACGTAATTATTTGGTCATTGGTGATTATGGAGTCAATAGTTACTCTTTGAGTAGCCTCTTACATGTGGCAAGGAGGAAATGGTAGTGGTAGAAAAGTTTGCATAACAAATCATATGAGATATTTGCAGCTCCTAGTACATCTTCAAGAGGAACATATTCTATGTCAAAATTCCATGATGTTAACATGATTGGTTTCTAATAAGATGTTTTACAATCGAGTCATAGAATGTTGGTCCAATCTTCAGATTGTTACCCTTTTCCATTGATTTCAAAGGGGGAGAGAGAAAGAGGCAGATGATATGGTGTTTGTAGGAGGTTGCCATCAATGCCAAAGGGGGAGTATGTTGGCATGATGGAAGGTTTGTTTGTTGGAATTGATGTCAACCTACTTATGGTGGCTCTTATGATGCTGATATTTTGTGTTGTACTAGAGATGAGTCATCATTGTATTGATGCAGAAGTACTTGGCCAACTAGGTTCTCGTGATCCATGCTAAGATGTTTTGTCATCTAGGCTCTCTTGATCCTAGATAATGTAGATATTTTAGTGCCTTATTTTGGTTCTCTTAATGCTTTCAGAGGAGTTCCATAGGTTTGGACAAAATCTAAAGATATTGCAGGAGGTCTAACATGCCTTGGAGATACTTGCAATTAAGGTTTTGGGTAGAAAAGGAGCTAAATTCAAGGTAACATAAGTAATAGAAGGGAATCATGCATTAGTAACTCAATTTTTGCATATGAAACCTATCTTACCCCTCCATCCAACACTTTTCCTAAAGGGAAAAGATGTGTTATCATCTATATGGTGAGAAAACGGAATACAACCTCTAGAAAACCAATGTTTTTCCTATGGTAATCAAGAGAAGGTTTGATGTAGTCATAATTGATCATTTACTTGGATTAATATAGTACATTAGATTACATTTATATATCTAAGGTTTGGCTAGAAGAGGTTGTTGATGGAGGAATGCATTCTCTTGTTAGTGAGAGGAAGAGGACATGGCATTGTGTACCTAATTGTAGAGGTCATGACAAAGAGGTGTCTTGTTTCAGTGATGTCTACCTGATTAGATTGAAAATATCATGAAAGTGATTGTAGAGAGACAAAGTGACAACAAATTATTATGATTGTAGGGAGATAGTGAGAATTATGCAGACTTGTAGCAGATCAAGTATAGGAAAATATTAATAGCTAATAGTTTCTTATTGTAGGTGGCATGTTTCAATGACTATTCTACATGTTGATTGATAGAGGATAGTTTTTTTTTTGAGTTTATGGTTGTTGTAGAAATGATTATGCTTATGATACTATTAGATGTCTTCATGCCTAAGTCTTTTGTGAGAACTTTCAGTGAGGTGTATGATTTTGAGTATTTGCAACGAGGATTCATATCGTAAAATAATTTTGCATTTGTGATAGGGTAAAGTTGATTGGTATTATGATGATGTTTATGTATTGTTGAGGATGTGTTGTGGCCACCAACAACCCCCCTCCTTATTTAGTATTAGCAATAACACTATATAAGTGGGGACCCTTAGTCAAAAATTAAAAAAAATCAATTAGTGCTTATATGTCACTCCTTAATAAATATCGCATCATACAAAGAATGATAGGGTATTTTCTTGTGAGTCAAAATGATAAAATGCGAGATTGCAACACGAACTCCATCGCGTTGCATGCATTAATAAACAATCACGTTGGAAAACCTTAAAAATCGCCGATATGCGATATCGCATATCGCATCTCGCAAAATTGCATAAAAGACACATAACGATTAAACGATATTGCAATCCGCGATCTTGCGATATTGCGATCAGCGATCTTTGCAATGTTGTGATCAAATAACCTTGCGATAGCACAGCATGAGAAAATTGCGGTAATGCAATACAACGAAATGCAATATTGCGATGCAAATCGCAGAAACATTCCATCGTAGATTTTCCTGGCTCAATATTCAAGAAAACGTTTTTCCATGAACCAAGAACTGGTTACACGCTTTAATGATAATTAATTAGTTACATGCCAGTTGTTAATAAAATATGGTTTTGTGTTGTTTGAAGAGCCAGTTCACATAAGGTGGCATGTTTTTGCATATCCGTAACATTTAAAGCTTTCCTGTCGTTATTTATTATCATTACTCTCTCCTCACTTGTGAACTGCAAGAACGAGGAACAAAAGTTACACAAAGTAATGTGTAGGAAGCTATGGGAAAAAGGGTGAAGCTCCAATGTCTAAAGACAGAGAAAAGGCACCCTTACAAACAGGTACCGCATGTAACACAGCCGCAAATTCACAGAATGCTGCTGAGCCCTCCATTACAGATCTTTCATTTTATAGCCATGGTTAAATGGGTACTGAGCGATGCTGATATCAGAGACAGACAGTTTAATGCTTAGGGTCAAGAGCTCATGAAAGCATTATTTTTACAAATTTCAATCTTTATACCCGGTAAAGAAAGAGGCGAAAAAGGAAAAAAACGCATCAGAGAAGCCCGGATCAAAGAACAGAGGTAGTTTTCGATGCGCGATTAACGCCTAGCGCTAATCACGCATCGCTGAGAAAACTTACTCAAGAAGGAAAGCTTCAAATTGCTCAGTCACCTGTAAGCCCGAAAATTGCAAAAAAACAATGATAAAAACAAACTGGAAACATAAAGCTAAAGAAAAGGCAGAAGCAATTCAAGGGTTAACCAAGTTGAACTTGGATTATTACTGGGCATACATAGTAAAACCACATAGTCAGTGAAGTATATCATTGATTTTGCTGAAAAGGTGGTGCCAGCTCTTGCCAATTCTATTTTCTTACCTCAACCAAAAGCGGAAGACAGTCAGCCGACTCTACCCAAGCAAATATTGAATGCTTGCCATATTAAGGACTAAATGCAGAAATAGTTAGATATTAGTGTTATAGACATTTTTGTGCCTTACAGCTTTGAGCATGAAATGTCCATAATCCAATGGATCCAAAGTCCCTAAAAGAGTTGTTCCTGCCCCTAAAGGAACAAGGTCAACCAATGACAGCTTCACCCAGAAGTTCTCCACCAAAAACCACTCAGAAACAGTCAATTCAGGATCAATTCAGAAGCTCTTCTAGCTGCCTGCGTTGCAGTGCACCCCAGTACACTAGCTAGGTGCATTGCAACGCACCTAAAAGCACTACCAGGGTGCGCTGAGCGGGAAATGACAAATGGAAAGCTCATTCAACGAGGTGGAAAGACCATGGAAGCTTCCAGAATCTTCTCCAGTGACACTTGCCTCAATGAATTCGACTAGTGATGAGTAAGAGGCTCTCAACCTCCAAGTGGAAGCAAGAACTGACAGAGAGAAGCCACAAGTCAAAACATAAGCTGACTCATCCTCTCTGCTTACATCTATATATGGATCCCTCATCCAAGAGATCCGGAGGCTGGAATTTTGTACTTTGCAGATAATTGCTGTTGGTTTGAGATTGAGATTAATACATTGGGTGATTTATGCTTTTTTGGAGGAGAGGAAGGGATTCCTTTGCTGGGAGGTAGATGCTGGATCGGGACTCACTTGGTTGTATCTCCTCTTGGACTTTCTTATCATATCAATAAAGCTATTTGAGTTTCTCCTATATGCTTGTATATCAATGATGCTTTGTTATATTTGCATATTTAGTTTATATCTGATCCTAAACTAGTTATGAATGTAAATCTATGTCTTTTGTGTAGTTTTCCTCTCTTGTGATCTTGCAGGAACTTGGTGAAGCTGGACCAGTGAAGGAGCAGGCAGAGGGAAACAAGCAAAAGAGGAGAGTGATTGGATCGACAAGCTAGCGAAAGACACAGGTTAGTTACATCCTTCTTTTCCATTTACATTTCATAAAGAAGAATTCTAAGATAGTTTTCCTTGTTTGTTGCTAAGGCACTATCACACCTTAGAGTGGGATAGGGGCATTCCGAATTGGATACTTTTCCCAACAACAAATTGGCGACTCCACTGGGGGGAGTATCTTGTTAGTTTATTTGTGTTTCTATTGTTGTTCTTCTCATAAACTCAAGAGTGCCGAATCGAACTGCATTTGCCATTTACAAATGCAAAGTAGAGATCTGCTACTCTAGTCCATTCGCTGGGCCTTTTTATGATCTGAAAAGCTGATCCACAAGTGCTCTAACATCCCTTTGTGATAGATCTTAGTCCTCCTTTAGATCATCCCTCTAATTGTACCTAATTGATAGCTTTTATTTGGCCAAAAACCATAGATTAAACTGCAAACCGTGACCCAGAACCCAGAAACAACTCTCGTTTCTGCTTCAGCGCAGACTCTGTGAAGAGGTTCTTCATTTCAACGCAGGTCCCGAGAAGGCTACCTGCGCTAAAGTTCAGTTTATCTGTGCCGAGGGTGCGCTGATCAGCCTTTGCCTTGTGCAGCTGTGGTTCCCTGCTTCCTTTTGCTCAGTTTTATCTCTATTTTTGCAGCCTGTTATCAGTGTGTGTACCTATCTAAAACCCATTTTCTTTGCCTCAATTCCACCTCAGTTGTATAAAGAAACTGTATTTGTTCTTTGTGTATTTGTTACATCATTTGCAGTTTCCCATTACAAAAGTAAACTAGTCATACTGTCGCCCTTAGATCTAGACCTGTCGTAAGTGTCGTTTTGATCTTAGGAGTGAGTTTGTTTGCTGTTCACAGTTGATTTAGCTTTTACTTTTGTCTTTTGGTTTGAATTTATGTATTTCTAGTGTCGAAACAAGTATTTAATTCAAAATCATAAAGTGTCGTAATCATCTTTGTTGATTTCGAAAGAAGCTTGTTTGTGTTTTTCACTTGAAATCGAATTCAAATTTGTACAACAGCTTTCTTTTTAGGCATCAATATTAAGAAAGTGAAAACAAATACATGCATATGTGCATCTGCATTTTGATAGTTTGTATGTTGATTTAGGAAAAGTGCATTTACAGTGTGCTCTATGCTCTTTGAGAAAAGATTGTGTCTTTCTTTTCCCCTTGTAGCTAGGATTTTCATTGTTGAAAAGATATAAAAGCTTGCTTATCATCTTTAGACTGCATTTAGGAATTGTATCATACATCTCGTGGTGATCCAAAAAGGAAAACTTCTAAGAAAGATCAACCTAAAATAAATTGAATGAACTTAACAACGCTTTGTAACTTAACGCACAACATAGAGGTCTAGGCTAGAGACGTGTTCCGGCGTCGTAAAACCTGGTCACTGGTCGCCTCACTGATGGTTGGGTGATTCCTCCTGAGAGACGATAAGTGCCAGTACGGATTGTGCTCCCACGTACCGTCGAGTATATATTGGGAGACCCCTATAGGAATAAAACCTTTATCCATAGGAAGCCGTGTCGGCCGCCCTACTGATCGCAATGCACTGAACACAGCATTCGGGAAGATTGACCGCCCGTACCTTAAAAAGTATTCTGCGGTTTTGCGAAAAGTTTGGCACACCCTCTACCTAGAACTCCAGAGCAGTCCCTTTCGTTCCTTTTCAGACTCCTTAACGGAAAAGGTCCATCTGAGCACTTGTCACTTCAGGCTCATTAAAAATCGAAGGAGACTAGAGTCATCTTTAGCTTTTTCTCGACTCTTTAAAATTGAAAAAGCAAGTTGTGTCTAAGCGTCGTTAAAATTTATTTTAAACGGAACAATCACCCCTTTTTTCTGCGTTGATCTTTAGGTTGAGAAAATGGAGCCCACCAACCAAGGAATTCCCCTTGGTGGAAATCCTAGTCCCTTCTCCTCTTGGGGAGATGTTGGTGCGCCCCATATGGCCACATTGTCGCTTCCAGGACTGACAATTGGCCTGCCGGTCTGGCTTTTCTCAACCAATGTCGTTCAGAACACCACTATTCCTGAACAGTCGAATCAGCAATTAGACGAGTCCAGAATTTCCCACCAACCTTCTACTTCCTCTAATTCTTCCTCTCTTCCTTCCTCTTCGCGTGACGGGACTGGTAAAGCTAAAAACCAAGTTCCTAAGGAGAAGAAGGAAAAGAAGAAGAAAGAGAAAAAGAAGAAGGAGCCAAAGGCAAATAAGGGAAAACAAGTGGCGTCTAATGAAAATCCACACACAGCACTGACCAGGCCTAAATCGCCATGTGTCATCTGCAAGGGAGACCACTTTCACAGAGATTGTCCTTGCATCCCTCGGATACTAAGGGACTGGTCTCCCCGTTTGCACAATCCGGTGTCTTCAACCTCTGATAACCATGTTGAAAGTACACCGTCAACTAGCGAAAGTGAAGTCCCAGGACAAAAAGGGAGGGCTAGACCTCCCTGTAGACTGTGCGAAGGTAACCATGCCCTCCACCGTTGTCCCTTCTTAGACGAGGCTAAAAGAGTCTTGGAAGATCGTCCGGTTTCACCGTTACGACTTCCTCCTGGATATAAAAAACTCTCGCCAAGTCCTTCGTTAGTTGAGAATCCAGTTGGCCCGCTCAAGTGGTCAGCTGAAGCGTCTATCATTGAGGATAAACCGACTGAATCCATACCAGACGAAAGTCAAAAGGTCGAGGCGGCAGTTGACCCGGTTTTACCTTCAGAGGATTTATCTTCGAATGATACAGTCACTGAAGAGGATAAGGATGACACCATCCAGATTTTTTTCATCAACACAGACTCCGACGAACACGGGGGCAATGCACCCATTCCTTTATCGCAGGAAGGAAGTTCGTCAGAGCGGTATCCGGCCGTCTACTCGGTCCCACCACCAAGCAACCTAGTTGTATCCTTCGACTGGAACCAACTAGGCAGACCCCGGTTGCCAGCAAGCATACCATTCCGAATTATCGTTCAAATATACAGAATGGTTATGGCTGGCACCATCATTGATGAGGGGGCATCTGTGAGTATCCTTTCCTCTATTTCTTGGAAAGCGCTTGGTTCGCCAACGCTTTTGCCTGAAATGAGAAATCTGACAGGCTTCGATAAAGGAACCAGTCGACCTTTAGGGATCCTCCCCAATGTTCCTATCACATTGAAAGGGAAGACCGTTCAAATGAACGTGATGGTCGTTCAAGGACCCTTGGATTATAACCTACTCCTTGGATGAGACTATATATATTGCATGGAAGCCATCGTCTCCTCACTCTTTAGAGTAATGTGTTTTCCGCACGAAGGAAGAGTGGTCAAGCTCGTGGACCAACTTTCATTTCCCAGATCACGCACCGCAAATAGTCATATACCATCCCTAAATGGTCTCTCCACGCAAGAAATGTCTCAACCCACGGTCCGTCCTCCCGATGAGCGCGAGTAATTCGGAGGGATATGACTGGAACCCAGGGGGCATGCGTCCTGGTCTGCTTCGGCAGGAAAACTTTAGGTATAGGGTAGGTTTCCACGGGAGAATATGACTAGTCCGTACCCCATCCGTGATTGGAAGAGGGGTTGTTCTAGAATAAGATTCTTTTGTCAAAGTTATGTGAATCGGCGAGCGTCGTCATTCACCTTTGTTTATCTCGGTAGACATTGCCGAAGAAGTGTTTTGTTTGAAAGATTAATAGAACAATCTTTGGGTAACCTAAAGAGGTAGGCCTTTCCTGGTAGAACAAATGTTTTATCTGCAAATTGAGGGGTAACCTTGAAATCGTACTTTATACCTGGGGGCATGCAAACCTTTTGGAGTGCAAGCAAGGGGCGGCTATTTATTTTTTTAAATTTTTAGGTCCTCCCTTTAAACCTGTAGGTCTAACCCTTTAAACTCGTAGGATTAGTCGTTTTTGAGCTTGCATAAGGAAAGGATTCCGGAGCAAAGATTTGTAAGGCGCAAGCTCCATAAAAAATGGAATCTTAAATGAGTCATTCTTATCATATGACTGGATTAATCGAGCAGTTTTAGCACATAGTTCATGCTCGTTAAAAAATAAACATAAGATCGAGCAAGTGTTTCAATCCGCGTTTAAGCTCGTTAAAAAAAGAACTATCCTCCGGTAAATAACCACCGTGAATGTAACTTTATCAGCCATTAAAGCCTTGGTCGTGTTTGCACCGTCACCTCCACTTTTCCATTAGCCGATCATTCACCTCCATTTGATTGTTTACCAATTTTGAGGAACAGCTGCGAAGAGTGATTTCACTAGCCATCCTTGTGACACTGCCGTGATTGGAAAATTCCAACCCTTACCTGGAATCAGCTGCTAACCGTTTTATCACTCGTTCCTCAAAAGACGAGTCTTCTTTAAGCTCTTTTCATCTGACTCGTAAAATATGAAAAGATTGCCGAGTTTTGGCCTTCCAGCTCGTTAAAGCGACCGGAAGTGCTATCCCTCCTCTAGATTTTAATATTTTTGGACCTGAGGGATTATTGCACAAAAAGATCGAGCGCTTGTTTTGTTCGGCTCATTAAAACTATCGAAAATTCATCCCTTCTGTATTGTTTTATACTTTTTCAGACTTAAGGGATTAGATGACGAAAAAGGAACTTTGGAGTTATCTTTACTTACCTTTTCAGACTCTCTAAAAATGAAAAGGATCGATTTATCTTTGTCATTAGACTCGTTAAAAAAAATTAATAGCGACAAACTTGTCTTTAGACGAGAACGAGTTTCACTATTGCTAGGCTCGTTAAAACATAGCGATGGGTTTGCCCGAAGGGAAAATTATAGAACAAGCATATGTTATCCTCCTCAAGCTTGACAAAAATAAAGAGGTACTGGTCAGCAATGACTGGGGAAAAATTGGGAAGAAACTCAAAGAACTTTTATTGGTAGCAAGTCGCTCTTGAACATGACACTTCCACTCCATGCCTGAGTCAGGTTGGGTTGTTTCATCCACCGGTCACATCACCATGGTCTCGCCATACCATCCACATTTGGGGTAAATGCTACCAATCCATCACATAAGTGTCGCCGATATGTTCAAGAGAAGTCATCCAGAGAAGTCAACCGTGTCCCATCCACTACCATACATTATCCTTCATTCTTTCATGACCGCCACCCTGAACCATATATCATCAGATCGTTTTCACCTCCATCAAAATCATTTGCTCCGTTCCATGTCATTGATGTGGGATACATTAAGGCCCTCCTTTGACGGATCGCTTCTTGTCGACATCAGCTCATTATCCAAGAAGTTGATCTAGGAACACCCCCTTCAGTACTTTGAAGCTTGCATGCCTCAATGGCAAGTTTCTCACTTCCGGCGACAGGTATACATCAATGACCTTCGACCGAAAGATTTTGCATGGTGTTCGACGCCAAGTCCTTTATTCACACCACGTGAATTGTACTACAGTACCTTGAGGGTCATTATCATTATCGGTGATTCCTCTCGCGCTTGTTAACAGTTTACATCATTGACTGGTAATCAAGCGATGTCTTTCCATGTTCGACTTCAGAACATTTCTCACATGGATCGACTTGTACTTAGAGTGAAGATCGGACGAGATTGAAGACCCAGGATCTAGTTTCATCCATCCGGGCTGCGATATATATTCAGGAAAAATAAAGACATTGACATGTACAACATTACAGCACAGATGATCATCCTACCAAAAGGATGATGATTTCATCAAAATCATCAGTCTACCATCAGACGATTGTCTTTTCTATGTACAGAAAAATGAATTTATAACGCTGAGCATGGGAATGCCCGCCTCAGCTAGATCATGAAAACAGTATGAAAAATAATGTATTGTATTGTATCTTATTACAGGTCTCCTCCCAGCATTGAAAGAACTTCGGATCCTCCTAATAAAGCATTTCACCCGATAAACGGCCTCATACTTTAGGGGGCAACTGTTATAGACATTTTTGTGCCTTACAGCTTTGAGCATGAAATGTCCATAATCCAAGGGATCCAAAGTCCCTAAAAGAGTTGTTCCTGCCCCTAAAGGAACAAGGTCAACCAATGACAGCTTCACCCAGAAGTTCTCCACCAAAAACCACTCAGAAACAATCAATTCAGGATCAATTCAGAAGCTCTTCTAGCTGCCTGCGTTACAGTGCACCCCAGTACACTAGCTAGGTGCGTTGCAACGCACCTAAAAACGCACCTAAAAGCACTACCAGGTTGCGCTGAGCGGGAAATGACAAATGGCAAGCTCATTCAACGAGGTGGAAAGACCATGGAAGCTTCCAGAATCTTCTCCAGTGACACTTGCCTCAATGAATTCGACTAGTGATGAGTAAGAGGCTCTCAACCTCCAAGTGGAAGCAAGAACTGACAGAGAGAAGCCACAAGTCAAAACATAAGCTGACTCATCCTCTCTGCTTACATCTATATATGGATCCCTCATCCAAGAGATCCGGAGGCTGGAATTTTGTACTTTGCAGAGAATTGTTGTTGGTTTGAGATTGAGATTAATACATTGGGTGATTTATGCTTTGTTGGAGGAGAGGAAGGGATTCCTTTGCTGGGAGGTAGATGCTGGATCGGGACTCACTTGGTTGTATCTCCTCTTGGACTTTCTTATCATATCAATAAAGCTATTTGAGTTTCTCCTATATGCTTGTATATCAATGATGCTTTGTTATATTTGCATATTTAGTTTATATCTGATCCTAAACTAGTTATGAATGTAAATCTATGTCTTTTGTGTAGTTTTCCTCTCTTGTGATCTTGCAGGAACTTGGTGGAGCTGGACCAGTGAAGGAGCAGGCAGCGGGAAACAAGCAAAAGAGGAGAGTGATTGGATCGAAAAGCTAGCGAAAGACACAAGTTAGTTACATCCTTCTTCTCCATTTACATTTCATAAAGAAGAATTCTCAGATAGTTTTCCTTGTTTGTTGCTAAGGCACTATCACACCTTAGAGTGGGATAGGGGCATTCCGAATTGGATACTTTTCCCAACAACAATTAGATTTAATTTTTAGAAATAGTTTTGCTTAGAAAAAGGACGGTCATTTAAACCGTATCCTGAATTTTTGTAAATAAGTTATTATTAGATTTAGTTAGTAGTATTTAAACCCTTCTCATGCATTTAGAGAAGGGTCTAGAAATTTATCAAAAACTTGTCCTCAGAACATGCACTTTTGCACCCTCCGAGGAGGTTTTGATGAATGAATGGAACAAGATTTTTTGATGTTTGCATTTGATATCTGCTACTGATGTTGCACTTATGTACTCTTAGTGGATGTTAGAGCAAGGAGAGATAAATCATTTTCGCTTGAAGCTCATGAGTAGGACTAGTCATAAATGGTACTTTTATCTCTTGACCATTTCTGCTTATGTGTTAAAGTGATATACAATTTTTAGTTGTTTATGTAGTATTGCATGAATGCCTGAGTTATCATTTGGCACTTTTTTACGGTGATAGCTATTTGTTTATGCTTAATGTATGAATAGCTCATTATGCGATATGTTTTTCACAACTGTTTCGTCTAACTTTTTATAAGAAGTGGTTCATCCTTATTGATTTCCTTTCTCATAATATCTTAATGATCTTTATTACTAGTTGTTATTTGAAATCTTTTTAGATTGCATAATAGAAGAATTACATCTCGGGTTAGTATAGACTTAGATGTGGCTGCTTTTTAGATTACAATATCATAGCATTAGATTAAAGTTAGAATTAGAATACCTTAATTAGTAACTGTTAGATCAGGAACATAAAATTCTACACACACAGACTCAAAGTTTGGGAAACTGGTCCCATATCCCTAGTCGGACCCGCTATACCAAACGGATAAGGAGCTACCAACCAAGGTCCAGACCGGGCGGGTATCCCCCTTGTTGTAGACCCAGTTTTCAGGGCTTCAACATATTTGGCGCTAGAAGGAGGGCCTAAACTATGAATGGCAAGTAAATCTAAATCTGAATACCATTCTGAGAGTAAATCGCCCTCACCATCTCCCCCGACTTCTCCATTACACTTAAATCCATAGTTAGAAGTCGCTCGAGTATCAACCGCTGCTACAAACCCTGACATTTCAGAACAATCTACTATTGAACCTCCTAAAGTCGAATCTCTGATTCACAAACTTCAGCGATTTTCTATTTCTCCTCAAAGGTCTGATAAATCTCAAGGCAGCGTGACTTCGCAATATAACCCTGCTCATCCCCTGACCAGATTAAAGAGTGAAAAGTTTGGCGTTCAGCCAACCGAATTACCTCTTCCCACTAGGAAAAGAGCAAGGAAATCACCCAAAGAGTCCAACAACGAGACTCTCTCGTCATAATCATCCATCTCAACTTCTTCACCGTGAAGTCAAACATCCACTCCTCCACTTCAAATCATCATCCATCCGTCCACTGGAACCCCCACAACTCCTCCTCAATCATCTGCAATCGTAATATCGTCATCTTCCCAACCACAGGGATGATCTTCGACACTTTCCTCTGTTAGCAGTTCAGCAATGGCCCAATCTCCATGGAATAACCCTGGGGCAGTCTTGATGCCTGCACCCTTGAGTCAAATACCAGCCCATCCTGAGAAATGTCTGCCTAAGTTTAATCCCGAGGCTGGAATTGTTTTCGGGAAAAGTGTCTATTCAGAACGACCCTATCCCACTGGGTTGTGACAGAGACCTCAGAAACAAACAGGGAAAACTACTCTAGTATTCTCCTTTATGAACTATAAACAAAGATGAATAGGATGAACCAACCTGTATCTTGCGCTAGTTGTTTGATCCAATCTCTCTTCTCTTTGACAGCTTCCAAGGATCTGCTCCCTCACTTGCCCAGCGTCACCAAGTTCCCGCAAGTTCACATAAGAGAGAAACTACACAAAGACATGGATTTATGTTCATAAAAAACTTAGGATCAGATTTAAGCTAAACATACAAATATAACACACATCAATGATATACAAGCATGTAGGAGAAACTCAAATAGTTTTATTGATAAAACAAGAAGATCCAGGAGGAGTTACAACCGATGATTCCTGATCCAGCATCAACCTCCCAGCATAGAATCCCTTCTTCACCTCTAACAAAGCATAAATCACCCAATACTCTGATATCTATCACAAAACCAACAGTAATTCTCTGCAATGTACAAAATTCCAGCCTCTGGATCTCTTGGTGAGGGATCCATATATAGATGTATGCAAAGAGGATGAGTCAGCTCATGAATTGATTAGTGGCTTCTCTCTGTTAGTTCTTGCTTCCACTTGGAGACTGAGAGCCTCTTACTCATCACTGGTCGAATTCAGTGAGGCAAGTGTCATTGGAGAAGATTCTGGAAGCTTCCATTGTCTCTCCACCTCGTGGAATGACTCTGCCACTTGTCATTTCCCGCTCAATGCACCCTGGTAGTGCATTCAAGTGCGTTGCAACGCACCTAGCCAGTGTATTTGGGTGCTTTGCAACGCAGCCAGCTAGTGGAGCACTTGAAATGATCCTGTTTTGACTAGTTTTGAGCAGTTTCTGGTGGAGAACTTCTGGGAGAAGCTGTAATTTGTTGACCTTGTTTCTTTAGGAGCTGGAACAACACTTTTAGGGACTTAGGATCCCTTGGTTTATGGACATTTCATGCTTATAGCTGTAAGGCACAAAAATGTCTATAACAGTTGCCCACTAAAGTATGAGGTCGTTTATCGGGTGAAATGCTTTATTAGGAGGATCCGAAGTTCTTCTAATGCTGGGGAGGAGACTTGTAATAAGATACAATACAATACATTATTTTCATACTTTTTTCATGATCTAGCTGAGGCGGGCATTCTCATGCTCAGCTTTATAAATTCATTTTCATGTACATAGGACAGACAATCGTCTGATAGTAGACTGATGATTCTGATGAAGTCATCATCCTTTTGGTAGGATGATTATCTGTGCTGCAATGCTGTACATTTCAATGTCTTTATTTTTCCTGAATATATATCGCAGCTCGGATGGATGAAACTAGATCCAGGGTCTTCAATCTCGTCCGATCTTCACTCTAAGTACAAGTCGATCCATGTGAGAAATGTTTTGAAGTCGAACACAGAAAGACATCGCTTGATTACCAGTCAATGATGTAAACTGTTAACAAGCGCGAGAGGAATCACCGATAATGATAATGACCCTCAAGGTACTGCAGTAAAATTCACGTGGTGTGAATAAAGGACTTGGCGTCGAACACCACGCAAAATCTTTCGGTCGAAGGTCATTGATGTATACCTGTCGCCGGAAGTGAGAAACTTGCCATTGAGGCATGCAAGCTTCAAAGTACTGAAGGGGTGTTCCTAGATCAACTTCTTGGATAATGAGCTGATGTCGACAAGAAGCGATCCGTCAAAGGAGGGCCTTAATGAATCCCACATCAATGACACAGAACGGAGCAAATGATTTTGATGGAGGTGAAAACGATCTGGTGACATACGGTTCAGGGTGGCAGTCATGAAAGAGTGAAGTATAATGTATGGTAGTGGATGGGACACAGGTGACTTCTCTGGATGACTTCTCTTGAACATGTCGGCGACACTTATGTGATGGATCGGTAGCATTTACCCCAAATGTGGATGGTATGGCGCGACCATGGTGATGTGACCGGTGAATGAAACAACCCAACCGACTCTGGCACGGAGTGGAAGTGTCATGTTCAAGAGCGACTTGCTACCAATAAAGTTTCTTTGAGTTTTCTTCCCAATTTTTTCCCAGTCATTTCTGACCAGTACCTCTTTATTTTTGTCAAGCTTGAGGAGGATAACATATGCTTGTTCTATAATTTTCCCTTCAGGCAAACCCATCGCTATGTTTTAACAAGCCTAGCGATAGTGAAACTCGTTCTCGTCTAAAGACAAGTTTGTCGCTATTGGTCCTTTTCCTTTTTAGAGAGTCTAAAAAGGTACGTAAAGATAACTCCGGAATTCCTTTTTCGTCATCTAATCCCTTAAGTCTGAAAAAGTATAAAACAATACAGAAGGGATGAATTTTCGATAGTTTTAACGAACCGAACAAAACAAGCGCTCGATCTTTTTGTGCAATAATCCCTCAGGTCCAAAAAGATTAAAATCTAGAGGAGGGATAGCACTTCCTGTCGCTTTAACGAGCTGGAAGGCCAAAACTCGGCAATCTTTTCATATTTTACGAGTCAGATGAAAAGAGCTTAAAGAGGACTCGTCTTTTGAGGAACGAGTGATAAAATGGGTAGCAGCTGATTCCAGGTAAGGTTTGGAATTTTCCAATCACGGCAGTGTCACAAGGATGGCTAGTGAAATCACTCTTCGCAGCTGTTCCTCAAAATGGGTAAACAATCAAATGGAGGTGAATGATCGGCCAATGGAAAAGTGGAGGTAACGGTGCAAACACGACCAAGGCTTTAATGGCTGAAAATGCTTCATTCACGATGGTTATTTACCGGAGGATAGTTCATTTTTTAACGAGCTTAAACGCGGGTGGAAACATTTCCTCGATCTTATGTTTATTTTTTAACGAGCTTGAACTATGTGCTAAAACTGCTCGATTAAGTGGTCTTGTTTTGATTTTTACCATAGATAGCTTTGTCCTTTCAAAGATAGTACTGCATTTTTCAACTGCTTCATCAAACTAGTTAGAAATGAACAATATTTGTTTTGAAAACGAGATTAAAACGCTAATACTTTACTTTGAACTACGTAAAAGTAATTAAAAAGTGTTTTTTACCTCTCATTTTACCATTTCATTTGAACTTGGTTTGTTGGAGCTTTGGAGGTGTTTTCCCCCTCGATTTTCATCAGCTGATTTCGGAAGATTCTGTGGACGATTCTCGGCGCCGTCTGGACCAGGTAGGAGCTAAACCCGAGCTCTTTCATTTCATGGTTTCCTTTTTGCATTCTGTGCTCTGTTCCCTGCTTTTCTGAGCCCCTGGGGTTTGATGGGCTCGTTCTGCCATCAACGCACCCTGGGTACATCGAAACCTGCACTGAATGTTGGTCCTCATGAAGGCAGTTTGACATTCAACGCACCTGTAACACTGCTGCAGGTGCGTTGGGCGCAGAAAGGAAAGTTGTTGCACAGTTTTTGATGGAATTTTTCCCTGTTTCTCATCAAAATCAAGATCTAATCTCCTCTCTTGTTTGTTTTTGCAGAGATATTGGAGCAAAATGACCCTTACATGGCGAGAACGAGAACATGAAGAAGAGGACATGATTGCCCTACATGATCCTGTTACAGTGAACGCGCTGCGGAACTGTGGCTTGCTGAAGTTCTTCCGCATCTCTAGCATGAGACAGTAGATTAACTTGCTGAAGTATTTGCTTGACTCTTGGGATCCTATCAACCAGGTTTTCCAGATTAGGGGAAAATCTATCCCCTTGACTGCAGTAGACATCTATTTCTTGACTGGCTTGTCGAGGCGGGGTGCCCCCATCTCTTTGTCAGGTTCGGTCCGAGGAGGCGATTTTGTGAGAGATTATGTCCGTCAGTATTGCAGGGAAGGATCTCAGCCGAGTAAAGACGGCAAGATCATCATCCGTGATGTCACTGATAGGTCCCTTAGGACTATCCTATTTACTTTTGGTAGGATGGCCTGTAGCACGTCTCTTCATGTAGCCAACAGATCTTATATGCAGCATGCCTTGGAATGCCTCCAACCGAAGGTGTTCAACTGGTGCGACGCAGTACTTCTTGTAATGAAAGAACAATTGACCAAGATAAAGAACGGGAAGTTGAAGAACTTTGGGTTCGGTTCTATTTTGACCGCCTTTGCCTTGGAGAAGATACCACTGATGCAGCCGCAGTACATTGCACTCGATTTACCTTCTCCTACTAAACCACGCATGCAGAGATGGGTTGACCATATGTCTAGGCATGCTGGTCAATCTCAGATTTCATTTTCTGATACCTTCTTCAGGTGGTTTGATCGTCAGGAGATGGTCTATTCCGAGTATCCATATGCTGGCATGGACTTCCGGGGTGATCCAGATTTGGTACTGCCGGATGGCGAGCAGTGGGGTGCTATTGGTAAAATCTCTGACCATATTGTTGTTTACTGTTTTTGTTTATAATTTCCTTGTGCTTTGTTCTATCAAGACTCTAATCAAACTCATGTGTACATGCAGATGTTGGTCCTGTTCGTCCAGTAGTTCGCGTGAGAGTACCAGCTGTTGCCCCAGCAAGAGAGGCCGTCGGAAGGGTTATTCTTCGCGACCTCGATGTGGCCGAGACTCTTACAGCTGTGCAGGAGCAGGTTGAGAGCCTTACTCTCGGTATTCCAGATGTGAGGATCGACGAGCTACCTTTGCAGTTACAGCGACATACTACTGGTGTGCCCAGACGATGGACTCGCCTCTTACGCATGATCGCACAGGCTGTGACTTGCTATCACGAGCATCATTAGACTAGGGTGCCCCCTAGCATTTTGAGTTTTGGGTTGTGTGACCGATTTTTTCTTGGTTACAGAACATTATATGTAAACCATAAACAGCTATATATGTATTTTTGATTTTCGGAGTTTTATTCTGGTTGAGTTATGTGATTCACATGTAGAACATTGATGATGTGTTTCTTTTTATAAATGTTGCAAATGTCTATCTAACACATAGTTTGCTAATGAGTCGGTTAATGTGTTTAAGTTTCTGGAAATGTGCTGGTATTGAATAAGATCAAATTGTCTTTCCAAAATCTTAACCCTTAGGAACATGCGATAAATAGCTGGGTTTCAGACGGAATATATACCATTGAGTTGTAGTATTACGAGCTGTGAGTCTAGCCTGACGATTAGTCGGCATATACCATGAGTGATGGCATCAGAGAGAAGTTCTATCAATGCACTATATTCGGCGATATTGTTTGTTGATTGACCAATACATACACCTCTGAAACTTACTAACTCGCCGCTTGGATCAAAAATGGCCCAGGCTGCGGAGGACAGGTTCCGCGAACTACGACTTGCTCCGTCGGCATATCCAACACATGGTTCCAATGGGTTTGACATCTGTAATAAATGTAAAAAGGTGGATTACTCGACCAAAACAAACACTCTTAGCGAAAACAAAAATATAACAAAAGCATATTGGTTACTACTAGGCGTAGTAACGCTTGAGGTACAACCCATTACGTGGTTGCGCCAGTGGAATTCCGTCGTAATCCATCAACTCGTAGGCTCCTTTTGCTAACACCCGCTTAACAATGTAGGGGCCCATCCATAAAGAGTTAAATTTACCTGCTCCCAACTTATCGGATTCCTGGTCGTAAAGCAGGACTAAGTCACCTTCCGAGAAGACACGGGGTTTGACGTTTTTGTCGAACTGTGCCTTGACTCGTTTCTTATGGGCTTCGTTGGCCAATGCGGCGTCACGACAGGTTTCATCCAATTGGATTAATTCCAAGAAACGAGCTTCTTCTTCTGAAGTTCCGGGGAGGAGATCGATTGCGAGTTTGAGAGACGAGATTTCACACTGGACTAGTAAGACTGCTTCTAGGCCATATACCAGTTGGAAGGGTGTGAACCTGGTCGCATTCCTTACCGATGTTCGGTAAGCCCACAAAGCTGAGTACAGGATTAGATGCCATCTTCTTTTGTGAACTCTGATCATCCTTTGCAGCATGCGTTTCAGGACCTTGTTGATCGCTTCAACTTGTCCGTTGGCCTGCGGATAATATGGAGTAGAGCTGTCGTGAGATAGCCCTAGTTTGGCAGCTAATTCAACCATCATGTGATTGCGAAAATGCGATCCATGATCTGTGACTATAGCCCGTGGTACGCCGAATTTGGCGACTACATGATTGAAAAAGAAAAGGGCAGCTGTTTCACCAGTATTATCTAATGTAGGAATCGCCTAGGCCCATTTGGTAAAATAGTCCACTGCAACTATAATATACCCATGCCCCCCGGTCGAGGTGGGGTGACATGTCATGAAATTGATGCCCCATTTGGCGAATGGCCCAACAGCAACTATTGGCTGTAAAGGTGCGGGTGGTCTTCTGGTTTTGCTGTCAAAAATTTGACAAGCATGGCAACTTCTGACTGCGGTTATGCAATCTTTGAACATGGTTGGCCAGAAGTATCCTGCTCGTAAGATTTTTTGTGTTGTAGCATATCCAGATTGATGCACCCCACACGCGCCTGAATGACACTCATTCAGGGCTTTTTCGGACTCCTCATGGGTGAGGCATCTCCTCAGAACTGTATCAATACCACGACGGTAAAGTATTTCACCGACGATCATGTAGTCTTTTGCTTGGTATCGAATACGTTTTTGTTCAGAGTGAGAGGTATTTGGCCTGAATTTTTGGGTCTGGAGATAAATGATTATATCTCCATACCACTCATTGCTTGCGGATATCAGAAACAAACTTTCATCCACGATTGATTCTTCGGATGTTTCATCGTTGGACGACGATGGGAGATCGCATAATAATTCTGCGAAAACTAGAGCTTTCTTTGACTTGGATTTTACAAATTCCAGATCAAACTCTTGAAGGATTGCTATCCATTTTGAATATTTCCCCCCAGCAACTGTCGCGACAATATATAAGTCATGGGGTTGCAATATGACAGAATGGTAGTTTTCCGAAAGAGGACATAGTGTCGAAATCTTTGTATCGCTTGAACCGCTGCAAGCGCTAGTTTTTCAACATAAGAATATTTGCTTTCTGTATCATTTAAGTTCTTACTTAAATAATAAATAGGATGTTCTATTCCATCGACTTCTTGAACTAAAACCATTGCGATGGTCGTATCTGCTGTAGCCAGATACAGGTTAAAGTCTCTTTGATAATCAGGGGCATACATTAATGATGCTTTCATTAGGGAATCTTTTAAAGCATCAAAGGAAGCTTGCGCGACCTGATCCCAGTTAAAGGGTACCCCTTTTTTCAAAAGACGTGTATAACCTTTAGCAAGTTCGGCGTAATTTGGAATGAACCTCCTCAGAAAGTTTGCTTTCCCTTGGAGTTTCTGAATTTGAAGCAAATTCGAAGGTGAAGGCAAATTTATGATTGCCTGGACCTTACAAGGGTCGAGACGAATCCCATCCTTGGAGACTACAAAGCCAAGTAAATGACCAGAACTGACGCAAAATACACATTTGTGCTGATTGAGTCGTATCTTGTAGTGTCGACAACGTAGAAATATCGCTCTTAAATGCTGCGGATGATCAGTCCGCTTTCTCGAATGAGCCGGAAGGTCGTCGAGATAAGGTTGAACGATGTTTTTGATGTCATGGAAGGCATAATTCATTGCCCTCTGAAATGTTGCCCCTGCGTTCTTTAAACCAAAGGGTAATTTTCGATATGCGAATGTGCCCCACGGACAAATGAATGCAGTCTTTGACTGAAGCTGTGGGTGGATATTTATTTGATTATACCTGGAAAATCCATCCATGAATGAAAAGATTTCACATCCGACGCATTCATCAATTATCTGGTCAATGAAGGGTGTAGGGTAGTTGTCTTTTGGACAAGCTTGATTTACATCCCTATAATCGACGCACACTCTAATTGTCCCCTGTTTTTTCATAACCGGGACAATGTTCAATACCCAATCGGTTAGCAGAACTGGGTAGATGAAACCAGCATGCAGGAGTTTTTCAACTTCTGCCTTAATGGCAGCGGCTTTCTTGGGGTGCACCTGCCTTAGCCGTTGCCGTATCGGTTTAACATCTGGATACATCTTGATTTCGTGTTCAACGATACTCGAGTCGATGCCTGGAATTTCACTGTATGACCAGGCAAAGACATCTCGGAATTCGCGAAAAAGAGCGTTATATATTTCCAGTTCTGAAGGAGAGCAACATTTGCCGACATAAATATTCTCTACAACTTATGTTTTGGTCGAGATATTTATGGCTATAGTCTCTTCAATATTGGAAAAGTTTCGCTCGGAATCCACCGTATTTACAGTATTTGATAGGAAATCAACTACTGAAGGATGGTAGAGGTCATTTTGAGTATCTTCTTCATAATTTGGAAGAAGAGAACGATGGTGGGAATCATTCCATGGTGCTCCTTCAACTACCATAGCTTGGAGAATTCCTTCGTCGGTGTCATGCACTTGCGACCAAGGATCTGAAGGAGTACCATATTCTCTAGACCTATCCATCCAAACGCTTGATGAGCGTTGATTTGGGTTTGCTTCCCATGCCAGAAACATTGATTGCTATAATATTTCCATTGGGCTCGGGGCAAAACCATTGCATGATCCATGTTGATATCGTTTTCTGAGATCTTTGCAGAAGATATCATGTTGCAGGTTCCTATCGACGCTACTTCCGCCAAATCAATTGGAGGTGGAAGAGCAAAAGTTCCCATTAGTATAGGATCTTTTAGTAGGCCTACTCCGATATTCTGAAGCGAATGGGGGCTTCCATGGATCATGGGAATGCTTCCTGTAACTTGTGAACCATTGGGGAGGAAGTTTTGTTGGTCGACGATTGTAATCCCTCCCTGAAAGGGAAATGCAATCTTTCTAAAATAGGTCGACACAACAGCTGCCATGGCATATATCCACGGTCTTCCTAGTAGGATGTTGTAATCAAGATTCCCATCAATGACTTCAACATCTATTTCTATTGTTTTCCCTCCTAGTTCAACTTTCAAGTTATTTAGGATACCGTACGGGGTATATGTCCTTCTGTCGAATGCTTTTAATGTTGTCACAGATCGCAACAAGGTTGGAGATCCTAAAGTTTTCCAGCAGCTCATCGACATGATACATGTAGATTCCCCCTCATCAATAATCGTTCGGTGAACAGTTTTGTTGATGGCTTTCACTTGAACAAAGAAAGCTAATTGAGCTGGTAACTGAGGATCGTACCCTTTGTGGTCGAAGGATACAAGATTGGAATCCTTTGGATCAATCCCACCAATGGCTGATAACAAAGCATGCCTTTGGGATGGGCAGTTTTGTAGTACTTCAAGAGTCGACATAGCGGATGGCGATTGGGCCAAATCTTCCACTATGTTATAATGCTGCGCCGCTCTAGCACGAGGATTAAATGTCGACTTGTGTACTACTCCCTTTGGCGGTTTTATTATCAATTCAGGGATGGTGGGTGGTACAACTTCTGTCGAAGTTGTTGTCGAACTACTTGGTTGATCTTTATCCTTGTTGTTCGACAGCTGAGGATTCCCGTAATCTTTGTTCCTTTTCGAAATCAAAGCATCATTTTGCTGTTTCGAAATCGACAACATTAGCACTTGAGACGGGGAAGCATTTCCACTTTCAACCAGATTTGTTCCTGGATTCGGAAATGGATCGGTTAACACTGCTGAGGTTTTCGAACTTTTAAAGAATCTCGTAAGCTCAGCTTTGTATGGACATTCTTTCGTCCAATGATCATCATCACATATCATGCACCCTGAAGGGGGTTTCCTATTTCCAGGAGGGTTTGAAGAATATTTTTCGGGAGATTGCTCATCCTGTTTCTTCTTCTTCCCTTTTCCTTTCTTCTTGCTTCCTGGTTGTTTGGTTTCTTTGCCTTTATCTGTCGATACGGAATTTACTTCCGAAGTAAGAAGTTCGTCTTTTGCATTTTGACCTAAAACCTTACGGGCCTTTTTGGATGTGGCCCTTGTCGATTTCATGTCTGTCGTGCCAATCATGCCATCGCCGGCATGAGAGTCATTGTTTGATTTAGGAGGAGGAGGAATCAAGGATTCCAGTCTAGGGGCGTCAGGTATTTTGTCGTAGAGTGTGCCGGACTGAGTGTAAATCAAATCCAGATATTGTGCACGAGCGATCACTTACTCTTCTGTTACGACTCCCCCCTTTGCCACATCTTCCGTGATGGAAGGCAGTAATGACTTGATAAACCATTCAGCTAATAGCTGATCGGGAACGTACGTTTTTACCATTCTACGACGACGTCGCCACTCATGTATATGATCAGATATGTGAGTGGCTGTTGTCTGTTTAAAGTTGGTAAGCAGTTCTGTTCCCGTTTCATACCTTATCGGTAATTGAAAATGGGTTAAAAAGGTTGTGGCTAAGATGCTGAAGTTGTCGAACGAAGCTCTAGGCAATTCAATGTACCATTTTGCCGCCAGACCCGTTAATGTTCTCTGAAAAAGGCGAAGCCTTATCAAATCATCATTTAAAGTGTTTGATGAACACCATAGATGAAATGTCATCACGTGATTCGATGGATCTTCACCCGGATTTCCATTAAATTTAGGAATATCTGATGGAAGTTTATGCGGAATCGCTGGCCACCAAGGGGCGTAAGCAATTGGATCGTTTGTTAACCGGTTTAAATCACGTAACTCTAAGGTTGCCACGAATGGTAACTGTTGAATCAGGTTAGGTGAAGCATACCCAGGATATGATGGAATCGCCTGAGCAATTGGTCTTTGGATACCGGCATAATGCATTTGATGCTGGTATGTTTGGTAAGGTTGGTGGACTTGACCATTATAAAATGGTTGATTTTGACCGTTTTGAATGTACGGCTGTCCATTGTTCGCAAAGATCTGTTGCTCAGCACCTTGGTATACTTGTTGGAACTGTGGTTGTTGGTATTGCACCAGCCACGGTTGTGAAGCCATGTGTTGTTGCCCGATACTAACCGTTTGACCAAGGTGAGGGGTAATTGTACCCATCTGTGCCTGTGTCGCTCCACTAGTCAGTGATTGTGGTTGAGTCGCAGGGTCAAGTGGATGTTGCATTACAACCTAAGAAACTTGAGGTTGACATAAAATAGGCAGCGCTTGAACTTGCGACACCGTCACAATAGCTAGCGTAGTCGGTATGTTCGACACAGGTACGTATTGTTGCATTGAATATACAACTCTTGGCTGTTGAGGTAGTATAGGTACCCAACCACTTGAGGTAATTCCAGTATAACCTGAGTGCTGTTGTGAACTCCCGTATGGATATCCTCCCGGAGGTGGTAATGAAAGGGCGTACTGCCCCCATACGGTGGTAATCCAGAACTCAAGGGAATTGTTTGCCCTTGGGGACCGGACTGCCCAAATTGACCTCCAAATGGATCAATTTGTTGAGACTCAACATAAGAGTTTCCGGATATAATTCCAGATGAACAAACAGGAACGGACCAGACTGTCGAAATAGCCCCTGGATGGGCTCCTTCTAGCGGTTGTGAGCTAGTCGGGACAGATGGTATGCCGGCGAACATTGTCGGAGTGACAGCAGGGAGTTCTGCCGTCGTTGTGTCAGAAGACACAGTCCTAGATGTTGACGGTTGTTTAGACATTTGTAGTCTATCCAAAAGATTACCTAGCGATTCTACAGGAACTTCCGCTGGTGGTAGACTAACCTCTGATGTCGAAGGAAATAGAGTGATCCCGACTCCAAAATGCGTTGGAGTACTTGCTTGAGGATCTTCTACAATTTCTTCTATCGCAATCAGACCAGGTGGAAGGGGAAGACCGTCAGGTCCGTAAAATATTTCTGGTGCCGAAGAGGCAGCGACAAATGTTTGAAGAGTAAGACTCCCTAAACCGGTTATGGATGGAACTGGTTCAGTAACACAAGTGCTTGTTCTCAAACTAGGATCAGTACCACTGTCCTTCTGTGGCTGTTGAACTTCTTCTGTTGAGGCAGGGATTCCAGAAATGTTTGGAGTAACCTGAGTCTCTGATGTTGTTGGAACACTTGTTCTAACTTTGATGGGAGACTTGGATCCGGTTAAACGAGTTCGCTTTGTCCGTACTGGTTTCGCTTCCGGAGACAAAGACGGTTGACTCGTAAGCCTCCGCGAACGACGGGGTTTCAATTGACTTTCTTCCACGATTGCGGATTACTCGATCAACTAAAATAAAAGGGAAAGTATGTTTCTGTGTTAAATGAATTTTAGACGCTTTTGACACAACTTGCTTTTTCAGTTTTAAAGAGTCGAGAAAAAACAAAAGATGACTCTAGTCTCCTTCGATTTTTAATGAGCCTGAAGTGACAAGTGCTCAGATGGCCCTTTTTTGTTAAGGAGTCTAAAAAGGAATGAAAGGGACTGCTCTGGAGGTCTAGGTAGAGGGAGTACCAAACCAATCGCAAAACTGCAGAATACTTTTTAGGGTACGACAGTCAATCTTCCTGAATGCTGTGTTCGGTGCATTGCGATCAGTAGGGCGGCTGACACGGCTTCCTATGGATAAAGGTTTTATGCCTATAGGGGTCTCCCAATATATACTCGACGGTATGTGGGAGCACAAGTCCGTACTGGCAATTATCGTCTCAAAGTGGAGGAATCACCCAACCATCAGTGAGGACAACAGTTACCAGGCTTTACGACCCCGGAATACGTCTCTAGCCTAGACCTCTAGATGTTGTGCGTTAAGTTACAAAGCGTTGTTAAGTTCATTGAATTTATTTTAGGTTGATCTTTCTTATGAAGTTTGCCTTTTGGGTTCACCACGAGATTTAGATGTAATTCCTAAAATGCAATCTAAAGATGATAAGCAAGCTTTTATCTCTTTTCAGCAATGAAAATCCTAGCTACAAGGGGAAAAGAAAGACACAATCTTTTCTCAAAGAGCAAAGAGCACACTGTAAATGCACTTTTCCTAAATCAAGCCATACAAACTGTCAATATGCAAATGCACTTGTGCATGTATTTTTTTTTCACTTTCTTAATATTAATGCCTAAAAAGAAAGTTGTTGTACAAATTTGAATTCGCTTTCAAGTGAAAAACACAAACAAGCTTCTTTTCGAAATCAAAAGGCAGAGACGATTACGACACTTTATGATTTTGAAGTAAACACTTGTTTCAACACTAGAAATTCACAAATTCAAGCCAAAGGCAAAAGTAAAAGCGTAATCAATTGTCAACAGCAAATAAACTTTCTCCTAAGATCAAAATCGACACTTACGACAGATCTAAATCTAAGGACGACAGTATGACTAGTTTACTTTTGCAATGGGAAACTGTAAATGACGTAACAAACACAAAAAAAAATACAGTTTCTTTTATACAACTGAGGCAGAATTAAGGCAAAGAAAAGGGGCTTTTAAACAGACAAACACACTGATCACAGGCTGCAAAAATCAGAGGCAAAACTGGAAAAAATGAGCAAAGAACCTCAGCTAGGTAGGGCTAGGCTGATCAATGCACTTGCTACACAGAGAAACTGAATTGCAACGCAGGTAGCCCTCTCGAGAACTGCGCTAAAATGCAGAGTCTCTTCACAGAGCCTGCACTGGAGCAGAAACGAGAATTCTCTCCGAGTTCTGGGTCACGGTTTGCAGTTTAATCTATGGTTTTTGGCCGGGTAAAAGCAATCAATAGTGCACAATCAGAGGGTTGATTTACAAGAGGTTTAAGAGCTATCACAAAGGGTAATCAGATCATTTGTGAGTCAACTGTTCAGATCATAAACAGGTCTAGTGAATGGACTAGAGTAGCAGATGTCTACTTTGCATTTGTAAATGGCAAATGCAGTTCGATTCGCTACTCCTAAGTTTATGAGATGAACAACAATAGAAACACAAACAAACTAACTAGACACGATCCCCAGCGGAGTCGCCATTTTGTTTTCGGGAAAAGTGTCTATTCAGAACGACCCTATCCCACTGGGTTGTGACAGAGACCTTAGAAACAAACAGGGAAAACTACTCTAGTATTCTCCTTTATGAACTATAAACAAAGATGAATAGGATGAACCAACCTGTATCTTGCGCTAGTTGTTTGATCCAATCTCTCTTCTCTTTGACAGCTTCCAACGATCTGCTCCCTCACTTGCCCAGCGTCACCAAGTTCCCACAAGTTCACAGAAGAGAGAAACTACACAAAGACATGGATTTATGTTCATAAAAAGCTTAGGATCAGATTTAAGCTAAACATACAAATATAACACACATCAATGATATACAAGCATGTAGGAGAAACTCAAATAGTTTTATTGATAAAACAAGAAGATCCAGGAGGAGTTACAACTGATGATTCCTAATCCAGCATCAACCTCCTAGCATAGAATCCTTTCTTCACCTCTAACAAAGCATAAATCACCCAATACTCTGATATCTATCACAAAACCAACAGCAATTCTCTGCAATGTACAAAATTCTAGCCTCTGGATCTCTTGGTGAGGGATCCATATATAGATTTATGCAAAGAGGATGAGTCAGCTCATGAATTGATTAGTGGCTTCTCTCTGTCAGTTCTTGCTTCCACTTGGAGACTGAGAGCCTCTTACTCATCACTGGTCGAATTCAGTGAGGCAAGTGTCATTGGAGAAGATTCTGGAAGCTTCCATTGTCTCTCCACCTCGTGGAATGACTCTGCCACTTGTCATTTCCCGCTCAACGCACCCTGGTAGTGCATTCAAGTGCGTTGCAACGCACCTAGCCAGTGTATTTGGGTGCTTTGCAACGCAGCCAGCTAGTGGAGCACTTGAAATGATCCTGTTTTGACTAGTTTTGAGCAGTTTCTGGTGAAGAACTTCTGGGAGAAGCTGTAATTTGTTGACCTTGTTCCTTTAGGAGCTGGAACAACACTTTTAGGGACTTAGGATCCCTTGGTTTATGGACATTTCATGCTTATAGCTGTAAGGCACAAAAATGTCTATAACAAGAATGCTAACAGAATAGCACATAAACAACTTTATGCTATCCATTAATCTCAATGGGGTTACTAATGAAGATGCTGTTGTTCGACTTATTCCTTATACTCTGCAAGGAACAACCGGATCATGGTATTTCTCATTACCCTCTAGATCCATCACTAGTTGGGACATCTTCCAAGAGAAATTCCTGACCAAGTTTGGTGATGATAGGTCTACGGAAATGTTAATCAATGACCTATCCAAACTTAGGGCTGAATCTAGAGAGCTTATCAAATATTTCAATTTATGTTTCAACAAAATTCTAAACAAAATTCCTACTGCTTCCCAGCCCAGCGAAAAAGTACAAAGTGAATGGTATATCACTGCTCTACCATCAAACATAGCAATCTTCATGGATAGGGCTATTAAAACAACCTTAGCCAAAAACATGAAAGAAACAATAGCAGTAGAGAAACGTATAATAGCCCTAGAAATGAAATCCGTGATAGAGGAACGGAAATCCAAGAAAGTCACCTTCAAGGAAGACTCCAAGAATAAACAAACAAAAGATCCATTCGATTTGGAAGGATTGCAGAAATTTCTAAAGACCATGTCCAATGAAATGGTCAACATCAAAAAGTAAGTAGCAGAAACTTCTTCAAAAAAGCCCTACAGAGCTTTTAAAAGAGGTCCTTCAACGGATTCAAAGCCACCCAATGCTATTTCAAATGCTGAATCCGGAGAAGAAGAAGAGGAAATTGCCATTGAAGGGAAAACTGATGAAGAAGAAGTTGTAGAATTACAAGGAATGTGGGATTTCATCCTCCCACAAGAAGAGGATCAAGAAGTATTCCTAGTTAGCACGCGAAGTAAAAATCAGCTTGATCCTCCCCAGACTATGCCTAAGCCAAAGAGTGCAAGCTCTCCAATAAAGGATAAAGACGCAACAAAGAAAGCGACATCTAAAGCGACTCAAGCCAGCCCAGTCTAAACAGATGAATCAACTCCATCTAAAACACTGATCGTGTCGAATGAAATGGAGTACAATATTATAGAAGACATGAAAAGGACTAGGGCCAACATCACTCTTTACGAATTGAGCAAGTTAAAGCATCAACAGAAGATAATGTTGAAAGAATTACATGCTGTGCCAGTTGCACCTTTGCCTGCCACTGTACTTTCTCAAGCTTCTCATAACATGGGAAGACCTCCAACTAATGTGATCAATAAGATTGATCCAAATGACATCGCTCTAATTGGAGGAAGATCAAGATCTCATACTCCCCCGTTCCTCCTTACTTATGAAATTTTCAATAAAAATGTGCACAATTGTTTGGTAGATTCTGGTGCTTCATCGAATATTTTACCAAAATCTATATGTGCCAAGTTAAACGTTCAACCACAGAAATCCACTATGCGCATAGTTCAGCTAGATCGATCCCAAGTCGAAGTGATTGGCGAACTAAATCAAGTAACCATAAGGTTGTCATCCAACCCAAAGGTATGTCAAATTATTGACATTTTAGTTGCTGATATTCCAGAATTTTATGGCTTAATTCTTAGCAGGGATTGGTCAAAAAAACTTCATGGATACTTCGCAACTGATTGGTCGTACATGTGGCTGCCCTACAATGGTAAACCAAATCAAATAAAAGTTGAACGAGAGCTACATCAGAAATACATAGTAACGGAACTAGAGGGGGGAAATGAACCAATAGCGTATAACAGCAACATTATTGGCAATTACTCAGTAGATTCTTTCCTCAGCAATTTTAATGCTCATACATCACCTTTTTTAGAACACTCTATTTTGTCCCAAGTCAAAAAAAATTCTCGAACAGATAGTTCAAAATGTATCAATTTTTTAGATAAACCTGTAAATAAATCTTTGTTTTGGAAATTATTTTTTGATGGTTCTAAATCTAACGAAGGAGCAGGAGAAGGATGCATTCTAATTAGTCCAGAAGGAGATAAAATTATGCTAACGTACAAACATGAATTTGATTGCACCAACAATACAGCAAAATATGAGGCTTTGGTCCAAGGGTTGTATAAAGCAATCGGGTTAGATGTCAAGTACCTTCAAGTTTTCGGAGACTCTAAGATTCTGGTTAGATAGGTATGTAACACTATACATTGTTTATCAGGTCATTTAAAGCATTATCAATCCTTAGTTAAAGATCTGACTGAGCATCTTATAGCATTTAATATTTCTTCAACTCCCATACTCCAGAATGCAAGTGCAGACCTTTTGGATAACGTAGCTTCTAAGCTTATTCCTTTAGAAGATTTTAGTCCAAATAGATTTTCAATAGAATTAATCTTTAGACCATCTATTCCTAATAGCATCACAAATTGGAGAGTATTCAACGATGATCCTCATATCGTAAATTTCCTCACATCTGAAGGATCCTACTCCAATCAAACAATTGACGAAGACCAACATGATCGACAATTGCAACAAGATAGCACTAATAATGTTATACCTAAGTCAGTGGTCAAGTTAGAAGACTTGTACGATTTAAAAGATCAGTTTAAAAGGTCTGCCAATTCAAAACTCCAAAGTTCAACTTTGAACTATGAATTAGTAAACCTAGGAACCGATGTCAAACCACAAAACATTAATCTAGATCTCGGCCTAGCCCCTGAAGAAAAATTAGCGTATATTCATCTTTTGAGACATTATAAAAATGTTTTTGCCTGGAATTATGATGAACTCAAAACATACGACACTTCCATCATCCAACATACTATTCCCATGATCGATAATGAAAAACCTGTCCAACAAAAGTTGAGAAAGATCCATCCCAATTTAGAAAATCAGATAAAAACCGAACTCAATAAGTTATTGAAAGTCAGAATAATATTTCCCGTCGGACATTCTAAATGGGTCTCTAATATGGTACTTGTTAGAAAGAAAAATGGAGATATTAGGATTTTTATTGACTTTCGAAACCTTAACAAAGCCTATCAAAAAGATAATTTTCCTTTACCACCTATGGAACAGATATTGCAGGCAGTGGCGAGCTCAGAATTAATGTCTTTATTGGATGGATTTTCAGGATACAATCAAGTGTTGGTACATCCTGATGATCAACTAAAAACCACGTTCAGAACTAAATGGGGCACATACGCATATCGAAAGATGTCGTCTGGTTTGATTAATGCTGGCGCCACATTTTAGAGAGCCATGGACATCGCATTCAAAGGTTTAGTCAACAAATCTATAGTAATTTATTTGGATGATATAACAATGTATTCCAAGAAGTGAAGTGACCATCTTAGAGATTTAAAACAAATCTTCCAACGCTGTTTAAGGTATGGAATTTAACTCAATCCGAAAAAATCCTTTTTCGCATTAAGTGAAGGGAAACTTCTAGAATTCATAGTGTAAAAATCTGGTATTCACATCGATTCCGATAGAATCAAAGAGATTTTTGAAATATCCCTACCTCACAACAAAAAAGCCATGCAATCTTTCCTTGGTCACTTTGTAAAGAGATTTGTTCCAGATTTTTCACGAATCGTGTCTCCTTTGCAAACCATGAGTAAAAAGAACTGAAATTTTAAATGGGGCCAAGATGAACACGAAGCATTCAACCTGATCAAACAAGCTATTATTAATGCTCCATCTTTAGCAACTCTGAATTTTTCAAAGCCTTTTATTTTATATACATTTGCCTCAGATAGGTCATATGCTGCGATACTCACTCAAGAAAATCAAGAAAAAGCGGAAGCCCCAATTGCTTTTTTCAGCTCAAATTTACAAGGTACTGAATTAAATTATTCAGGCGTGGAGAAACATGCTTATGCTATTTTCAAAGCGGTCAAATACTTCAGACCTTTTTTGCTCAAAACCCATACTAAAATTATAGTACCATTTCCAGCGGTAAGGAATCTTCTAGTACAGAAGGATGTGGGTGAGAAAAGGGCCAATTGGGTTACTGCCTTACAGGAATACGACATTGAGATTAAACCAGCAAGCATTGTAAGAGGCCAAGGCTTTTGCAAAATGCTGACTGGAGCATCGCAAATTTCTGAAATTCTATCTGCAGAGGTACAAATGTGCGAGGTAAGCCTAAACGATGCAGAGTCATTATACGCTGATATAATTTATTATCTTAAGAATGGATATGCTCCTTCACACCTTGATCATACTAAGAAAAGAGCTCTAAAGTTGAAAGCCAAACAATATCAGCTCATAAATGATATTCTTTTTAGAATAAATTATAATTCTGTTCTTCTTAGGTGTCTTGAGAAATTTGAAGCTGAAAAAGTTTTGCAGGAACTCCACGATGGGCCAGCAGGCGGACACTATGCTGGAGATGCTACTGCACATAAAATCTTGCGCGCAGGCTATTATTGGCCCATGTTATTTAAAGACATGGGCCAATAATAGGTGAGAGAAACCTTTCAGTCAGTGGGGATTGGACATAATAGGTCAGATCATTCCCCACTCTTCTAAGCAGCATAGATATATCCTTACAGAAACAGATTATTTTACTAAGTGGGTAGAAGTAGTTCCACTCAAGACAGCTAATGTTGAAAATATCATTGAATTCATAGATCAATTTATAATCACCAGGTTTGGATCGCCTTCCGCTTTAATGTTTGATAATGCATCATACTTTTCTGGAAATGCAATGACTGAATTTGCACTTAAAAGAGGATTCAAACTTAAATATTCGGCCAATTATTACCCACAAGGCAATGGCTTAGCTGAGTCCACAAATAAAAACCTAATCAGGATTATCAAAAGAACAGTTGACCAAAATCATAAGAATTGGCATAAGGCTTTGATATATACTTTATGGGCAAACCGAATAACGCAAAAAGCTTCTATCGGCACTTCTCCCTTTAATTTAGTTTATGGGAAAGAAGCAGTTCTTCCAACCCATTTAGCAATTTCCTCTTTGTCTCTAGTTCAATACATCGATGAAATACCAACTTCCTCCTTACAGCTAAGACAAATGGAAATAATCAAATTAGAAGAACAACGAGAACAGGCTAAGAAAACCCATGCTCATCATCAAGCGCTAGTAAAATCCTCTTTTGATTCAAACATAACGACCTAAAAAGATTTTCAGATGGGAGACTTAGTTTTAAATTGGGATAAGGCTCATGAAGAGAAAGGAAAACATACAAAATTTCAAAGAATGTGGCTTGGTCCTTTTCAAATTGTAGAAGTCATAGGTCCATCACCATTTGTGTTGTTGAAATTTGGTACCGGATGACAGGCGGTTCCCTTAGGCTTTGATCTTTGGCCTAGGGAAAAGTGTCCAAAAGAATTTAATTTTTCTCCTAAAGTGACTTTATAATTTTATAAAGTTAAATCTAATTTAAAAGTGACTTTAAGTGATAAAGTTACTAAGTCTAATTTTAAAGTGACTTCTATAAAGTCAATGAAAAATTAGAAAGGAAAAGTGACTTTGGAAATAAATGACTAAGTGGGTCTTTATTAAAGTGGGGTGAATTAAAAAATAAAAAGTGAGATTTAAATGAGCATTTAATCTCAGCCATTGATCTAAATCTATTTCAGCCATTGGATTTAGAGATCACCCAAAAGTCACTTGGATCACCCAAAAGTCATTTGGAGTTATATTAACGGAGGAAAAGGAGGAAAATATCACATTTCGATTGAATTCTTTCATGAGTAGATTGGGAGAATGAGAGCAAGAGAGCAAGAGAGATTTCTGAGCAGGGAGGAGAAAGAGACAGCAACTTGGCACACATTCCAAGGCAGCAGTTGAGCAGATTTGTACAGCTGATTCAGCACACGGTGAAAGACAGATTTTGACACGATTTTCGAGGAGAGGTTTGCACAAAAATCGAGGAGCAGTTTGCCGGTTTTTCTGCATGCAAAACGAGGGCCATACAACAGCATTTAATGCTGAAAGTGGGCACGAAAATTGAGGAGACCGTACAACATTTATTGCTGTCCTGTTTGCTGTAATTTCCAGTTTGCTGTGAAGCATGGGAAAAGAGATAAGTTGTAAATTTGCTTGCTGATTTTTTTGCTGAAAATTTCTCATTGTAAAAGGCAATTTTCAGAAATAAAGAAGAGCTCTCAAACTGGTTTTCCCCAAGAGTTGTAAGGGGTTTTTCCAGGGTCACATTGACCAAAAATTTCAGTGTTTAAATGTGTTTTAATGGTTGTTTATTACTGCTGATTTTTATTTCTGCAATTTCCAGCATTCTGTAAAATTTCCAGAATTTGTGTTTTCAGCAAATTTATTTTTTTCAGCTTGTTAAATGTATGGTTATGGGAAATGGCATTTAATTATATGGGAGAAATAAGGAGAAACTGAAAACCGGGGTGGGAAAACAGAAATTTCTACATGGTATCAGAGCTTGAATGCTGAAGGGCAGTTTGGGACAGCAAAAGGAAAAATTACAGTTGCTGATTTTTCACTCAGAAAATTCCAGCAAGCTGATTTTTTCATAAACAACAGTTTTATCTTTACTACAACAGTGTTATTTTTCAGTTTTAGGATAGCAGGATGTCATTGGGATTGATGGTGAAGGATAGGCTGGATGGGCATATAAATTACAACGTTTGGAAGGAGAGAATGCAGAGTATCTTTGAGGAGGCAGAAGTCTGGGATATCATGGTGCATACCACACAGAACCCTGTTGTTGTGCCTACTAATGCTACTCAGTTGATAGCTTATAATAAAAAGAACAACAAGGGTAAGAGGCTGATTCTAGACGGAATCAAAGACCATTGCATTCCTCATGTGAGAGGAAAGAGCAATGCCCATGAGATGTGGACAACATTGTCCAATCTCTACCAGAGTACCAATGAGAACCGGAAGATGGTCCTGAAGGAGAAGCTGAAGAACATTAAGATGGGTAATGATAGTGCAGTTGGATATCTCACAAAGATTACTAATGTGAGAGATGAGTTGGCAGCGATTGGAGAGGCCATTCCACCCACTGAGTTGGTGCGGATTGTAGTGAATGGCCTCCCCCGTTCATGGTTGAACTTTGCTGATGGGGTTTGTGCACGTGAGACCCTTCCCACATGGGAGAGGTTTTGGGATGATTACATTCAGACAGAGATCAGGAAAGGTCAGCTTGGGGCAGCCAAGCTAGTTGAGCAAGATGAGGATGTAGCACTGGTGGCAGGAGGCAAGAAAGGCAAAGGGAAGAAGCAGGCTTCCACAAGCAGTGGTGGGGGCAAAGGCAAAGGTAAAGGTAAACGGGGGAACACACAGAAGGACTATTCCAAGGTGAATTGTTGGAATTGTCAAAAGATGGGACACTATGCAGTTATGTGTCCGGAGAAGAAGAAGAAGAAGGGGAAGAACCAAGACGTGGCATCTTCAGCAGAGATTAAGGACTTTGCTGGTCGTTTTGACCGAGAGTTTGCGTTCACTACGTGTGAGTCCTCTAGTGCAGGATCACCTGCCACACAGGTTTAGAGGGAGCATGCTTTTCCCTCGATTAGTGGAGCATCTTCAAGTATCTAGTATGTGGACAGTGGGGCTTCACGTCATATGACAGGAGTCCGTGAGTACTTCTCAGAGCTTTTAGAGAGTGGCACTGATATTGAGGTAGTACTCGGTGATGACAGAGTTGTTAGAGCAGTCAGGGTGGGGACAGTGACATTTCAGAGGGAGTCCAAACCTCCCTTGAAGGTGTCAGAGGTTCTTTATGTGCCAGGGATGAGGAAGAACCTCATATCCATCTCAGCTTTGGAGGACAGAGGATATGAGGTACTGTTCAGGGGAGGACAGGTGTTGATGTATCCCAGGGGCACTCCAGCTGATTCAGCTAGAGTAATAGGTGTACGCCATGCAAAGGTGTACAAATTTGCATTCCAGCCCCTTTTGGCATTGAGCAGTAGTACCGACAGCAAAGCTAGCAGTTCTGAGCTGTGTGAGGTTTGGCACCGCAGGATGGGACATATGTATCATGGAGCCTTGAGGACATTGTGGAGATCACTACAGGTGTGCCAGATTTCAGTACTGATCACTTTGATACTTGCAGAGGTTGTGCGATGGGCAAATTTGCCAAATCCCCTTTTCCTAGTAGTGACAGTAGAGCGACGGGGATACTTGATTTGATTCATTCCGATGTGAGAGGTCAGATGTCTCATGTTTCCTTGAGTGGATATGAGTACTATGTTTTATTCATTGATGATCACTCTAGGAGGACCTGGATTTATTTTTTGAAGACTAAGAGTGAGGTCTTCAAGCGGTTTCAGGAGTTCAGAGCTCTTGTGGAGACTCAGACAGGTCGAAAGATCAAGTCCTTGAGGTTAGACAATGGAGGAGAGTACACCCTTGGAGAGTTTGTTGACTATTGTTCGGAGGTAGGCATTAGGAGGGAGTTCACTGTTCCTTACAACCCCCAGTAGAACGGGGTTGCGGAGAGGAAGAACAGATCCATCATAGGGGCTGCCAAAGCCATGTTACATGATCAGGGGTTGCCATTGTTCTTGTGGGTAGAGGCCTGCAACACAGCTGTTTACTTGCAGAATAGGAGTCCGCATCATGCCTTGGGGCACATGACTCCGGAGGAGGCTTTCTCTGGGAAGAAGCCTGATATTGGTCATCTTCATATCTTTGGATGCATTACATACTCCTATACACCCAAGGAGAAGAGGACCAAACTAGAGCCCACCGCAGAGAAGGGTATCTTTGTGGGCTACAGTGAGACCTCAAAGGCCTTTCGGATTTACATTCCTGCACAGAGGAGAGTTGTTGTCAGACGGGATGTGAAGTTCGAGGAGGATAGGGCCTTTAGGAGGTCACAGGAGTTAGAGTATCTGGATCAGCTAGACCCTCAGCAGCAGTTGAATCAGTCGCAGGGATCCAGTGGGCAGGGATCAGGAGGATCCGGAGGTACATCTATGAGGATGTCAGGTCCGTCAGTGAGCAGTGGCTCGCCGAGCCAGAGGGGTGGTGCTCTGAGCAGCATGCAGAGCAGTTCACTAGGGAGTCCATTGATGGATAGTTCACATGGTGCCTTAGCTTCTACAGGTTCAGGTGCAGGCAGGAGGACAGCAAACAGACAGTCAGGAGTTCAGGCTACTGATGGTGATGATGAGGAGGAGTTTCATTCTCCTATGGGAGAAGCATGCTCAGGGAAGAGAAAGCCCAAGTGGCTTCAGGACACCTTGAGAGATGCCACATCTGTTGCTGAGCCGAAGAGGCCGGTCAGAGAGAGTAGACCACCTGAGAGGTTTTGTAGCTATATGGCGATGGTTACCAGCATCCTTGACTCTGAGCCTTCTAGCTATGAGGAGGCAGCTAGCCAGCAGGTCTGGAGAGAGGCCATGCAGGAGGAGTATTCTTCTATCATGAAGAATGATGTTTGGGAGGTGGTGTTGAGGCCTGAGGGCAAATCCGTGGTTACTTCCAGATGGATTTACAAGGTAAAGCATGCTGCAGATGGTAGCATTGAGAAATTCAAAGCGAGGTTTGTGGCTAGAGAGTTCTCCCAAGTAGAGGGAGTTGATTATGAGGAGACCTTCGCTCCCGTGGCTCGATATACTTCGATCCACTCCATTATATCGATAGCAGCAAAGATGGGTTGGAAGATCCACCAGATGGATGTGAAGACCGCATTTCTCAATGGCTTCATACAGGAGGAGGTGTACATTGAGCAGCCACAGGGTTTTGAGGTGCATGGGAAGGAGTCCCATGTGTGCAGACTGAAGAAGGCCCTTTATGGCCTGAAGCAAGCTCCCAGAGCTTGGTACTCCAGGATAGATACATATTTGCAGGGGATGGGTTTCACAAAGAGTGAGGCAGATCCGAACCTTTACTTTATTGTGATTGGTGAGGAGCCTCTCATTCTGGTGCTGTATGTGGATGACTTGATCATTACAGGTGCAGAGAGACTCATAGAGCACTGCAAGAGAGATCTTGCGACGGAGTTTGAGATGAAGGACATCGGCTTGATGCATTACTTTTTGGGTTTGGAGGTGTGGCAGGAGGAGGGGCATTTTTTCCTGGGGCAGGGGAAGTATATTGTGGACATCCTTAGCAGATTCAACATGGAGGATTGTAGACCCATGTCGACACCAATGATCACCAACTGGAAGAAGCTTCATGCTTCGGATTCCGAGTTGGTGGATCCCACATTGTACAGGCAGCTGATTGGTTCCTTAATGTATTTGGTCAACACTAGACCAAATATCTATTTTGCAGTCAACACGATGAGTCAGTTTATGTGTGAGCCTAGGAAGGTTCACTGGGTGGCTGCAAAACACATTTTGTGGTACTTGCAGGGGACAGTGGATTATGGTCTGGACTACAGGCAGGGAGATGGAGTGAGATTGGCAGGATACACTGATTCTGATTGGGCAGGTTGTGCTTCTGATAGGAAGAGCACTTCAGGGTGCTGTTTTGGGTTGGGTTCAGCAGTAGTGTCATGGTTCAGCCGAAAGCAGCAGTCGGTAGCACTGAGTTCAGCGGAAGCAGAGTATATGGTAGCCAGTCTAGCTAGTTGTGAGGCTATCTGGCTTCGCAAGATGTTGTTTGGCTTATTTGGTCAGCCGTTGAGACCTTCAGTGATTTACTGTGATAATCAGAGTTGCATTAAACTCACGGAGAATCCAGTATTTCATGACAGGTCAAAGCATATCGGGATCATATATCATTTCATCAGAGACTATGTTCAGAAGGGAGTTGTGAAGCTTGAGTATATTTCCACTGATGAGCAAGTTGCAGATATCCTTACCAAAGCCTTACCACGGGGCAAGCATGTCTACTTCAGAGACAAGATGGGTGTGGTGAGGAACACCTTCCTCAGTAAGAGGGAGTGTTGAAATTTGGTACTGGAGGACAGGTGGTTCCCTTAGGCTTTGATCTTTGGCCTAGGGAAAAGTGTCCAAAAGAATTTAGTTTTTCTCCTAAAGTGACTTTATAATTTTATAAAGTTAAATCTAATTTAAAAGTGACTTTAAGTGATAAAGTTACTAAGTCTAATTTTAAAGTGACTTTTATAAAGTCAATGAAAAATTAGAAAGGAAAAGTGATTTTGGAAATAAATGACTAAGTGGGTCTTTATTAAAGTGGGGTGAATTAAAAATTAAAAAGTGAGATTTAAATGAGCATTTAATCTCAACCATTGATCTAAATCTATTTCGGCCATTGGATTTAGAGATAACCCAAAAGTCACTTGGATCACCCAAAAGTCATTTGGAGTTATATTAAGGGAGGAAAAAGAGGAAAAGATCACATTTCGATTGAATTCTTTCATGAGTAGATTGGGAGAATGAGAGCAAGAGAGCAAGAGAGATTTCTGAGCAGGGAGGAGAAGGAGACAGCAGCTTGGCACACATCCCAAGGCAGCAGTTGAGCAGATTTGTACAGCTGATTCAGCACACAGTGAAAGGCAGATTTTGGCACGATTTTCGAGGAGAGGTTTGCACAAAAATCGAGGAGCAGTTTTCTGGTTTTTCTGCACGCAAAACGAAGGCCATACAACAGCATTTAATGCTGAAAGTGGACACGAAAATCGAGGAGACCGTACAGCATTTACTGCTGTCCTGTTTGCTGTGAAGCATGGGAAAAGAGATAAGTTGTAAATTTGCTTGCTGATTTTTTTGCTGAAAATTTCTCACTGTAAAATGCAATTTTCAGAAATAAAGAAGAGCTCTCAAACTGGTTTTCCCCAAGAGTTGTAGGGGTTTTTTCCAGGGTCACATTGACCAAAAATCTCAGTGTTTAAATGTGTTTTAATGGTTGTTTATTACTGCTAGAGATCCTACGAGCTATCTAGAAGAGTGATTATCATTCAAAAATAGAGACCCTATGGGTTATCTAGAAGAGTGGTTGTTTCCACATCCCCCAACCTCTTAGCTATGTGAGGTGGTGGAAAACCTCCCACCCCCCAACCTTTTGCTCCATAAACACCTGATTCCAAATGGATGTATTTGTCTACATGAGCTACCAACATGTATCATTAAGAGTGGTGTCCTCTAGGAGGTTCAAAGTGGAGGACATGACTAGCTGTGTGACTAAAATTCCATGATCAACAAACATATCAATGAGTAGATCTCTAATAATTAGTAATTTCATAGTTTTATATATTAGTTTGAACAAATAAATGTTTTGAGTTTTATAGAATAAGTTTGAAGCACTAAATCAGAAAATAGTGATAATAATAATAATAATAAAATACAATTTTAGCTAGATTAAAAAAGTAATAAAAAGTAGCAATAAAATAAGTTGATTCAATTAAAGTAGTAATAGTCTTAGTTGTAATATACTATTGGTTTTAATTTTGCAAAGTTACTTGTTGAAAACAAATTCTTAATGAAAATAAAATTGAACACACAAATTTACATGGATACTTTCCCTAGGAACCAAAAATGGGAATTCTAGAAGATTTTTAATTATATTGTTCTTTACAATATTACAATATAATATGTATAGATCATCACATCCATAAATCCAAATCCATTAACCTTATATTAGAATACAAGGACAATTCCAGAACCAAAACTAAAAAACCATGGTTTTTTGAATAAATTCATTTTATCATGTAGAATTAAAAATAAATTAATTTAGCAATAGATAATTTAAATATAAGAAAATAAATAAAATATTTTACGTAATCAAATAATTGAAATATTTTTTCTTTGGAATGAGAATAGATTTGAAAAAAAATACCTTTCTTGGTACAAAACGTTCCTAAAAGCAGACATAAATTTCCAACAAAACAAACAACTTTTGGATTGAAATTTCAAATATAAAATAGTCATGTCTAAACACACACACACACATACACTCACAAGTTTAATATTCACAACTAATCCATAGTGGATTTTCCAGTCTTGTATTGCAGAATTTGGGTCATGTAATTTAAACCAAAATTATTCCATAGTAATGGATTGTTACACAAGCAAGAAGTCAAAATTGGAACCCACTCATCCCCAAAGCATGTAAACATGTAATGCAAGACTAAAGAAAAAAATTTAACAAAAAAATCACTGCTAAAAAATCTTCACTTTAATTGTTAAGAGTCTTTACTTTAACTCAAAGAAATAAATCAAATGCCCGACTTAATATAACGTATAAATATCAATTTCTAAGACTAAAATATATAATTAATAAGACCAAACGTATATATATTACAATCAAAATATAATTAAACACTAAAGAGTAGTAATTTAACTATGATGGAGGTGGTGGCCGGCGATGTCCATAACTTCCACGATTGGACATGGGGACATCAAACATCGGTTGGTTTAGTCCATAACTTCTTCCACGAGAGAATGTATGTGGTATCATGTCAATTGGATGAGATAATATAGGATGTTTCGGAGATGGTACCATCCTAATTGGATGATATAATATAGGACTTTGAGGATCTGGTACCATGTCAATTGGATGAGATAATATATGACATTTGGGAGCTGGTACTATACCAATTGGATGATATGATGTAGGACCTTTGGGATTACACATGGGGACATTGGCACAAGCTGTTGGTTCCATGCCAATTGGATTAGGCAACTGGGAGGAGAAATGACACTGTAGCTTTTCTCTTCTCTCTTCTTTTTGTTGGGAGAAATGACACTGTAGCTTTGCTCCTCTTTGGTCCTTTTGTTGAGCCAAAGTAACATAAATAGATAATATAGGACTTTCTGGATTACACATGGGGACATGGGCGGAAGCTGTGGGTTCCATGCCAATTGGATTAGGCAACTGGGAGAAATGACACTCTAGTTTTTCTCTTCTCTCCTCCTTTTGTTGAGAGAAATGAGACTGTAGCTTTGCTCTTCTCTCGTCTTTTTGTTGAGCCAAAGCAACATAAAGAGGCATGCCCAGGACAACTTTCTTATTCATTTCTACCAAAGCTCGGGATGCATGATCATGAGATGAAAATGAGACAAATCCTGAACCTTTACTATGTCCATGAAAATCCCTCATTATCTTGCATGAAGTGATTGTGTCATAAATAGAAAATAGTTCTCTCAACTTGTTATCATCTATGCTATCATCCAAATGTTTTAAATAAAGATTTGTTCCAGATTGTTGTCTCAATTCAGATTTATTCAGTGCTTTTCCCACGTACCATTCTTTGCCATCAATTTTCTTGCCATTTAAACTCTCAACGCACTTTGCTGAATCATCAAAATTCTCAAAATTGACAAATCCAAAACACTTTGACTTCCCTGCTGCATCTCTCATCACTACCACACTGATAATTGTTCCATACTCATCAAAATATTTCCTTAAATCCTCGTCATTCATGGACTCTGATAAATTGTTCACAAAAACATTTTTAAACTTGCATTTTCCATTTGTTTGTTCCCCCGGCTCTGGTTCCTTTTTCATTTGTTCTCTATCCTTCTTTTTCACGAGCTTCGTTTTTCCTCTCTCTTCCTTTTTCATAAATGGGCCAACATAAATGTGACTGTCATTTATCAAAGTACCATTCATACATTTAATTGCATCTTGCGCTGCTTCGTCTTGCTCAAAATGCACAAATCCATATCCTTTAGATTGCCCTGATGCATCTGTTGCAATTTTGGAAGAAAGAGGGTTTGATTGTCTACTGCTTTGTGAATAGTGGGGTCACGGTGTGAGTACATTATCCGAATAGGCTTTCCATTAAGGGGTGTAAAATTCAAGCTGCGTAAAGCCTCTGTGGCATCTTCAGCAGTGCTGTAATTGACATAGCCATATCTCAGAGAAGTCTTGGTTAACGCATCTCTACAGATGCGAACACTGACCACCGGGCCAACCTGCTGGAATCTGGGCGTCGCTAACATTGGGCTCCAGATCCCCCACATACAGAGATTTGGGCCGTACTAATTCATTCGCTTTCTCGCTGCCCCCATTAGTAATAACTTCCTTACTGTTACTGCCATTATTAATAACTTGATGATTCTCTCGCCCATTATTAATAACTTCACTGCCATTAACAACTGCCTGTTGTTCTCCGGGTTGGACTTTAACGACTGCCATTTCTGTGAGAGTGCGGCACCAATTCAATCGTAGTGCTGATATATACATATTTAAATGGGGGCGGATGGAGCTTTATTTCCAACTCTTGGTTTTTCTTCATAGTCGGCCGCGTAACTCTGGGTTTTTTTTTCATGAGTCGGCTATATTATTTGAATTGTATTTCGCAATAAAAAAATTGAATAAAAATTGTATTTTTGCAATATAGTTGGAAAACTGAATAAGAATAATTGTATTTTAGCAAATTGAATAAAAAATGCAATTTGAACAACTTAATTTTACCTATTAAGTAAATTAAATTAATTAATATAGTTTTTAATTGAAGCCCAGGGCAGAGATGGAAAATTATGGTTTTTAATTGAAGCACAAGGCAGAGATTGCAAATTATAGTCTATCTATATCACGGGAAAATTACAGCCATTTTACTTCATTTCTACAAATAAAACATGGTAAAAACAAAAAAAAAATCTATATTACAGAATTTGAAACCATGGTAAATTTTATATTTAAAAAAAATCTAAAACCCAGAGTAAAAAACATAACATAAATTTCTATATTACAGAATCTGAAACAAAAGTAAATTCTATATTTAAAAACATTTTAAAAAGTCTAAAACACACTTTTGGCATATAGACAAATCTTCACTGATAATGATGATTAATGTTGTAGGTGAACCATCACTGTGATGGAATTCAAATAGAGATTCTTTTCTATAGTTTATAATAAAAAAATATTTTGTTAATATTATTTCTATATTATAGAGATTCGTTAAATGAAGTTGAAGTTTTAAATCTGTTTAGAAAATCTGATTAGTATCAAATTTTTATATAATTATTCAAACTTTAATATGATATTTCCTTGTATTTAGGCTTTGATTTTTTAGTTGATAATTTAGCTTTCATCTATTAAATTCAGGGCCATTTGAAATCTTGAACTAATGCATGCATTCTCTTTTCAGAAGTGAGGATCTTTTTTACATTTTCAAAAACTTAAATTTACCACTATTTGGAGATCACTTAAGCATATTTTTAATATTTAGTATTCCATCTTTTACATAGAATTTAGTTTTGAGTTTTCATTCTTAGATTTTATTTTACTTGTTTTCTGTAATTTGTCTATCATTTGTTTCTGATCATCCTAAATAGGAAGAGTTGTAACATCTTACACAAGAGAGGTCATTGTTGGAGATAAGTAAACATGACTATTTCCTTTAAAAAAGATATAATAAAATTTGAATATAATGATGGTTCTTTTCAATTTTTAAAATTTTGAGAAATTAAGTGTCCATATGATGCATACTCTTGAATTTCTTCTCCAAATCAATTTTTTTCCGTATCCAATTCAAATTCAAACTAGAATTTGAATTCTAATTTTTTTTTTCCATATCAAATTCCAATTCAAACTATAGAATTTTTTCTCTATGGAATTCGAATTCAAACCAAAACTAGAATTCTAATTTGCTCAGTGAAATAACATAGATTAAAGAGTTTCTTACTTTATATCATTTAATAAAAGCTATAGATTAAAGAGTTTGTTACTTTATATTATTTAACAAAAAGATATAATTTAATAGGTTACAGAGTTTGTTACTTTATATCAGGTCGGTTTTCAACTCATTGCAATTCACCTCTCACATTTGTGAAATTGCAAATTTATTTTAGTATTTTTCCCTTTACACGTGGGTAATCTACATGTTTGTGGTGGAATAGAATTATTGATAAATTCCATGCATCTGAGGTATGAGTTTGAGTATGAATTGCGGAGAAATGAGACTTTTTCCCTTTAACAGTGGGTAGCTTACGTGACCGAGGTAGAATGGAATTGGAATTATTGAGAAACTTCATGTTTGTGAGTGAGGAGTATGAATTGGGGTGAAAGCAGGTTGAAGTGTAAAACTTCTAATATGTCATTTTATGATATGAAATGAAAATATATAAAAGAAAAATGTCATTGATGGCAATTTTCTGTATTAGTAATAAGTAAATAAGTAGTTAAGTAAATTTGGTTTTTTATTAATATTTTATATAAATGATTTTTTTTCTTATTAGTATGATGTAATTTGAATATGGTTATATGGTGTATAAATTTGCAGACATAGCATTAATAAAAGTTTAACTATTAAGTGATTTGAAATATGTATAGTGCTTTAAAGTCATTTGGTGAGCTATATGAACAAGTATTTTTAATCTAAAACCACTAAAAAAACAATAAAATAGTTAAATTGATCATTGAAACCTTGGATTAAAGACATACTATATAAGAATGTGACTAAATTTATAATTCAGTCCAATAAAAAGATAATTGCATATATAATATTCAAGATGTAAGAACTAATGTGGAAAACAAGCTTGACTTTATAGGTAATACACTGTAGCTACAAAAATTGTAGATTCATGGTCGGGTACATTTCTAAAGTCTCAGATGAAATTACAGATCTCCATAGAAGCCAATATGTCATTTTGAAAGTCATTTACCTGATGCCTTAGATCATTCATGGTCCAAAACTCACGTTGGTCTCTTATTGATCATATTTTATGATGCATTAGACCATGCTTATGTAACTTCAGTTGAAAGGTTATCTGATATATTACAATCATATTCCCACATTTGCAAGACTATGTAGTTTGAAGTCAACAGTTAGCCTTGCTAATAATTTTTTTATTATTTAAGATTAGTTGTTTAGTGTATCCTATGGTGTGTTGTGTTTACATAAGCTTCGTGTTGAAGGCAAGCTATGAATCTATTTTGTTTTGTTTGCAATTATTCACATAGATGGTCATATATTTCATTTCCCTTTTATATAAAACTTGCTTTCAAAATACTATCTTTAATAAAAGAAAAAATACAATTTCCTGCAGTAAAGCACAGTCCATTGTTGAGCCCTTTTTGTTAGAGGTGAACTGTCCTCTTTTCTTTTTATCTACTATGCTTTGAATATGCAAAGAAAGCAACTATAGTGATCCATTAATTGTAGCATAAACATTGGAGACATTATCATCTAGTTTATTTGCAGATGCAACAAATTTAAGTTCTATCCCTTGCCACACAAACATAACGGTTGAAAAATATGCAACAAGAAATGTTAAATTTAGAATGTGCTAAAAATAGACCTACTAAAAATAGCATGTCTAAAAATAGCAAGTTTGGCCAGTGAGGTCATTGGCCACATTGGGTGAGAGGTGAAACAACTAAAAATAGAAAGTTCTAAAAATAGCATTTCTGGGTCCCTTCCTATTTATAGCAGTCCCTGGTCTATCTATAGGAAATAAATTCGAATTTGGTCTTACCAGCAGTTTGGAATATTAATTAATTAATTCTCCATGAGTTAATTAGTTAAGGAAAAGCAAACTTGAAGTCTTTGTGAAAACATGAAATTATTTCTCCATGCATTGGGGAATGTGTCCTTGATTTGCTCCACTAATTGAGGAATTAAGGATGAGTTCTATATTGAGAGGATCAGTTGACTTAGTTTAACTTAGTCAAGTTCAGTTAGATTAATTTAACAAGTTGTTAAATTAATGAGATATAGTTTGTTGATGCTTGCATGCATGTGACAACTATTATTTTTAGATAACTGTGTATTCACTCATGGATAACTGATGCATGCCAGTTCTGTCAGAGACCCGGTTGAGATCAAAGAAGGGATAGTGTACTATTAGTTGGATGAATATTTTTCCTATAAAGGAAGCTCATCCATGATGAGGATTTATCTCCTTCATGTTTGTGCAGTTAGATCAGAGGTTAGTGAGTGTGTGAAGAGGCCAATTCACACAGATGGCAGGACTGGACCCCAAGGAAATTGCACAAGGAAATAGGAGGCTTGGAGGGCAGAGGAGAAGGTTTGTGAGAAGCCTTTAATTGTCTATGAGTAACAGAGGGATTGTACTGAGAGCTAGATAGATTCCGAGCTAAGGCTTTGTGTAATCCAGACTATATTTCCACTTGTATGATAATATAGAGATGGGGTTTTAGGCAGGTGCTTTCCCCGGGTAAATTCTTCTGTGTTATGTATGATTGATTCCTTCTTATCAGTTATATGTGTTCTTATTGATGTTGCTCATGGTTGATTAAGCTTCCGCTAAATTGTTTGTAGAAGTAGATCAAGTGTTTTGTTTTAGTACATTGCATTACCAGGTGATCTACAGGTGGGAAATTTCTACATGGTATCAGAGCTAGCTGATTTGTAAAAAAAGTACTACATGGTACTAGAGCTAGCTGATTTGTAGGAAAAATTCTACACTAACATGGTCTTGGCAAATACTAGCAAGTTTCTTTTCCACGAAAAAAAATCGGACTTTCTATATATATTAGAGAGTCTCATAGCATATGCATTGCATTACAAATCAACTCCCGATCTCCTTCAGGTGAGGGAGAAAAGTAGTCACAGCTTCCTTGGGTACCCAGAAGCATCCCTAAGGCTGCCAAAGCAAAAAAACTTCTTCTCAAAAAGAGGGCACTTCTAGTCTTTCAAATCTCCTGGTATATCACCGAAACAGAGATAAGAGAAAAAGACAGAAGCATGCCTTCATCATCTGAAGAAACAACAGACATATCAAAATGTATATTCCTGTAGAGACCGGCAGTAGGCACTATTCCGGTCTCAAAGTTACTTGAAAAAACAACACAGAATTTTTTTTTTGTGAAAACTGTGTCAACAGGCCTCCTCATATGAGGAAAACAACCCTCAGAAAAGTAAACATAAATGAGATAGTCCATACTTTTGGTAGAGAGACATAACAGATTATATGTAGTTTGAAATAAAACTAAAATAACAGCAACATCATGATATTGAGTAGAACATCAAAGCAGAACAATGTCATCCGAAGACTGGCTAGTCAATAGGATTGATCACCCCCTTGTCCATCTCTGTTACTGACCTGGTCCCCAAATCTTGTTGTACACCTGTTTTAGATAAGTTATCTGCCTCCTGGTTTCTCTCCCTGTAGATGTGGCAAACAATGATTTCATTAAAAAAGCTTTTGATATGCAAAATCTCATTAAGCAAAGGAAGCAAAATATAATTTCTGCAATGTTGAGTCCTGTTGAACCAATTCACAACATTCTTTGAGTCACCAAAAATCTGAACCTGTCTCAACTATTTCAAGGAAAGCCAGCAAAGAAGGTGATGTAAATCCTTGAGCTCAGCAAAATTATTAGTCCCCTGCCCAAGGCCAATTGAGGCACGAAAAGATTTTTCAGGAGTAATATGAATGACCAAGCCTACTCCGCACCGTCCATTTAAGTCTGCAACCCCATCAAAGTAGGCCCATGGAACAAATTCCCTAATAAATTCAGTCTGAATAGAGCGGTGGATGGAGTGTCCAGATGAGGATGGGATGCTGTCGTATATTGCTGCCCCTTCCACAGCTAGTTTTCCAATAGGGAAGGGAAGATCTTTGAAAATTACTTGGTTCCTTGCTAGCCAAGTGCCCTAGGCTATCAGGAGAGGGATGGAGCGGACTTTGTCATCAGAGGCCTCCTGCCACCACCGGAACCATGCTTGCTGGATACTGTCTCCTTCCCACCTGAGGGGAGAATTCATGAGTCTCAAGGATTCAGCCCAAAGGCTGACATTGAAAGGGCATGTGAGAAATAAATGTGTTGTTGATTCCTCAATTTCTTTGTAAAGAGAGCACCATCCCAGGCCTATTTTCCCCCTTTTCTACAAGAAATCCCATGTTGGCACTTTTCTCTGAAGGATGCACCAAAAGAAAAGTCTGGTTTTTGCAGGGCATTTCAACTTCCAGAGAAGTTTTGACCACCATGCAGGGTCTTCCCAAACTTGTTGGGACATCAACCATTTGTAACCTGTCTTAGGTGAGTAGCTTCCTGTCTGTGCATGGATCCAAACTAGCTCATCCCTTGCTTCTGAAATCCAGACAGAGGAGTTTTGGAGGTCCAAGACAAAAAGGCTCCATTCCTCCCTCCATCTCTCCTCCAAATGAAGGTCAGCTTCTATCAACCACCCTTGTCTCCAAATGGTAGTAGTCCTAGGATTGGCCACCTGATTCAGAAAAATATATCCCCGTTCAGTTAAAAATAATTTCAGATCATGAGATAAGGCATATCTTTCCGAGCACCCAGCCCAGGGATCACATCCAACCCTCACCCGAGTACCATCCCCCACTTTCCATGCAAGTCCTTGTTCAATAGTGTGAGCCGAAGCAACTAGTGCCTTCCAGACCACCGAGGCATTTTTGGAGGACTTTACAGGATTGCGGACCCATTCCATTACAGTGGCCGGAGCTATGTACTTTCTTTTTGTAACAGTGGACCAAAGAGAATCGGTTGATATAAGTCTCCATGCCAGCTTGGCTACTAAGGATTTTGAAAAAAAAGACAAATGCTTAATTCCCCATCCTCCCCATTCTTTCGGTCTCGAAATCTTATCCCATGCAACCCAGGGAGTCACATGTTCTACTTTAGATCCGGCCCATAAGAATCTGCTACACAATTTGTCTATGGAAGCTAGTATACCTTTAGGTACCCACATGAGACTAGCCCAGTAAACAGGAATTGCCATCAGAACTGTCTTTGTTAGGACCAGCCTCCCTGCTCGAGACAACCATTTATGACTCCACAAATTTAGTTTCTTTTCTATTTTTATCAGGAGCCATTTCCAATCCTGTACCCAGTAAGTATCAGGTTTCAACAGGAAGCCCAAGTATTTAAAGCTTTCCTGTAGAGATTTGATTTCAAATGGAAGAAGAGCCCCTACTCTGCCACTTTCCTCCAAAGACATACCCGATATTGTAAGGGTCGATTTCTGCTCATTGATTTTAAGACCTGTAGCTTTAAGAAAAAGGTCCAGGATGCTCTTTAGAGCTCTACAGTCCTCCACACTTCCATTGCTGAATAGAATGATGTCATCTACAAAGAGCAGATGGGTTAGCCACAGATTAACAGCCACTTCAATTCCTCGGACCTCTCCTTGTCTTTTTTCCCTACTAATCATCAGACTCATCCCCTTTGCGGCCAACAAGAAAATAAGGGGGGACAAAGGGCATCCTTGTCGCAGCCCTCTCTCTGGATTGAAAAAATTTGAAGATGCTCTGTTGATTAGTAAGGAGATAGAGGATGAAGTAATGCAGCTCATAATCCACCTTACAAAATTGAATCTGAAACCAAGGTGAGTCAACAGAAGGCGCAAGTACATCCAACTTATTCTGTCGTAGGCCTTTAATAAATCAATTTTAAAAATTGCCCCTTTCTTTCCATTCCTCTTTAAACTATGTAGGGTTTCTTGAGCAATTCCCACTGCTTCATGAATCTGTCTTCCATCCAGGAAACAAAACTGCTCTGGAGAGATGTGCCTAGATAAGAAGGGTTTCATCCTGGAAGCAATGATTTTAGCAATAATTTTATAGAAACAGGTGCATAGGGAAATAGGCCGAAAGTCATTGAAAGAGGCTGGCTGATTAGATTTGGGGATTAGAGCCAGAAAGGTTGAGTTGAAGGGTTGATAGATAGATCCAGAGGATCTCGATTCATCTACAACTGCAGCCAGATCATCCCCCAGGAATTCAAAGAAATGAAGGAAAATTTCCACTATCCACCCATCTGGCCCAGGACTCTTGTCCTTCTGCATATCCTTGAGAATGTTCTCCACTTCCTATTTAGAGACAGCTTCCATAATAGAGTCATTGTCTTCTTCCTCAACATATCTTGGAAAGAATTGAGCAACTCTGATGACCACCGCTATGGATACTTCCTCCATGGCTTTGAAAAGATTCTTAAAGTGGTTTACACCTAGAGAAGCTAGTTCTTCAAAGGATTTTGCCATTTCCCCGTCCTCTTTTTTCAATTCCCAAATTGTATTAGCAATCTTTCGGCCCTTTGCATAATTCTGGAAAAACTTAGAGTTTTCGTCTCCTGCTTGCAGCCAAATGGCTCTGCTTTTCAATCTCCAGCTTTCTTGCCTTAACTGGAGAAGTTTTCGCTGAGATGCTTCCAACTCTTTAATTCTGTTTCTTGAATCCAAGGACTCATAACCAGATCCATCCGAGTTTTCCAACAGATCTAATTCAAAGTTTATACTTTTGAGCTCCTCTTCTTCCTTCAGTTTCTTCTGATGCACCCATTCTTTTGTCGCTTGCTTCATTCTCTTAAGATTGTTCGACAAGTGGATGCTTCTGCTTCCTTCTTCATTATGATTTTCCTTTCTCCATGTATCATGGAAAAGAGCTTCAAAGGATTCATCCTTCAGCCAGGATGAGTTGAATTTAAAAGGGGTTCCTGGTTTTTTTGCATCTCCTTTCAATTCCAGGAGGATCGGGAAATGTTCAGAGTGACCCCCTTCCCCGACCCAGTGTCTAAAAACTGATAGAAAATCCACCAGAGGCTCACAGAGAAGGAAGAGGTCTAGTCTTTTGCCCACCCAATCGACACCGAGGCATCTGTTTCTCCAGGTAGGGCACAATTTGATCAAAGGAGCATCGACCAGGTGGTAGGAAGCAATTTTATTCATGAAAAAAACAGAGAGGGGGTCCGAGTGGGCATTAGCACCCCAAGATTCCGAATCCCCCAAAGAGAAGTTCAGGTCACCTCCAATGATGAGGTAAGGATGGGAGAGGCAAGAGAGGCTGAAGAAAGAGTTCCAGAAGCGTTCCCTCTCCAGACAGGGCCCATAGATATTCAGGATAAGGAAGGATATACACAACTCTCCAGAATAGAGTTCCATTGCCAAACAGTTTTCAGAACCCCAAGATGAAACTTCCTTGAGCTTCCTCATATTGTAACCTGTAACTACACCCCCCGACCTGCCTTCAGCGTCGAGAGCTGAGAATGCCCACCCAGGCAAAAACTTTTGAAGAGTACAGATAACATCGTCACTTTTCCCCAATGTTTCTTGGAGGAGAATAACATCAGGGTTATAGGAGTGCACAAGGTTTTTGAAGGCTAGCTAGCTAAGCCTCTACAGTTGAAGGAAAGTAGAATCATCAAGGAATAGGGGGGGGTGGTGGCTCCGCTCTAAGCACCCTAGGCAGATTTTTCTGCTTCCCGTTAGCGATATCAATGACAACTTTGAACTGGGCTTTTGAGAGTAAAGATTTGCTTCCCCTTAACTTCCTTTGCCCAATAACCACTGGGTCCAAGGCAATTCCTCCTACAGCCTGTCCCTTACCCTTTCTATTGGCCAAAGGGCGAAGATTATAAGGTGGGTTATCCAAGATATGAACACAAGATTCAGCAGAAGTAATAGCATTCTCAGAGGGATGTAAGGTATCATCAGAAGGAAGGGAGACCGAGATAATAATACTATCATAGGAGGCTTTAGATAAATTTAGCGCAGAGAAATCATTTAAAATTTGCCTGGAGGGACCAGGCCTTTCTGAGAGAGACTGTAAAGAGATTGCAGAAGAACATTCGCAAAAAGGAGGAAAAGAAGACGTACTCGCCATGGACGCCCCAGCAAGCTCATCAGGTAAGGGAGCTAGGGTGGCCGGCAGATTAATCTGAGCGGCAGCTGCATTTTTACCATCCAAGAGGTGTTCCTGCTCCATTAGATTGATTATTTCTGAAGCCCTCGCCTGGTCTACAGATTGCACTGAAACCTTCTACTGAGCCCCCCTGCTTCCTGTGTAGGAGCCCCGTGAGGTCGAAAGGGTCTCATCTGACGGCGACGACGATGATGTCCCAATGGACATTCCTTTGCAAGATGACCATACTTATGACACCGAAGACAACGGAAAGGGAGGTTTTCATAGTCCAGAGTTTGAAGGAATTCAAGGTCCCTGTATTTTAACGTCATCGCATCCGCCAATCCCTCCCTCGGATTTAGGTTTACAAGCACTCGAGCCATACTCCTGTCCTTGGTTATGATGTAAGAGTTATCATAATCCAGAAATTTACCCAGGGTATTACCAATAGAGACAAAAACGGATTCCGTCCAGAATTGTAAGGGAAGTCTAGGGAGTTTTACCCAGACAGGGGACTCCGCCAATTTCTCCTTCTGCACATCAAATAATGGAGTCCATCTGCGAAAAAGAATGGGACGCTTTCCAAAACACCAGTTCCATTCAAAGACCCAGTTTGCATGTGATTTGCTGTCAAAATCAATACTAAACCAACCCCTTTCCAAAACAAGAATCTCTGCTGGCTTGCCCAAGGCTTCTTTCCACTCGGATTGGACCTAGTCAGCTATGTTTTTGGCCAAGTACTTCCTTCCTCTTACGCGGCCAGCCAGAATAGTCTCAGTTGCGTCCATTATTTGTTCTATGCTGATATCTACCCCCAACAGACAGCACGGAGAAGCTCTTTCTTCTTGATGGACTTTGATTTCTTTCTCTTTGCCCCCACGACTTCCTTGAAGTCCCCTTCCACTCCCGGAGCATTTGGAATAGGAGCATCCGGTGCAACCGAAACAGGCGGCCCTTGACCCCCTCCTTCAGGCACATAAGGGACTTCTGCTTCGTCCGACCTCCTCTGCTGGTTTCCTTCAACAGTCCCAACCTCCTTTGAGTAAGCAACAGCCTGAGGGATCAAATTAGAGGTCAAGGTCCTAGGGTTTCTGTCAACCCCCCCACAAGATGTGGCCTAGGGCAGTTGATTTATGCAAGCAACAGCTGGAATGGAGCTTAAAGAAGGTCCTCTGCCACCGTGTGAGGCTTCTTGACCCTGGGGTGCGAAAAGCAGAGGAAAACCTTGCCAGGGGCTAGCTTGACCTTGCGAGACTCCACCAACAAGAGCCACTTGATCCTCGTTCGATGAGATGATATGAGAGAAATGCTTCAAAAATTCCGCCCAATCTTCGACTGCCCGCAGCTGCTCTTGGTTCTCCACAGGAGTAGCACCCGCCCGCCAAACACCATTCCAGACACTTGGAAGGTTCTCATCTCGTCGAATTACCCCATACTGTGAGCCTCCCGCAATCGCCTCTTTACTGGGACCCTGGATGTTTACATTCTTTGGGAAAAACAAGTCAAGATTCTTGGAAGAGACCTTGTGTCCCCAGCACGTCAAAAGGTCCTCTGGCGCAGGCTCGAGCTCAAGAAATTCGCTATCAAACCCCATCTCTGCCGCGCCCAAACAAACTTAAATCGGCACATCGAGAAAACTGCAACCGTCTCAAAACCCTAATCGTCAAAACCCTTTGCAGTAAACAATGTCGGCTAAAAAGGATTAACCCCATCCTGTGGTTGTAAAACTAATGGCCTGAGTACCAACCTCGCCACCAATACCTCGGGGCCAGAGAAAAGTATGACATTTTGGGTGCCGAGTATTGAGAACTGACATTGAACTGTCACCGTATTCAATTATGTGCCAGGGTCATGAGACCTAGGGCCAAGGCTTGAAACCCTTGGTCTCCATTCCCCAATGCGAGAGCTCCCAACGGATAAATACTAGCAAGTTAATTGTCATCCAAGTTGAATTTCATTGTCCAAATGGAGCCTTCATGAGCTTAGATTTCTTGACACATGTAAAGTGTTGTTAATTCCTTGCATCACTTTCCACATTAGTGGCACACTTTTATCTACCACAACATAAGTAGGAGAATATCGTATCATCTATACCAGAACTATATATCCTTAATTTATTTTAGAAGAAATGACCCTCTCATCATTGCTCTTCTTATCATTGGGACAACCAAATTTTGTGGGAATTTTTAATAGCTTTTAATCGAGACCATTTTTTTCAAATTGGAAACTAAACCTTTCATTTGAGTTAGGATCATTTTTCTTCTTTCTTTATTTCACACTTTGTTGTTGCATGAGTTCTTGGAAAATAAGAGAAATCCACACATCTCTCTCAAACTCCTCAATAATTAGTTTTTTGTTAGTTTCCACATCTATGAGCTTGTTCCCCATGCCATCTTCACCTACCTCATTCAAAATAAACTCCTTCCATTGTATAGATTATTTATCTTGCAAAAAGGCCCTCCATTGTTATATATGTGAGAGTTAATGTATAATATTCCAAACAAGAAAAATCTAAAGAGATTTGGAACACTATAATATTTAGTTTAATATTCTCTTCAGAATTTTACTTAAAACTTCACAATAATTTCCAAACCCCTATTATGGAATCATAATAACTAGAAATAACATGCATTCATGATAAAAATATCTAAACAACCTTTTTTACTAGTTACCTGAATTAAAACAAGTGCATGCAACCAAAAACAAAGAACATAAAATAATATGAAGAATGCAACAACTTTGTTTTATTAATAGTTGGGAAAACAATGCAAATGAAGTCCTTGCCAAAGGCACTCATGATTTCTCATCGAATTGATAAACTAAAATAATCAAGCGCACTTATGAACCCTCGATGAATCCACCAAGGAGATATCACCATGGGGGTTTCATCCTAAGATCAAGATAGTACTGGTAATGGCAAGTTCTCTACAAATGCACAATATGATAAACAAATCCAGACTAATCTGAACGCCTTCCTCCTCCATTTTAAAGGCTTGATGGAACTCTCTCCAATCTTCTCGAAGCCATTATTATTATTATTATTATTATTATTATTATAATTATAATATAATCTTTTCCTTTTATTTATTTGATTTAAGTGACTCTTTTAATTTAAATTATTAAAAGAATCAAACCCCATAAAGCTTTTAGACTTAAACGTAATGGTTGCCTCCTATGGAGGAAATAGTCTTAAGTAATGACAATCTCTCTACTTCTAAATTATAGCTAGAAAGAAGTACTAATGCATTGAAATTTTAGCCATTTTCTAGCAATTATATGTAACCAATTCAGTTTTTCTATTAATATTGTAGTAAGTTGAAGTAGAATTTTATTATCTTTGGAAGGTATCCTCTTGAAGACAACAAAAGCACGAGCTTCCAATTTTGTAACTTCTTTTGAAATGGTGTGTCCCTAAACACAATTTTTTAATAAAAATTCTCTTTGTTATAGTTAAAAAAAAAAAAATATTTAACTTTACCAACAAATTTTGTAACTTCTTTTGAATTGTTGTGTCCCTAAACACAATTTTTTAATATAAATTCTCTTTGTTATAGTTAAAAAAAAAAAGTATTTAACTTTACCAACCAATCAAACTATATTAATTTAGGTATCTAAAACTTTATAAATGAATGAAAATAAATACTCAAACATTTTATAAAATAATAGTTGACCTAGGGGTTATAGGAGTTGGAGAGGTTATCTCTAACGTCAAAGGAAACAAAGTAATAAACTATTCTTGGGACCTCGCCAATTAGGAAACAAACCTGTTTAATGTTATGAATTCTTTCAAGGTTTAATATTGACCAAGAAAACTAAAATAGAAAACTTGATGATGGTGGGAGATTGTTTGACTTTCATCTAGCACTTGTTTTGGGGCACTCTACCTAAATAATTCAAACTCAGAAGTATAATAGAAATAGTTCAATATTTCAAGAATCCTCCAAAATTAGTTTTTCCCATGTCCTAATGTCACTCAACTTTGATGTTGATCATCTTGCTAATGATGGTGTCAAACTAGAAGTAGGTTGGGTCCTTATCAATAATGGACACCCAACAAATTCAATTATACCTTAATCTTGGTATTATTTTAATATAAAAAATGTGTGGGGAGTGGGGTTAAGACTACATTGTTCATCGTGGTCTCCCCTCCCATTCTTTCACTTTCAATTAAGTGCATTAATGTCATCAGGTATGCTCATATTGAATGCATGTTCATGGGGGAAGGTCGAAAAAATACCTAAGTTAAGTTTTTCATTTCCATTTATAAGGTAATCTACACGCTCTGGGCTCATTGAATGGGACATCAAAGGACTGAAATTAATTCTTAAAGAAGGTATCAAATCATCACTAAATCTAGTGCATTCATGGAAGAAATTATGAGCTCTTGGAGGGGGATAAAGGACGAACCTTATGGAGAGAGGAAAACTAAAGCTCCTCAAGGGAAATTGGAGTAATGAATGGGAAAATATTGTTTATGTTGCCAACTCATTTGGTTATGAGGTTCCCTCAACCATCAAGCAATGGGACATTCCTTTGGTCACATCATTTTTTGCACTTGATATTCTTCCCACGTAGTAATATCAGTGCCAAGGATGCGATTTGTGCACCTATTGGAATTTGGCTTGGGAGAGTATTAGTGAGGTAATTTTGTAATTTATTTGGCTCTTTAGGAAGTTAATTTTAATATTGTAATTATTGTGGAGCTATTTGGAATGTTGAGTTGGCGTAGAGCTCGAAAATGATAGCCTGTTAATCCATATTATTCAATCACCTCCTCCATTTTCAAATTGGTGATACTGGTTGTTGGTATGGTTGTGTGATGTTAGATTTTGTAGCATCAAACAAGTGTTCTAGTCGTGTTTTGTGTATAAGAGGCTAAGGAACCTAAGATATCCAAAACCTAGAAAAGCTTTCGCGAGGTATGTGAAACACCTTAATTAAATTAATTAGCCATCATTTAAATTTTTCCTAAGTCTAAATTAAAAAAGAATAGCTAATTAATAGGAATTAATTAAGGAAAGTCAAGAATGCTATAGAGAGTCACATAGCCTGGGTAAGAAAATCTTAGTCGTCGATGAGGATCTAATCATGGTGATTGAAGCTCCAGTGAGAGATTATAAGAAAATATCAATGGGATGGATATATAAATTTTGAGACATAAAGGGAGTGAATTCCTTGGCAGATCGAGTTATTCAATTGCAGAGATTCAACAAGGAATTGAGTTTGAGCCAGATAAGGAGAGCATCAATAATTGAGGGAGAAACAACCGAGAGTTTCTAAGAATTTTCCAGTGCTGGAGATTTAGGATAAGGAAGTCTGAAATATTTTGCAAGGAAAGTCATTTAGGTGGTGCGAGTTAGTCAATCCAGTTGGAAATTTTTTTAGGAAGGGTTTAAATCAGTTGTTAGAGGCTGAAAAGACATTCCCGAAGGTAGAGAATTTTTTCCAAAGGCAAGAGAAGGCTAGGCGGCCTAGTTTGGAGTAGTTCAAGAGGTTGTATGAACTATGTGTTGAAAAATGAAACAAGAAAATCTTAATTTGATTTTTCCTTAGTCAAATTGAGGAAATTAGAAATTCCACATCAACAAACAGCTTGGGGTAGTCAACAGAAGTGACATGGCAATTGTCACTCATTTAATTTGAGTTAGGGGCATGAAGTTCAGTTGTATGTAGTGATTCCTAAGTTTTAGGAGCCTAGGTTGAGTTAATTTTAGTTGTAATCAATTAAACTAGTTCTAACTGTTAATAGAACTAGTTAGTGATAAATTAAGTAGTGGGACATCACTCCAGTTTAGAGATCATCTAGCTGACTGATCAATAAACTAATAATTATCTCATGCATGCAAAGAATACGAGTTCCCTACTGTGTTGGAGTTTCCAAGGCAGTGTACAATTAATTATATACTAGATTGAATCTATATTTATTGTACTCATCAAGTGATCAACCTAAAGGAATTTCCCAAGAAAATAAGGGGAAATTCCTAAAGAATAGGAGCCTATTTCCTTAGGAAATGTGCAAGGAAATAGGGGCTCAAGAAGAGGTATAAATTAACTAAGTCTAGGTCAAAGCTTATCAATGAGAAAAGGGATATGTTATTCATTTGTAGGTTGAGCTCAGATCAGGCAAGCAATTGTAATACATCTTTATCATAGCTAGGTTTCACACTAGAACAAGTATTCATCCTATGCACTATGTGTTGGATGCATGTTAGTGGTTTTCTAGTTTCCCTAAGTGTTGTGAACAAGTGGCAGACTTGTCACAATGAGTGGGTTGTGTTCTGATACCCTAAGGATTGAATTTTCAAGTATTAAAGAGAAGTCAAGTGGGCTGGTTTTGCTGCCCTAGTTCACTATTTTGCTGTTTGAAAAATCAAAGATAAGAGGGATCATTGTAGATGTTGTAGATCAGTCAAGGAGTGACTATATGTGGGCAGAACTGAAAGCCCTAAGAAGAGTGATAGTAACAGTTGATATGTCATAGAGATAGGGCAGATCTAGAAGGTTGAGCACTATTCACAAACATAGTTGTGAATAATGACTTTTGTATGAATTTTGCAAGAACTTGAAGACATCAAGTATAATGTGCATGAAATGAGTCGTGGATTGTTAGGAAGTAGAGTTATGGAGCCCCAGTTTAGGGCATATTTAGAAGACCCTATGTGCAGGCTTCTTAAGGTGATCTTTTGTGTAGATGGTGCATGTTCGGACTGCATCTAGTAGACACTCCTTATGGCTATGTTTCTTCCTGCATCGGGGACAGAAGATTGCCAATTTTTGTTCTGCCTCCATTTGCTTCTACTTGGCCTGCATAACATCAAGTTGTGTAGTTAGCATCCCTAGTATATCAGTTTTAAAACTTTCTAATAGATTTCAAATTTCTGCACACGTTACTGCTTCTGTCGAAATTTTATTATCTCTTACAAACCGATCATGTTCTGCCGGTTTCAATCTTGTGCTGCCTCTTGAATTCCTGATACATAAGTCAATAATGTCAGCAAAATTTTCCTGATAAATATCTCATTTTCCCATAATATTTAATGTTTCGATCCATTGTTCCTTCATGCCCCTAATTAATGCTGTTTTTAACACATTATCAGGTAAAGGTAGTGATGCATAAGGAGATCTTTGAAGATTATACTGAAAACGTTCCACATACTCCTCTAATTTTTCATTTGGTCTAGCTACCATCTGGAATATTTCATCCTTCAGTTCTCTAGACCTGCAATAGTCCTGATATTTCTTTAGAAAATATTCTTTCATTTGATCCCAATTATTTATAACCCCGCCACCTAATCCCATAAACCATCTTAAGGCAGCCCCTTTTAATGTAGAGGGAAATAATTTTATTTTCTGGGGGTCGGTGGTGTAATCATATCCCCTACACAACACATCAAACTCAAATAGAAATGCATCCAGATCTTCTAATGTAAGACCGTGGAATGTAGGGATATGTTGAAGAGGGATTGCTTTCATGGGCGCATTTGCTGCAATATCCACTATGGGGTATTGCAATGTAGGGGTTTGGGTGTTTGGCTGGTTTTGAGCCATTTGGTCGAATATATGCCAATAGCCTTCTGGGATATCTAGGAGGGTATTCCTAGGTTGAGAAGGAATGGCTTTAACACGATTGGTTTTAATAACACTTCCTCTATCTGGGATAATGAGAGTACCTAATGTCTGAGGAGATTGAGTTTCTTCAACAATGATTTTTGCAACACTTCCCTTGTTTGGGCTGTTTAATGGCTGAGTTGTTCCAATAGGAGACCTTGGTTCCTCAGTTTCCCCTGTTTCTCCTTCTCCTTCACAAAGATTGCTGAAATTCCTTTCTTGCAATAGTTCTGGAATAGAATTTTCAATTTTTGAAAGTCCTGCTCTTCAGTTTGACTATGCACCTCAACAAAGGCTACAGATGATGATCCTGTGGCCTAAAGGAACTAGTAGGCTGTCTCGAAATAACTTTTCTGGGTCTTACTGAAGGCTAAGATTCTGCTTTCTTGATGATTTCGTCTATGAAGGTTGATCGGCCAAGGGTCACCGTCCCCTTAGCTTTTTCTGGCTTGGGTAGAGGTTTGGAATTATTTTCTGGATTTTTCTGCTTAGTCATGCACACCAATCAACTACTGGATTCTACCCAAACAAAACAGCAGCAAATCTGTAGGAAAGCGGGTAGGGGAGCAGGGTTGTTACATGCTTCACACGTAGGTTCTTACCTACCATTTTCAAAACCCAGTTCTTCCCTAACATGTTCGTACACTACTCTGAAAAAAAAAACAAATGGCTACACTCTTTCCCCGACAATGACACCAAAATGTGGAGCTATAAAAAGGGTCTCTTTCACCTCTAATTACCTCACATTAGTTGTCAATCCAGGAACGTTTTATTATTTTAAAGAGTGTCTCAGTCTGAGGTTGTCATTTGTCAGAGTAATGCTAGTAGTACAGTGTTCAGAAATACAAGAGTAAACGGATGCTTATTTACAGTAAACTACTTCAAAACATTAAACTACTCATTCAAAAAACTATGCAAGTTATCGGTCAAGGGTTCAGTAGCAGTAACTCGTCCCTTTGTAAACTGATGGAACTAAGGTAAATCAGAGAACAGATCGTGGATCTGCGAGACAGGCAGTAAATGTCAGTGCTCACTACAGCCCTGGATCATTTTTCACACCAAAATAAAAAAGAACAAGAAATAGAACGACAAGTAAGAAATGGAACATCGAAATAAGAAATGGAACAACAAATCTGAAATGGAACAGCAAACCTGAAATAGAACAACAAATCTGAAATAGAACAGCAAACAGGAAACTGTAACAACAACTAAGTCTAGCAAGCAGTAACACCTTAGTTTACAAGATCAAATGCATGAATCGTGATCTAAAGGAATTGAATGACAATCCTTCACTCTTAAGGACGAATTGAACAACACACCAAAATGGAACAGCACTGATTAATGATAAATTATAGAACAGTACTTCAAAACCATATATGCACACGAGAGAGCTTAATAGCAACCTGATCTTTGTAAACCAGTTATCACTCTTAGTTATAAAAGATTACGACTGCATTTCAAAATGGAACAACATTGCCTATAGATCCACAATCGCAAAGAACATAATCGCTAAGATGAATTCTGTAATACCAATGAATAAGTGCACGGCACAGAGGCTCTGTAATTGAACAACAACAATATTCTGTAAAGACTGATAGTATTATATCAACACTTAGAAGAACAGTGATACATTGCAGAGTCAATGCAATAGTTCTGTCTCAGTAAAGTAAACATAACAGAGCATGTGATGTAAACTAACAAAACACATCAGATTTCCAAATCACGCTGATAAGCAAACCACGCATAAACCAAACGTAATAATACACCTGAGCAAGTGTCCTCCAGAGCCGGGCCCTTAGCCTCAAGGGGTACACCGCTTGAAGTTATTCCAGACTTAGAGATGAAATAGTAACCAAGTTTGTATTAATGCATAAAGCGAAATTACAATAGATTGGTTCTTAACGAGACTCAATAATCAAAGTTTTCATCTTAAAGGAAATTACATAAAACATAACCAACTCCCTCGAGCTAACAGTTCTGCCCCTTTTATAAGGGTGAAGGCAGAGATATCCAAGTGCAGAAATAGATAAAACAGTGATACCTCAGGATCAAGGATCCTGAGGGATTCACCGAACCGTTAGTCCTCAGTCATCTCTTTCCTTTCCTACGCCAAGCCTATATCTCCACTTCCTTTCTAAGGCTGATTCACTTTGATTTGCTTTGCCTTGTTTGCATACGGTCTCCCATCAAAGGGACAGCGGTTAACCCGTCCTTGTCCTTTCCTTTGGAACGACAAATTCTCGTTTTTCCTCCTTCCTGCATAAGGAAATGACAATTGTCACTGTTTTCGTCTTGCATATTAATCTCACATGTTTTATTACAATTCCTTATCGTTTTCTGAGTTCATGATGAAAAAAGGTTTGTAAGTTCTAATGAAAGGATGCTGAAATAATTACCAAAAACATACATTCTTTAGTACTCCACACATTGGATAATGGAAATAGCACAAAACAATGCTTCCACATCCTCATCCGTTCTTGAGAGTGCATATGCAACAACATTTTTCTTCCCTTTTTTGTAGATGATTTCAAATTCATAACCCAACATATTTGTGACCCATTTTTTCTGTTCTTCTAAAGATAATCTTTGTTCTAAAAAGCATTTAAGACTATCATGATCCATTTTTACCTTGAAGTGTCTTTCCATTAGGTAAGGTCACCAATTCTTAAGTGCATGTACTATTGCTAACATTTCCTTCTCATAAATAGCTTGCTTGAGATGTAGCCGTAAAAATACCCAATCACCTACATCAAAACTTCTTTCACTGCGATGTTGGTTTTCCTATTGTTTCATTCGATTTTGCACCAGAGTGGCATTATCCTTTAAAAGTTGGAGAACTTGTTGTTGATGCTCGATGTGATATTTCGCTTCTTGAATATTTTTATTCTTGATATGTCCTTCTATCTTGAGAGTTTGAGGAGTGGCAATTTCTTCCAATGCATTACAAGATATGGTCAAATTCATTTCTTGATGCTCGATGTGATCTTTCACTTCTTGAATATTTTTCTTCTTGATATGTCCTTCTATCTTGATAGTTTGAGGAGTGGTAATTCCGACCAATGCATTACAAGATATGGTTGGATTCATTTCTTCTTTCTCGATGTTATCTTTCACTTCTTGAACCTTTTTCTTCTTGATATGTCCTTCTATCTTGAAAGTTTGAGGAGTGGAAATTCTTGCCAATGCTTTACAAGATATGGTCGGATTCATTTCTTCTTTCTTTGGGGTTGGTTCCTGGTGTATATCCTCTTCTTTTGAAGTTTCTTGATCCTTTTCTTCCTCCTCTTCATAATCAATGTAAAATAATTTCTTCTCAGCACACTTATGACCTTTAATGTATTTGTTATCACAATTGTAACAAAGTCCTTTTGCTCGTTTTTCTTCCAATTTTTATGGTGGCACCCTTGTAGGTTGTGGAAGGCTAGGAGAAACAACACTTCCATATTTATAGTTGTGAGGGGTAGAATTCCTTGTTGCCATAATTTTTCTTTCCACTTTTCTTGCCAACCTGAATGCCTTCTCCAATGAATCGAGTTCCCAAAGACGAACCTCATGTTGAATGTTATCCTTTAAAGTCCCCATGGAGACATCAATCCTCTGCTTCTATGAAATATCATTTTCCATTATATTCAATTTTTGTAAGTTCTCAATGTGCTCTGCCATTGAACACTTTTGTTTGAGATTTATCAATTGGCTAAAGAAGGTATTTCTCTTTGTATCCTCATAATATGCTATCATTTCCTCCGTGAAAATTGACCATGTAATAAGTGGTTTACGAGAACAAAGCCCTTTATACCATAAAAATTGACCTGGTTATAAATATGAAGATGCAATACATACCTTTTGTAACAATTTCACCTCATGTAGATCAAAATATTGCTCCATTTGTAGTATCCAATTTACCAGATCCTTGCCATCAAACTTCCTCATATTTCCTTTTCTTGATTTTAGGAGCTTGATCTTGAAACGATTGTAACTATGTAATTTCGGATCTTCCAGTTCTGAAATCGTGACTTGTAGTATCCATCTATGTCCTCTTTTCGATGCCACCAATCTGATCAAAATTGGATTCTCCAAGAAATCGTTAAGCGCAATCTCCCAAGATGACCTGATTATATACCTTTTCAAAAGGGCGAACTTGTATGAAGGGCCACGTGTCTCTATTTTTCCTTTCGAATCTAAAACCTATATACAACAAACTACAATCCATTCTCTTGCTGTAACTTTTGACGAAATTTCAATCTGATGCTCAGAGAGAAAGTTATGAAGATTTTTCCAGGGTCACCTTTTTGGAATGTAATTCGGGAGTCTGCAAAAACCCTAACATCCTCAGATTGTATCTCTATAAATGTAGCGAGACAAGCTCTAAAATTCAGACCCAAAGTTTAGAATGATTTCGGCTCAAATGGTTTTTTGTTGTAGCTTCTGAAACGTTGCATGAAAAAAGTAATAGCGAATATTCTACGATGACCTGTTTAGAGTAGCGAAACCCTAGAATCCAAAGCTCTGGTACCAAATGTTATGAAACCAGCTCACAAAAAGTTAGAAAAGATAAATTAACACCTTATAAATCAACCTCTTCGAGGGGGTAAACTCCTTTACATTACACAAATAAACAATACTTGGACGATACAAATGACAAGACCTCCTTTCTATATATAGGAGTCTAAGGGGTCATATTATAATCAGAGCCAACACAACAATAATAATGTGAGGGCACAATAATAACAATAGTGGGCTTCTATGGGGCACAATAATAACAATATGGGGACTACATGGGCACAATAATATAATAAGGGGGTTGTACGAATAACTATAAGGGGTTACACTAGTAGTATAGGGACCTAACAGGGTAAAACATTCCAACATTGTATAATGGCTAATCTTGCATCAGGTACAAAAAATTGCCACATGATGATGAAAAAAGGAGTAGTTTGGGACATCTTGTCTCAACTACTGGTATTTAGGTTGAATCAGCTAAGGTTTAGGTGATCTTGAGCCTTCTGCCTCCAAAAAACATAGAAAGAGGTACATGTATTTATGGGAGTAACTAGATTTTACAACCGTTTTATTGAAAATTATTCTAAAATTGCATCCCCTTTATATGTGTTACTATTGAAAGATGCATCATTCTTATGGACTAATGATTTTCAAGTTGCTTGTCAAAATTCAAAGACACTTGTGCCTATAGCTCTTGTGTTACATGAACCTAATTGGGAATTTCCATTCCATATTGCCTCAGACACTTCTCACATTATTGTAGGAACAATGTTGGTACAAGAGGAAGGAAAGAAGTCATATGCCATCTATTATGCTAGAAAAAATTCTTCACCATCAGAACTTAATTACAAAGTAATGGAAAAAAAATTTCTTGCTGTCATATTCACATCTAGCAAATTCAAGCATTATATAACCATCTACCCTACCTTTGTGTGTTCAAAACTAGGGTCACTTCTCAGGGGGGGGATGGATCAATAGTGATAGAAAATACACAACTTTAAAAATATTTCACCAATATATTAAAAAAATCAATAACCTGACATATAAGTAGTAAATATGAACATACAACTTCATCAAGAATCAACACATAGGAGCATGTTGATGGTGTTAGACCCACCAATATTCAGGGGATTGTTACACTAAAAAATGTCACCATGACTATTTACAGTTAGTATGGCTCAATCAACAGTCATGCTACCCTCTTAGGCAAGTCTTATGCCTTTGCTATCCATCTCAAACTCAAAGAAGAGAGAAAGTCTTGTAAAAAATGTGTTTATCTCTGGGGACGCAGGTTCTCTCAAGCCTTAGCTGCGGGGACGCTCACAATGTTCACAAAGGCTGCGTCTTTGGACACTCTGTATGTTAAGGGACAGGTGCGTCCTTCTGTAAAAGGAAAAATGCGCAAGTTTCATCTTAAAAAAGTTACTTGTGGTTACTTCTAGAACCTTCTAGAGGTCGGTTTGATGAAATGGATGCGCCTCTAGTTGGTTCATGTATCCCTATTAAGGAGGAACTTATCCCATCAATAAGGGAGCTATCCCACCCAAAGAGGGGGATTATCCCATTGATGGTGGACCTGAATAACCTCTTTACAGCACTATAAATAAAGGCATTGAGCCAGAGGGAGGAGAGGTTGAAGCTATACATTTTCTTTGGGTAAATGCTGCAGGAATTAGGACTCCCATTTAGAACCTCGTGAGGAGAGATTGTCTTTGCTTGATTCTACTTGGAAGTGGGTGAGCTTTGTCAAAGTAGAGGAAAACCCTTGATGGACCCTGGGAGGAACTTGCACAACACCAAGGCCAGGTTGTAAGAGTTTCTTTGTTTCGTTATTAATACAAATTGGTTCATTTTTCTCAATAGCTTGTGTTAATGAGTTATTTCATGTGTTCCTTGGTCTGCATGTTGAATATATGTTTTATTATATGAGATGCAAGTGCTTGGTAATTGTTTGATTGTTTGTGGTTGCAGGAATTGATGTGAAGGAGGAGCTCATCTGGATCGGCAAGGACGGACTACAACAACAGCGTTTTGGAATAAGGTAAGCCTAAACACTTGTAGTTTTCATGTTTTAAAAGGTGTATTTAGAGAAAGATCGCTCCATTTTGTCTTGTTTGTCGCTAGAGAGTTTAGACTCCTAGGGAGGTCAGTTGTGTCCGCACAAACGACTTTTTCCGCCACGACAAATTGGCGACTCCACTGGGGAATCCATTAATGTGAAAGTCTTTTCCTTTGTGTGAACTTTGCTCTGAGAAAATCATTTTTATTTTCTGGTTTTTGACTGTGAGAATTAGTATTTGGGTGGCTTAGCTTTAGATTTAGTTAGATTTGGTCTTTCTTAACTTTTCCAGAAGGACGCATCCTCTGAGTACTGCACAGTGCGTCTTTGGATGCGCTGTTGCCGTTTGCATAGAGCGGGCCCGCGCCTGTTCTAACGGGTTGCCTGCGTCTTCCTGTAAAAATTTAGGAAAACTCCATTTTTGCTTTAATTGCTTTTAGATTTTGTTTTTTCTTAGTGTTTTCTGCCCAGATCCTTTAGTACCCTGTCAAAAATTTTCACCTGAACTTGTTTTGTGAGCTTTGAGTGTTTTAGTGGATTTCAACGAAGTTTAGGCCTAGGGTTTGATTTTTGAATAGGTCCTGTAGTGACTTTGACGGTAGAAAGTTGTCCAGCCTTAGATATCTCTGGTTTGTCAGCCTTCTTAGAAGTCGGGCCTGTCGTAAAGTCTCCTTGTGTGAGCAGCTTGCCATTTAAGTTGTCTTTTGGTTCAAATTTCGAATTACTTGTTTATAAAGTATTGATTTCCATTTTACAAAAGAACAAAAAGATTAGAGTTTTGTTTTGACTAGTTTTTGGTTCTGCAATAAGCTAGTCCTTGATTTGATTGTGATCAAGTAAAACACCTTAGAATAATCATTGTTGGCTTTGCCTCATTAGGTTTAATTAGGGTAATTTCCTTTTGATTTGTTTTTTTTGAGTGAATTTTCATAGATTTCATAGTTTGCAATTGATTTTTATTAAAATAGATTTATGTTTTTCGTTAAATAAGAAAAATACAAAAACATCTCCTTTTAAAAGTTTTGTTTCAAGTAGCATTTAAAGTTTGGAAGAAAAAGAGTTTTTTCGTGCAAGTAAAGAGCGGTCATGTTTTTATGCTTGGAAAAGACAAATGAATTGTTTCTTTGATTGTCTTTAATTAAGAAGTTGCTTTTATAAAAAGTGCATTCTCTCAACTTTTTAGTTAAGCAATTCATCGAAAAGTAAAGTAGTGGGTAAATCATCCTAGGTGCATTTTGTAGTGGTTTCGAGTCGAGTCAACACACCACTGGTTTCACTTCCATCACCTTTTGACTTAAGAAACGACCTTAAAAGTAACGCTTAAATTAAAATCAATCTAGTAATTTTTATTTTTCTAGGGCTCTGAAACACCAACATAGCTTAGGCTAGGGTCTTGGAGTAGGTGAGTACTTAACTCTCCAAGACTACAAAACCAAACAGATAGTTTATCTTGAGTAGAATAAATCCAATTGTTTCAATTGCACTCTGGGAAAGCTCCTCTTAAAGGAGAAGCACGAGCTCGTGTCCGAACCAGTGAGGGGATCATTCCCCCCTCGTTGGGAACGACGCCAGACAGTACGTATTACAAACGGTAAACCTCGGATTGACCATTGTCGAGGAGCCAGGGGTCACTTATCGGTAAACCTTGGATTACTGTCAAGGAGCCGGTAAGGGGATTGAGCTTGTTACTCTGCCCTTGCGTGCTGTCGGAGTTTAGACTGTTCCCCCAGGTGTAATTGTTGTGATTGGTAACTTTAGTGACCATAATCTTTAGGGTTCTACCGAGGTGACGGTGGAGGGAAGGTCCCACTGTACCTGGAGCAGACGTCGGTTATACTCACTTGGATTTTCCGGGGGGTTCACTTCACTTCGAGACGGTTAAAGTGGAGGAACTTGTGCCGGTCTATTCATTAAGCAGGTTGCCGGGGTAACTGTTCCACCCGCCATTTCTGTACTGAATCCAGCGAGGTTGGACTTCATCACCAACTAGCGCTTTTGGTCCGGAAGACTACTGTTTGTGTTTGGTTTGACGCTCTAGATTCTTTAGGCGTGTGCTTCAAATTTGTTTGCTTCTTTAGAAGACTTTAGGTGGTTTGATTTGAAATTTTTACTTTGTTTTCGTGTGTTGTAGTTAAAAATCTTTAATTGTGGCGGAATTACCGAGACAGTCCCGTCGACTTCGGGGCAAGTCTCCTGAGATTGTTACCGGAATAGATTTGTTAAGAAAACTCCGTAAATCGCGGGGTGAATCTCCTGAAGACATTCCGGGTCATTACGAAGGGTTAAAGGTCCTTGTAACTCCTCCTAGTGACAGTAGAGTAGGTTCACCTGAAGAAGGAGAATCTTCCTTGGTAGTCCATCCAGATTACCAAAGTTTAGAGACAGGTTATAATCCCGAAGCTGTTTCAGTTTCTGAGCTTGTCGGTAATTTTTCGTCTGCTAGTGATACAGGCGAAGAACCTGAAATATCTGAACCTGTTACTCCAACTTCTAGTGTTCCAGATTCACCGAGAATAGAAAGAATTATCACCGAAAATCTTCCTACTGGTTTGATTGCTATAGAAGAACTTGCTCCAGAGGAGGATATAGGTGTCTCTAACCTTGAAGGTCAACTTACTATTGATCTAAGGGAGCGTGAATCCATCTTTTACAGTCCTCCTAGAAGTACTACTTGGTACCTTTCGTTAACCAATTATTTGGACAACTCAGGGGTAGGTTTTTCTCCACCTCGTACTCCTTTTCCACCTAGAGGTGTTTATACTCCTGTAAATATGACTGGTCAGTCGTCCGTGTTTACTCAAAGTCCTGAATCTTTTTTACACGGCGGTCCTTCTGTTCCCACTGGGTATCAATCTCTTTCTGGTACCTTTGCGGGAGCATCTCCTCAACCCGTTGATCGTGGGTTATTAATTGGAAACAGTGGTAATGTACCATTGGGTGTAGGAGACATTTACATGATGTCAGGTTCAGTTCCCGTTTCTCAACCTCAAGGTGGCCAATTACCGCCTGGGGGGCAACCGCAGTTAACGCCTGGGGGGCAACCTCAAGGTACACAAATCGTGTCTGGGGGGCAACCTCAAAGTCAGTATGCACCTATGGTGCAATACGTGCCTCAAGGTCAACCCCAGCCTCAATATGTACCCCAGGGTCAACCTCAGTATCAATATCAACCTCAAGGATGGCAACCTCAAGGGTATCAACCCCAAAGTTATCAACCTCAAGGGTACCAACCTCAAGGTCAAGGTCAACCCCAGTATTAGTATTTACCTCAAGGTTATCAACCTCAAGGTCAATACTCGAGTCAAGGTTATCAACCGCCTCAAGGTCAGTCATATGTTCCAAGTGTGGGAACTGCACCTTACAATTATCAATCCTACCCTCAATCCGGTTATGGATCTCAGTATCCTCAACCTGTTACGGGTCAGTACCCTGGAATGTTAGTGTGGGATCCATCACAGGGTCAACAGGTGTTGCAGCCAAGTATACAGATGGTTCCTCAAGCTGGACAACCCGTAGTTTCTGGTCTAACCCAGCAACCGCAACCTGTCCAGCCAAATGTTCAAACTTCTGTAACTTCGGTAGTTACTCAGCTACCAATTGCACCTAGTACTCCATCTCAAACGGCTGCTGCAACTACCGCTACATCTACCATACTTACTTCTGGAGTATCGACGGCTCCAGTTTCTACTGTCCCTGTTACCACACCTCAGACATCTTTACCGTTGTCTGGATCTACGATTCAAACCACGGTCCAGATGCCTATAGGTCAGCCTGGTATAAGTACGGTTGTTACTACTCAACCTCAATTTGTTCAACCTCCGTACCAGGGACAGTACCAACATGGGCAAGCTGTCCAACAACCGGTTTACCAGTATCAACCGTATCCTGGGTACACTTATCAACAACCTCAACAACCCCAGTACGGTCCGGTTAATCCTGGTTTTCCAGGAGGATATAATATCCCAAATGCGACTCCTGTTCCTAGTTATCCTCCTCCTGGGGCTGGTATTGTGACCCAGAGTTTTAGAGATCCTAACCGGCAGTTACCGTTTATCGCAACTTTGGATTTACCAGACTTGACGCGCCTAACGAACGATCCAATTCAATATCTTCTGTTCTGGCCGCCAATGCCAAACAAGTTGCCCAGTGATATACCCAAGTTTGAAGGTAAGTCTGGAGAGGATCCGTCCAATCACGTGATGACTTACCACCTCTGGTGTGCTTCGAATTCTATCTCAGATGATTCCATCCGCTTACGTCTTTTTCAACGTACACTCATTGGTCTCGCGGCCAAGTGGTACATTGAGTTACCACGGGCCTCTTTTTACAACTTTAGCCAGTTAGCTACCTCGTTCTTAACTCACTTTCAGTTGCCGGTCAGATACGATAACGGCACGGAGTTATTAACTTCACTAAAACAATCGACGTCCACGTATATTTCTGATCACATTCATGAGTGGAGACGTCGTAGGAGGTTAGTGAAAGTTTTTATCCCGGACCAAATCTTAGCTGAATGGTTTGTCAAATCATTATTACCGAAGATTACTGAAGATGTAGCTAAGGCCGGAGTAGTTACTGAGGAGCAAGTCATTGCTCAGGCACAATACCTTGACTTAGTTTACACTCAGTCGGGTACATTACACGAGAAGATTCCGGATCTTCCAAAGTCGAATCAAATCGCTGCTACTCCTTCGGGATCTCATGCCGCTGATGGTATGATTGGTATCGTGACTACGAAGAGCAAGAAGAAGTCTTCCAAGGCTTCAAATACTCCAATTATCACTTTGCCTGATTCTCCGACAGGAGAGTCTTCTCCTCCTGAACTTACCGCCGATATTCACGCTGTAGAGTCATCTACGGCCAAATCAAAAAACGGTGGAAAGAAGAAAGGAAAGAAGAAGGCTAAAGCAGACAAGGCTCCGAAGGAGAAAACAGAAAAGTCGGAAACCAATGACGAAAAGCGCAAACCTCGATATCCTTGTCTTATTTGTGAAGAGGATCATTTTACGAGAGATTGCCCTCATCGGGCCGAGGTTGTGAAAATAGTCAAAGGTGCTCCCACTCCTGCTGTGTTAAAAAATCCATTTCCGGAGCAGGAGAATAAGATGATAGGTTCTTCTTCGAATGCCAGTGAAGAACCCATTTTGATGATGTCTCATGTGAGGATTGCGACTCGATCGCAAGATTATGGTAGTAAGAATCCTGTTGATGGTAAGGAAGCAGAATCTTCTCACTCTAACCCATCAACCTCAGCTCCTGGTTCCGATCCACTACAGATCGAAAAACCTAACCCAGACTTAGTGATTAAGCCGCCCGCCAAGGGTGTACTTCGAAGGTCTGCTTTCAATCCACATGCGAGAGCAGCCCAGAATTACAACATTGTTGAGGACTTAGCTGTTTCACCCTCAGCAATGTCGGCGTTAGAAGTGCTGCAATCATGCCCAGCACAACGAAAATTGCTTTTGTCGGCTATCGGAGCTGTTGATGTTCAGGATCCGAATCTAATGATCTTCGATCTAGAAAATAGTACACCGCGTCTCCCCCATCAAATGGCTTTCCAAATTCCAGTGATAGTAAAAAACAGGCCTATTCATCGGACTGTGATTGATGAGGGAGCTTCTACGTGTATTATGTCGATTCAATGTTGGAGATCCCTTGGTTCTCCTTCGTTGAACCAATCCCCCACCATCCTTAAGGCCTTTGATGGCCGTGGGTTCCGTCCGTTTGGTATTCTACAAGAATTGCCTATAGGGGTAGAAGGTAAAACCGTTAGTCTGGATGTGGAAGTGGTTGATGCCCCTCTAGACTACAACCTTCTTTTGGGTCGAAGTTGGTCATATGCTATGACAGCGGTCGTTTCATCGGTCTTCAGAATAATCAAGTTTCCACATAACGGTAAGATCGTGACTATTGATCAGCTGACATACTTTTCATCCGACCCAGCCTCTTCAGAGAGTATCCAGCATGTCGGTAAGACGACAATCCCTTATAGGGATGTTGGTGTAGGTTTAGTTAAGGATTCCGGTTTACTGGGAACTTTTCCTCTCCCTCCACTCAACGTAGACCCTTCATTTGCGACAATTCATATGATTACATCAGAAAACATTATTTATGACGATCCTTGGATTGTCCCATCTGACTCTGAGATAGACTCATTCGGTGATGCTATGCCTTTGAGTCCATATGAAATTGCTTATGAAGCTGTCATGTCTTTTACCGACTCGCATTCAACCGAAATCGACCAAATGAATGTGGTCAGTGAAGAATCACTTTTCACCTCAACCTTAGAACGGATAACGTTTCCCGAAGTCGTGTCATCTGACGAACAACTTCGCGAAATCCTAAGTGTAGATGATCTACCATGGGAGGATCTCCATCACAGATCTTCGTTTTTACCTAAGGATGATGCATTTGAAAATGATTTTTCATCTATCTTTACCGCTGAATATGTCAAAGACGCTCAGGATCCAACGAAACATTCTGATTCAGAGTTGAATTTAGGGAATATTTCTCGTACTATTCCCATTGATATTTCAGTGAAGCCCGGAATTGAGGAGAACATTCATATAGGTGCCGCATGTACTGAAGAAGAAATCCAAATTTACAAGGCCCTATTCCAAGAATTCCGCGATGTGTTTGCCTGGTCTTACGAGGAAATGCCAGGAATCGATCCTGCCATTGTTGTTCATGAAATAAAGACCTACCCGGATGCTAAACCCGTCCGGCAACGGTTGCGTCAAATTCACCCTCGAAAAGCGGCTGCGATTAAAGCAGAAGTCGAAAAGCTGTTGAAAGCAGGTTTCATTTATCCGATCCCGTTAACGGATTGGGTATCGAATATTGTTCCGGTGAACAAGAAACAAGGAACAATAAGAATCTGTATCGACTATAGGGATATAAATCGAGCTTGTCCAAAAGACAACTATCCTACGCCTTATATCGATCAAATTATTGATGATTGTGCCGGAAGTGAAATGTTTTCCTTCATGGATGGTTTTTCGGGCTATAATCAAATCAATATTCTACCTGCCGACCAACCAAAAACGGCATTCATTTGTCCATGGGGGACATTTGCTTATTGCAAATTACCTTTTGGGCTTAAGAATGCCGGGGCTACTTTTCAACGGGCGATGTCTTATGCATTTCATGACATCAAGCACATTGTGCAACCCTATCTCGATGATTTGCCTGCTCATTCTTTACATCGAGCTGATCACCTTGTCCACCTACGAGCAATCTTTATGAGGTGTAGGCATTATCGAATTCGGTTGAATCCCCACAAGTGTGTTTTCTGTATAGAAACAGGTCGATTGCTGGGATTTGTTGTTTCAAAAGCCGGCATTCGCGTCGATCCCTCGAAAGTCGAGGCTATCATCAAATTGCCTCCTCCTTCGAGTTTGCGCCAACTCCAAAGTTTGCAAGGGAAAGCGAACTTTTTACGCCGATTCATCCCAAACTACGCCGAGGTCACTAAAGGTTTTACACGGTTGTTGAAACAGAACGCACAATTCTTTTGGGACGAGATTGCCCAACAATCTTTTGATGCACTTAAACACGCGTTGACCCATGCACCGTTGTTGCATCCTCCCAACTACAACCAGGACTACTTCTTATACCTCGCAGCTTCGCATTCCACCATTGGAATGGTGTTAGTTCAAGAAGATGAATTCGGAGCGGAGCATGTGATATATTATCTTAGTAGGACCTTGAATCCCACTGAGCTAAAATATTCGCATGTGGAAAAATTGGCCCTGGCAGCCGTTCAAGCTGTCCAGCGTTTTCGTCACTACATTCTTCTCCGTAAAACTACAGTTATTTCGGATTGCAACCCTATGATTTACATTTTGACAAAACAATTGCTAGGGGGCAAGTACTCTAAATGGATCGTTATCCTGCAAGAGTTCGACTTGGAGTTCGAGAAGTCCAAGTCTAAGAAATCCTTAGTTTTCGCGGAATTGATGTGTGATTTCCCGAGTGCTGACACAGAGACTGTGGCAAAAGAGTCCATTGCGGACGAATCTTTGTTTCTTATCAGTACTGTAGATCCGTGGTACGGGGATATAATCATCTATCTCCAAACCCAAACCTTTCGGCCTGAAGCTTCCAAAGCGGAACGTCGAAAAATTCGGTTTCAATCCCAGCCATACAAAATTATTGGAGATACACTTTATCGCCGGGGGGCAGACTTAGTTTTTCGACGTTGTTTAACTCACGAAGAGGCTGAGAGAGTTTTGAATGATTGTCACTCTGGAGCATGTGGCGGTCATATGTCTGGGTATGCCACAGCTCAGAAGGTGTTGCGCGCTGGCTATTTCTGGCCGTCTATGTTTAAGGATTGTATCATTGCCGTCAGGAAATGCCACAACTGTCAAGTGTTTGATCGCAAGATGCGCGCTCCACCTGCTCCTCTCCACCCTATAATTGCCGCTGGTCCATTCGCCAAATGGGGTATCGACTTTATTACTTGTAACCCTCACTCGGCCAGGGGGCATGCGTATATCATCCTTGCGGTTGATTATTTTACTAAGTGGGCCGAGGCGATGCCTACATTCGACGCAAGCGGCAAAACAGCTGCAGTTTTCGTATTCAATCATATCATAACTAGGTTTGGTGTCCCACAAGCAATCATTACTGACCATGGGAGCCATTTTCGAAACATCATGATGACTGAGCTTACAAGCCAGCTTGGTTTGCGCCACGATAGCTCTACTCCTTATTATCCGCAAGCCAACGGTTTGGTTGAGTCTATCAACAAAGTTCTAGTTATCATGATCCGACGAACCATTGGTGTTCATCGGTCGAATTGGCACAACATGTTATTTTCAGCGCTATGGGCATACCGAACCTCAGTGAAAAATTCAACAGGGTTCACTCCTTTCCAGCTAGTTTATGGCTTGGAAGCTGTGTTACCCATTGAATGCGAAATCCCATCACTTCAAATGGCTGTCGAATTACTTCCAGCTACTTCCGAAGAGGAGAAACGTTTATTGTACTTGGCTAAATTAGATGAGACTCGACGTGACGCTACATTGGCAATCGAGACTCACGCGAAACGAATGAAAGCTCAGTATGATAGAAATGTAACACCTCGAAGTTTTTCGGAAGGAGACCTAGTGCTATTATATGATCAAGCTAACGATAAGCTAGGTGCTGGAAAATTCGTTCCTATGTGGCATGGACCCTACATTGTAAAGCGAAAGCTAGCAAAAGGGGCTTATGAGCTGGTTGATTTTGATGGGGACTCTTTGGGTAAACCCAGAAATGGACTTTACCTAAAGAGGTATTATGCTTAAATGGTGGGTATGGAGAAATCTTTAGATAGGTTAGATTTTCTTTCTAGCTAGCGTGTTTGTTAGTTTAGTCAGTGTGCTTAGCTTAGAGAGTGTGTTTTTCGTCGTTATTCTGGCTTATCTTGGTTTTACTCTTGATATTGCAGATGTCGACGCCTCTCCAAACATACATTGGATTTGCTGATGGTGCTTGTCGTAGTACACGGAATATCTCTTCCGCAGCTTGGGTTATCTATTCGCCCTCTGACGAGTTAGTTTCTATGCATGGGGTAAGCCTCGGTCAAACAACGAACAACATTGCAGAATACAGTGCAGTGGTTGAATTATTATCCGAATCTATTTCATTTGGAATTCGACGTTTGATAGTGAGGTTAGATTTAGAACTTGTTGTATTACAGCTTAATAGAGTTTATGCCATTAGAAATCCTGTGTTATTAAGGTTGTTTTTGAGAGTGCGTCTCTTGGAACGTGAATTTGATTACATTGAATATCAGCATATTCCAAGGTCTTTAAATACATTAGCAGATGCAATTGCTTCTCGAATGTTGGACAGACATTTACGATAATCATGCAAGTAAATTTAAAAACATTTCATCACATATGTTAAACAAGATAAGCCGGTAATAGTGATATATATATAGATAGGAGTGTGTCAAAAAATATACATCGTCTTCGATCATAGGTTGAAAAACACCTTATGATCGGCAAAAATGATAAGTACAAAAAGTCAAAATGTCACATGTGACTACAAAAGTGACTAGTCAATCACTGGTGGTGCTCTCTGTATGACACCACTGCGCGGGCTACCTTACGCAAAAATCTCCTAAACGGTCCAGGGACCGCGACTACGAAGCGCTGAAGCCTGGTAGGAATGTCGTCCATAGTAGTCTCAGGTATATCTGCCGTGAGACGCTCTAGATCATGCTCCAACTCAGCTAGTACTTCTGCAGCCGCGTCCTGTGGGGCCGGTACCGGTGCAGCTGGATGTAGTCTATCAAAAGGCCGGAGGTTGGCTGGACGCTGTGGACCAACATCTGCATTTTGAAAATTTTACTGTTAGTTTTGAGACGATATATATGAAAAATAAAAAAATACATAATTAGAAAACTTGTGAAAAATAAAGTACCTCTGTCATCCCATTGTTCTCCCGGTGGAAGAACCATGTCCGGATCACCTCTAAAATCCACTCCGGCATACGGAAAGTCCTGTATCGAAAAAACCTGGTCCTCTAACCAGTGAAAGTAACTATCTGAGAATCGAACCACCGCCGTGCCCTCGTCAGGATGCCGGGCCATCACCGCAACCCATCGTATCAGCTTTGGCTCCCGAGGACCCAAGATATCAACAGTGAGTTGCTGAGGGATCAGCATTGGAACTCTCTCCAAGGCAAAGCTCACGACTAGAGGCCCATATCCAAAAGTCTTTAGTCGTCCGTTCTTTGCCTTGGTCAGTTGGCTCTTCATATGAGCCGACACAGCTTCACACCAGTTGAAAATGGTGCCTTGGTAACAGTCAATTGCCATCCGCATTTGGGATCCGGAAGCAATGTGTAAAGCGGCCGCGCCGCAAATTCTGGTAACCGTGAACGCTATGACTTTGAGTTCACGCAGAGTGATGTGTTTTATCTCTATGCCTTTCGAATGGTGAGCCCCAGGTGTGCACCACTCGTCGCGGAGACTATCAAGGGATTGGCCACCCGGCCTAGTACCCGCAAGACTGAGTTGCTCGCCTCTGTTCGGCAAGCCAGTGAGAAAGTATACATCCGAGGGCTCTATCTCGAGCTGGTGCCCTCCTATGTAAAAGCATTGTTCTTGAACGTTCCATCGCTCAACCAGCCATTCCAAGAATCTTACCTGGCCCCTCATGCCCGGTATGGTCCAGTATTTGTATAACCCGCATGCTCTTAGGGCATCCAGGGAAGGTTGATGATTTATTGCAACTTCATCATCCTCTACATGCTCTCGTTCTCTCCAATCTAACATGGTTAATGCCCTGCACACCAGAAATAGTCATTAGAAATTGATTTGGGAATTTTTAGATAGTTATTTGAGGGGGTTGGGGTTTTGAAATGCGCATTTCACGGAAGACGCACCCCGACTTTACAGCACAGGGCGCCCGGACGCGGCTGGCCTGAAGGCGGACTGCGTCTTCCAACCATTTTCCTGTATAGGAAAAAGTCGGGGGACGCGGGTCACCCGAAGGGCACCCGCGTCCGCCGAGAGGCGCATTCCAAAACCAAAACCCCCCCAAAAAATGAAACTAAGACCTAAAAATTAATTCTAAACGGATAGAAATGCAGAGTAGGATGTGTAAAATACCTGGATAAGACGGCGTTCGATTCCGACGGTCGGATTTTCCGCAGTGACCACGGGAAATTTTCTTGTCAAAAGCTCCTTTTTCAACCTCAACAGTGAAACGGTAAAAATGACATGGTAAAAGGTCTTTTTATAGGTTTTTTGGATGAATTAGTTCATTTTTTACCATGAAAAGATGTTTTTCGATGTATTTTTGCCTATTTTAAACAGGTATGAGTAATGTGTTGCTTTTGTGCAGGACAAAGGGATTTCGAGGGAAATTGTCATTTTTCACGAACAAAAATATCAGAGTCATCTTTTAAGCCCTTTTCTGACTCCTAAAACATGAAAAGATCGCCGAGCGTTTCTTTTACACTCGTTAAAACGGAATTAAAAGACGGTCCCCTTTTAGCTCTTTTCTGACCACAAAATCAGGAAAAGATTGCCGGGTTTTTGTCGTTTCAAACTCGATAAGGAAATAAAACGACGTGTCCTTGATCGCTTTTTACTTTTCAGGTCAACGACACTATTATGAAAGTACTCCTTGGTCGCAAGATCAAGCGGTTCCCCCAGGTATTATTTTATACTTTTTCGGGCTTGAGGGACACAAATGTACGAAAAAGTTCAACGTGGAGTCTCCTTTAGTTTTTTCAGACTCTCTAAAATTGAAAAACGCCGAGTTTCTCCTATACTGGGCTCGTTAAACTTTTACAGTAGAGGACCTGTTCAATTACAAACAGGAACGAACCACTCCTTCCTAGGGTTCGAATTTAAACTAGGTTGGACTCGTCCGAAGGATGAGCTTATAATCAAGCATATGTTATCCTCCTCAAGCTTGTTAAAAATAAAGAGGTACTTGCCAGAAATGGTGGGGGAAAAGAGAGAAAAATGAACCTGTTTGTTACCTTTTGTCTCGAAAAAAACTTTATTACCACTCTTGAACACGACACTTTTTCATTCACCTGGGTTGGGAAATCTTTTACCTCACAGTTGATCAAACCACTTTGAAAGTCTTTAACCGGGTTCCGGGGATTAACTTTGAGTTATTCGTCACCAAGCCATCTGTCGTGTCGTTATGTGTTCAAGAGGTCTGCAAGCAAAACTTTCATCTGCAAAATACTTGTCATCCATTTGACCATCCCTGAGTCAGTCCTTACAGCAACATTTCTTCAACTTGAACAATGATTTCGTGTTGCGGGCTTGCCTGCAACGGGTCGCTTTCTATCGACATCGACACATTATCTAGAAAGATGACTTAGGAATCGACAGTACCTTGAAGTCTGCATGCATCAATGGCAGGTTTCTCGCCTTTGACGTCAGTTTACATCATTGACTTTCGATCAAAGGATTCCGTGAAGTGTTCGACATCAAAACATCTATTCACATTTCACGGGTTGTGCTTGGTACTTTGAGAACCATTGACATTACTGGTGGTCTCTCTCACGCTTGTTAACAGTTTACATCATCGACTGGTAATCAAGTGGTTTCTAACATGTTCGACATGAAATCATTTAATCACATGGCTAGAATCGTACCAATTCGAGAAGTAGAAGTGAAGACCCTGGATCTAGTTTCTACCATCCAGGCTGCGAGGAGTTTTGTATTCATTATCTATGTAGACTAATCATAAACAGATGGCTGCGTCCATACTGTGTCTACAAAAGTCTATAAAAATGATGTACTGCAAGATCATTCCTGTATCAGAGTAGTTAGTCCATTAGTTAAAGTTTTGAATCTGAGTATGGGAATGCCTACCTCAGTGATGATATAATCTTATACATGTATTTTGTGTTGAAAATTGCAGGTTCCAACCAGGACATCCACAAGACAATCCTTGAAATGATAAAGCGCTTCACCCTTCCTAGAATTACAAAACCCTAATCTATTCCAGGCTTCGCACTTTAGGGGGCAATCTGTTACACTAAAAAATGTCACCATGACTATTTACAGTTAGTATGGCTCAATCAACAGTCATGCTACCCTCTTAGGCAAGTCTTATGCCTCTGCTATCCATCTCAAACTCAAAGAAGAGAGAAAGTCTTGTAAAAAATGTGTTTATCTCTGGGGACGCAGGTTCTCTCAAGCCTTAGCTGCGGGGACGCTCACAATGTTCACAAAGGCTGCGTCTTTGGACGCTCTGTATGTTAAGGGACAGGTGCGTCCTTCTGTAAAAGGCAAAATGCGCAAGTTTCATCTTAAAAAAGTTACTTGTGGTTACTTCTAGAACCTTCTAGAGGTCGGTTTGATGAAATGGATGCGCCTCCAGTTGGTTCATGTATCCCTATTAAGGAGGAACTTATCCCATCAATAAGGGAGCTATCCCACCCAAAGAGGGGGATTATCCCATTGATGGTGGACCTGAATAACCTCTTTACAGCACTATAAATAAAGGCATTGAGCCAGAGGGAGGAGAGGTTGAAGCTATACATTTTCTTTGGGTAAATGCTGCAGGAATTAGGACTCCCATTTAGAACCTCGTGAGGAGAGATTGTCTTTGCTTGATTCTACTTGGAAGTGGGTGAGCTTTGTCAAAGTAGAGGAAAACCCTTGATGGACCTTGGGAGGAACTTGCACAACACCAAGGCCAGGTTGTAAGAGTTTCTTTGTTTCGTTATTAATACAAACTGGTTCATTTTTCTCAATAGCTTGTGTTAATGAGTTATTTCATGTGTTCCTTGGTCTGCATGTTGAATATATGTTTTATTATATGAGATGCAAGTGCTTGGTAATTGTTTGATTGTTTGTGGTTGCAGGAATTGATGTGAAGGAGGAGCTCATCCGGATCGGCAAGGACGGACTACAACAACAGCGTTTTGGAATAAGGTAAGCCTAAACACTTGTAGTTTTCATGTTTTAAAAGGTGTATTTAGAGAAAGATTGCTCCATTTTGTCTTGTTTGTCGCTAGAGAGTTTAGACTCCTAGGGAGGTCAGTTGTGTTCGCACAAACGACTTTTTCCGCCACGACAGGGATATCTCTAGTATGAAGTCCCAACTAGACCTCACATATTTTTGTGTAGGACTCCCATATGGTATGATGGCCTAGTTGCCATTATCTTAAAGATATGCCTTATCTCTTTCTTATCAGCACATGAGAGTGGTATAATTAGTCTTCAAACAATGGCGTTGGTGTGCCTGGTGAGTGCTTAGTGTAACTTGTGTCTAATTTGTTTCATTGCAGAGGGAGAGGGTGAGAGTGAGTCTCAAGTCAAAAGGGAATAGTCCCAACTCAGTTAGAGACACACAACATAGCAGGACATGCACAGCTTCTGGCAGAGTAGTCCACACAAATGCGAACAAATAACATGTACAATACCCAGCGGAATAGTCCACATGAGTGCAACAGTCATTATAACAAGTTTACAAGGATGAATCTTTCGAGTGTCACATGGACTAGTCCACATGGGCGAGACAACATTAAAAACTAATACAACACATTTCCAACAACATATGTACTAAAACAACCAAAATGGTTCAACTATCTTAGAGTAGGTTAAAGAAACATGTATTCTTACAAATGAATACAATACATGTGTGAAAACGTGTTGGCTTATTAGCAGGCTTCTGAATTAAGCAAAAGTCCCAAGACACATCCGTACACCATACATCACTAACCCTCATAACGAGCACTTTGAGCCACTACTTTCTACTGGAAGAAAAAAATACAAACTCTTAAGGCTATGTGGGAGGAGCCAAGGTGAAAATTATGGTGCATTTACAAATGAGGGGTATGTATAGCCAAGGGTGAACTTGACCCTTGTGACTCTTTGACCTCCCTCATGATTGTTTGTCTTACATGACTCTTCATTTGATGTGACTCTTCAACTTCGTATGTAGGTCTCTTGGACTTCCACGTTACATTACATTGATTACAGCAGTATGGCATGCAGTAGTGATATGGCTGAGACAACTCATTACATGACTCAACATGATAGTGCTAGTATGCTGATGAGGATGGCGGTGTCCATGTTGAGCTCTAGTGTTGTTAAATGATGAGTGTGTTCTTGGTGTCTCGTAGCTTCATCTCCACATGAAAAGGTGTGCAGAGTCTCCGATGCTCTTGGAGTTCACTTGATGTTGCATGTGCATGTATCCCCTTTGCTGGTACTTGGCATGCTTCATGTGTTCAGCTGTTCATGAACAAGTTTGTTAACATGCGTTCCTTATTCATCCCATTTGTCATCGCACCATGTCTCATCCATGTACCTATCTCTGCAATCACTCATGACGAGACACATCAAATCCAGAAATCCCCTAGTCTACCATGATGCATCATCTTTTGTTTTCAGGTGCAGGTGACCGGGAGAGAGGACAAGGCTCTGAAACTATACAAAGCACATTTCAGGCTGGGATGCAAGGCTCCGAGGCACTATCGGGAAAAATTGTGTAGAGGTCACTAAGAGGCTGGGTTGAGTAGTCCAAGAAAGTAGTGACATCTACAGGATCTAGCTCAGCTAGGAGGCAGAACTGTGCAATTTTTCCTGGGGAAGGCAATGCGGGCAGTAGGAGGCACTCACAGTGAAAATTGCGCATATTTTCGGAGGAGGTTTCGAGCAGGTTGCGGGATCTTGCTGGACAAAACTACACATATCTGAGAGGAAGTCATGCAGGACATGTCTACGTAGTTTCTAGGCTGAGCGGGGTTTCGGGAAGCTGGTGGAAATTCTAAGAAAATTGTGCAATTTTCAAGAGGAGTAGTAGGTCGGCCAAGAGGGGCACTGACTAACAAAACTGTGCAATTTTCAGAGACATTGCAACAATAGGAAGTAGGTTCCTATCCCTCTGGTCTGTGAAATTTCTTTAGTTAGTGTAGGCTGGCAATTTGGCAGCTTATGTGCAATGTTTTGGAGGAGTGAAGCCCAGGGTTGATTTCCTAGTAAAATTATACAGTTAGCGAGTGGGAGGCTTGATGGACAGGCTTGTGGGAACCACAAATTGAGATAGATTCTTGAGAAAATTCTATGTTGTTTTGACTGACATTCAGCCAGGTTGATTCTAGGATTGCGCAGTGAAAACTACCTAGGAGGTAGCCTCAAGCTTTGCATAATTATGGGCAACAATGCTTGGTCACTGAGGGCTGAGACTGCGCAGTGAAGCTCAGTGGAGGTCTAACTGATGGAGGGTGGTCCGGTCAGTAGATATTCGGCAAAATGGTTAAGTGTGTGAGCGAGTGAACTCATATATACATGACCTTTCAAACACACTCTCAACCTGACTCGACGAAAAGATACCTCAAACCAACCAGACAACATGCAAAGTGTGATTTACTAAAGGGTGTGAGCGACAAGTGTGACGCTTGAGATAGATCGTTGAATAAAGGTGACAACACTTATGTGAAATTGCATACAAATTTATGTGTGAGTGTGACAGATTCTTATATAGAAAACACAACTTGTACACACGAAGATAGACCATGAGCATAACCAGAACAAGACTGCAAGCATGACATTGTAACCAACATGCTAAAAGATGATCGAAGAATGGTCAAGCAAAGAGGGTGTAAACCCTCGACATGAGCTCATGGGATGAGCCCGAGTGTTTGCAATCATGAAGGAAAAACTAAGGAAGGCTTTGAAATTGGATGCAGGAAAAAAATTTGGAGGGTGTTGCAACTACTATAATAGAGCCATAACACATAAATCAATAATGTACAATGAGATGCAAATCATCCCTGACGGGGGGCATGCTGGGGGGTATTCCCCCAACTAGCTCCACTAGGGGGGTCCAACGGGGGTTGAAAATAATTCTTTGGAGCCCCACCTCTAGATGGTGTTCGGGGGCAATGCACCTGAAGCAAAAAAATTGGATAAAACTTTCCTTGTAAAATATTGTAATTTTGTCATTAATATAGTCAATTCATTAGGCGAAAGGTATAACATTAGAAGTTATGTTAATTTAGGGTTTTTTTACTTAGAAGGAAACCCTTGGTTTATATGAGGTAATTTTATTGTGGCTAACCATGATTTTGTGTGAGAAAAAGGGAGGAGACTGTGTGAGAGTGTAGAGGAAGTTATAGCGAATTTTTTATAGGATGCATCCCTTTAGTTTGATAGATAATATAAAAGGAAGGACTAGTTATTCCTCCATGGATGTAGCCCAAATTGGGTGAACCACATCTATCTGTGTCTCTCTTGTTTTATGCTTTTCTATATTTTTTGTTTCTGCATTATTTTATGTGTTACATTGCTCTGTTATTTGATTTATAATATTGTATTGTCATGAGGACTAGTTGTCTTGTAACTGTAATGTATTGTGTCATGCCATGCATAGTTGAGTCAAGGTCTAAGCATTGAAGTGTCTATGTTTTAATCTTTCTTATGAGGACTTTACATTGAGGATTGCTACATGTGTAGGTTGATGCTGATTTTGTATCAAGAGAGTGTGGCTGGGGTTTGTATTGTAAATTATTCACCAATCCTGATGGTTACACAAGATGAAGTTGTCAATACTTTTATGCCTAGAGGTTGTGCTTCAGAAGTATGGTTGCATGGTTGCTGCTGTTGATTTTGGTTGCATCTATTGTTAATGATGCTATGTTGTGTTTCTTTCTCTTCACAACTGAAGTTTATGTTTTTGTATGTTATCAATATGGCGATGGATCTATGTTATGTGATTGATTGCAAGAGGATGGCTAATGGTATATTATTGGACATTGTCATGTGTTGATGGAGAGATGCTACTACAAATGATTTTTATAGCCTTATGATTTTAATGTTTCTAACTATTGATGATGCAATTTATTAGTGTTGAAATGTGTTGCTGATGACAAGGATTGAGTGGTTAGATTTGTGAGGGTTGTTTGTACTCTTTTTGGTTTACAGATGTTTATTCCTTGATGTTGAACATGGTTGCTACTGCTAATAGTGAATTTGTAGAGATTAATGAGGGTTATCATATTTCAACCATGTATGGGCAATTGTATGCATTGTTATAACATTGTAATTTTAGTGTTATAGCCTTGTATCATTATTGTTTATCATTTGGTTTGTTGGTTGATTGGTCTTAGTGCTTACATGCATAGAGGAAAGAGTGATCATAGTGTTGTCATGCAAAGAAGAGAGTCTTTAGTATTATTGCATCCATGTGTGGGCTAATGGATTCATTGTTGTAAATTTGTATTTATTATGATATAGACCTCTAAATCAAACCATATCCCCATAATTTCATGTAATTATTTGGTCATTTGTGATTATGGAGTCAATAGTTACTCTTGGAGTAACCTCTTACATGTGGTAAGGAGGAAATGGTAGTGGTAGAAATGTTGCATAACAAATCATATGAGATACTTGCAGCTCCTAGTACATCTTCAAGAGGAGCATATTCAGTGCCAAAATTCCATGATGTTAACATGATTGGTTGCTAATCAAAGGTTTTTGCAAGCGAGTCATAGAATGTTGGTCCAATATTTAGATTGTTACCCTTTTCCATTGATTTCAAAGGGGGAGAGATAAAGAGGCAAATGATATGGTGTTCGTAGGAGGTTGCCATCAATGCAAAAGGGGGAGTATGTTGGCATGATGGAATGTTTGTTTGTTGGAATTGACATCAACCTACTTATGGTGGCCCTTATGATGATGATATTTTTTGTTGTACTAGAGATGAGTTAACATTGTATTGATGCAGAAGTACTTGGCCAACTAGGTTCTCGTGATCCATGCTAAGATTTTTGGTCATCTAGGCTCTCTTGATCCTAGCTAATGTAGATATGTTAGTGCCTTATGTTGGTTCTCTTAATGCTTTCATAGGATTTCAATAGTTTTGGACAAAATCTAAAGATATTCCAGTAGGTCTAACATGCCTTGGAGATACTTGCAATTAAGGTTTTGGGTAGAAAAGGGGCTAAATTCAAGGTAACATAGGTAATAGAAGGGAATCGTGCATTAGTAACTCAATTTTTTAATATGAAACCTATGTTACCCCTCCATCCAACACTTTTCCTAAAGGGAAAAGATGTGTTATCATCTATATGGTGAGAAAACGGAATACAACCTCTAGAAAACCAATGTTTTTCCTATGGTAATCGAGAGAAGGTTTGATGTAGTCATAATTGATCATTTACTTGGATTAATATAGTACATAAGATTAGATTTATATATCTAAGGTTTGGCTAGAAGAGGTTGTTTATGGACGAATGCATTCTCCTGTTAGTGAAAGGAAGAGGACAGGGCATTGTGTACCTAATTGTAGAGGTCATGACAAAGAGGTGTCTCATTTCAGTGATGTCTACCTGATTAGATTGAAAATATCATGAAAGCAATTGTAGAGAGACAAAGTTCCAACAAATTATTATGATTGTAGGGAGATAGTGAGAATTATGCAGACTTGTAGCAGATCAAGTATAGGAAAATATTAATAGCTAATAGTTTCTTATTGTAGGTGGCATGTTTCAATGACTGTTCTACATGTTGATTGATAGAGGATAGTTTTTTTTTGAGTCTATGGTTGTTGTAGAAATGATTATGCTTATGATACTATTATATGTTTTCATGCCTAAGTCTTTTGTGAGAACTTTCAGTGAGGTGTATGATTTTGAGTATTCGCAATGAGGATTCATATCATAAAATAATTTTGCATTTTTGATAGGGTAAAGTTGATTGGTATTATGATGATGTTTATGTATTGTTGAGGATGTGTTGTGGCCACCAACAACCCCCCTCCTTATTTAGTATTAGCAATAACACTATATAAGTGGGGACCCTTAGTCAAAAAATTTAAAAAAATCAATTAGTGCTTATATGTCACTCCTTAAGAAATATCGCATCACACAAAGAATGATAGGGCATTTTCTTGTGAGTCAAAATGATAAAATGGGAGATTGCAACGCGAACTCCATTGCATCACATGCATTAATAAACACTCACGTTGGAAAACCTTAAAAATCGCCGATATGCGATATCGCATATTGCATCTGGCAAAATTGCATAAAAGACACATAATGATTAAACGATATTGCGATCCGCGATCTTGCGATATTGCGATCAACGATCTTTGTGATGCTGCAATCAAATAACCTTGTGATAGCACAGCACGAGAAAATTGCGGTAATGCGATACAAAGAAATGCGATATTGCGATGCAAATCGCAGAAACATTCCATCACAGATTTTCCTGGCTCAATATTCAAGAAAAAGTTTTTCCATGAACCAAGAACTGGTTATGGGCTTTAATGATAATTAATGAGTTATATGCCAGTCGTTAATGAAATATGGTTTTTTGTTGTTTGAAGAGCCAGTTCACGTAAGGTGGCATGTTTTTACATATACGTAACATTTAAAGCTTTCCTGTTGTTATTTATTATCATTACTCTCTCCTCACTTGTAAACTGCAGGAACGAGGAACAAAAGTTACACAAAGCAATGTGCATGAAGGTATGGGAAAAAGGGTGAAGCTCCAATGTCTAAAGAAAGAGAAAATGCACCCTTACAAACAGGTACCGCATGCAACAAAGTCGCAGATTCACAGAATGCTGCAGAGCCCTCCATTACAGATCTTTCATTTTACAGCCATGGTTAAATGGGTACTGAGCGATGCTGATATCAAAGACAGACAATTTAATGCTCAGGGTCAAGAGCTCATGAAAGCATTATTTTTACAAATTTCGAGCTTTATACCCGGTAAAGAAAGAGGCGCAAAAGGCAAAAAATGTATCAGAGAAGCCCGGATCAAAGAACAGAGGCAGTTTCCGATGCACGATTAGCACCTAGCACTAATCGTGCATCGCTGAGAAAAATTGCTCAAGAAGGAAAGCTTCTAACTGCTCAGTCACCTGTAAGCCCGAAAATTGAAAAAAAGCAATGATAAAAACAAACTGGAAACAGAAAGCTAAAGAAAAGGCAGAAGCAATTCAAGGGTTAACCAAGTTGAACTTGGATTATTACTGGGCATACACAGTAAAACCACATAGTCAATGAAGTATATCATCAATTTTGCTGAAAAGGTGGTGCCAGCTCTTGCCAATTCTGTTTGCTTAGCTCAACCGAAAGCGGAAGACAGTCAGCCGACTCTACCCAAGAAAATACTGAATGCTTGCCATATTAAGGAGTAAATGCAGAAATAGTTAGATATTAGATTTAATTTTTAGAAATAGTTTTGCTTAGAAAAAGGATGGTCATTTAAACCGCATCCTGAATTTTTTTAAATAAGTTATTATTAGATTTAGTTAGTAGTATTTAAACCCTTCTCATGCATTTAGAGAAGGGTCTAGAAATTTATCAAAAACTTGTCCTCAGAACATGCACTTTTGCACCCTCCAAGGAGGTTTTGATGAATGAATGGAACAAGATTTGTTGATGTTTGCATTTGATATCTGCTATTGATGTTGCACTTTTGTTCTCTTAGTGGATGTTAGAGCAAGGAGAGATAAATCATTTTCACTTGAATCTCATGAGTAGGACTAGTCATAAATGGTACTTTTATCTCTTGACCATTTCTGCTTATGTGTTAAAGTGATATACAGTTTTTAGTTGTTTATGTATTATTGCATGAATGCCTGAGTTATCATTTGGCACTTTTGTACGGTGATAGCTATTTATTTATGCTTAATGTATGAATAGCTCATTATGCGATATGTTTTTCACAACTGTTTCGTCTAACTTTTTATGCGAAGTGGTTCATCCTTATTGATTTCCTTTCTCATAATAGTTGAATGATATTTATTACCAGTTGTTATTTTAAATCTTTTTAGATTGCATAATAGAAGAATTACATCCCGGGCTAGTATAGACTTAGATGTTGCTGCTTTTTAGATTACAATAGCATAGCATTAGATTAAAGTTAGAATTAGAATACCTTAATTAGGAACTGTTAGATCAGGAACATCAAACTCTACACACACACACTCATAGATTGGGAAACTGGTCCCATATCCCCAGTCGGACCCGCTATACCAAATGGATAAGGAGCTGCCAACCAAGGTCCGAACCGGGCAGGTATCCCCCTTGTTGTAGACCCGATCTTCAAGGCTTCAACATATTTGGTGCTAGAAGGAGGGCCTGAACTATGAATGGCAAGTAAATCTAAATCTGAATACCATTCTGAGAGTAAATCGCCCTCACCATCTCCCCCGACTTCTCCATTACACTTAAATCCAGAGTCAGACGTCGCTCGAGTATCAACCATTGCTACAAACCCTGACATTTCAGAAAAATCTACTATTGAACCTCCTGAAGTCGAATCTTTGATTCACAAACTTCAACGATTTTCTATTTCTCCTCAAAGGTCTGATAAATCTCAAGGTAGCGTGACTTCGCAATATAACCCTGCTCATCCCCTGACCAGATTAAAGAGTGAAAAGTTTGGTGTTCAGCCAACCGAATTACCTATTCCCACCAGGAAAAGAGCAAGGAAATCACCTAAAGAGTCCAATAGAGAGACTCTCTCGTCATCATCATCCATCTCAACTTCTTCACTGCGAAGTCAACCATCCACTCCTCCACTTCAAATCATCATCCATCCATCCACTGGAACCCCCGCAACTCCTCCTTAATCATCTGAAATCGTAATATCCTCATCTTCCCAACCATAGGGATCATCTTCTGCACTTTCCTCTGTTAGCAATTCAGCAATGGCCCAATCTCCATGGAATAACCCTGGGGCAGTCTTGATGCCTGCACCCTTGAGTCAAATACCAGCACATCCTGAGAAATGGCTGTCTAAGTTTAATCCTGAGGCAGGCATGCTAGCAGAAGAGCACATAAACAACTTTATGCTATCTATTAATCTCAATGGGGTTACTAATGAAGATGTTTTTGTTTGGCTTTTTCCTTATACTCTGCAAGGAACAGCTGGATCATGGTATTTCTCATTACCCTCTAGATCCATCACTAGTTGGGACATCTTCCAAGAGCAATTCCTAACCAATTTTGGTGATGAGAGGTCTACAACAACGCTAATGAACGACCTATCCAACCTTAGGGCCGAATCTAGAAAGCCTATCAAAGATTTCAATTTACGTTTCAACAAAATTCTAAACAAAATTCATACTGCTTCCCAACCCAGCGAAGAAGTACGAATTGAATGGTATATCATTGCTCTACCATCAAACATAGAAATCTTCGTGGATAGGGCTAATAAAACAACCTTAGCCGAAAACATGAAAGAAGCAATAGCAGTAGAGAAACATATAATAGCCCTGGAAGAGAAATCCGCGATAGAGGAACGGAAATCCAAGAAAGTCACCTTCAAGGAAGACTCCAAGAAGAAACAAACAAAAGATCCATTCGATTTGGAAGGATTGCAGAAAGTTCTAAAGACCATGTCCAATGAAATGGTCAACATCAAAAATCAAGTAGCAGAAACTTCTTCAAAAAAGCCCTATAGAGATTTTAAAATAGGCCGTTCAATGGATTCAAAGCCACCCAATGCTATTTCAAATGCTGAATCCGAAGAAGAAGAAGAAGAAATTGCCACTGAAGGGCAAATTGACGAAGAAGAAGTTGTAGAATTACAAGCAATGTGGTATTTCATCCTCCCACAAGAAGAGGATCAAGAAGTATTCCCAGTTAGCACACAAAGTAAAAATCAGCTTGATCCTCCCCAAACTACCCCTAAGCCAAAGAGTGCAAGCTCTCCAATAAAGGATAAATTCACAACAAAGAAAACGACATCTAAAGCGATTCAAGCCAGCCCAGTCCAAACAGATGAATCAACTCCATCTAAAACACTGATCCTGTCAGATGAAATGGAGTACAATATTATAGAAGACATGAAAAATACTAGGGCCAACATCACTCTTTACGAATTGAGCAAGTTAAAGCATCAACAGAAGATAATGTTGAAAGAATTACATGTTGTGCCAGTTGCACCTTTGCCTGTCGCTGTAATTTCTCAAGCCTCTCATAACATCGGAAGACCTCCAACTAATGCGATCAATAAGATTGATCCAAATGACATCGCTCTAATTGGAGGAAGATCAAGATCTCATACTCCCCCGTTTCTCCTTACTTATGAAATTTTCAATAAAAATGTGCACAATTGTTTGGTAGATTATGGTGCTTCATTGAATATTTTACCAAAATCTATATGTTCCAAGTTAAACGTTCAACCACAAAAATCCGCTGTGTGCATAGTTCAGCTAGATCGATCCCAAGTCGAAGTGATTGGCGAACTAAATCAAGTAACCATAACGCTGTCATCCAACCCAAAGGTATGTCAAATTATTGACATTTTAGTTGCTGATATTCCATAATTTTATGGCTTAAATCTTAGCAGGGATTGGTCAGAAAAACTTCATGGATACTTCGCAACTGATTGGTCACACATGTGGCTGCCCTACAATTGTAAACCAAATCAAATAAAAGTTGAACGATAGCTACATCATAAATACATAGTAACGGAACTAGAGGGAGAAAATGAACTAGTAGCGTATAACAGCAGCATTATTGGCGATTACTCAGTAGATTCTTTCCTCGGCAATTTTAATGCTCATACATCACCTTTTTTAGAAAACTCTGTTTTGTCCCAAGTCGAAAATTTTTCTCGAACAAATAGTTCAAAATGTATCATTTTTTAGATAAACCTGTAAATAAATCTTTGTTTTGGAAATTATTTTTTGATGGTTCTAAATCTAACGAAGGAGCAGGAGCAGGATGCATTCTAATTAGTCCAGAAGGAGATAAAATTATGCTAATGTGCAGCCTTGAATTTGATTGCACCAACAATACAACAGAATATGAGGCTTTGGTCCAAGGGTTGTATAAAGCAATCGGGTTAGACGTCAAGTACCTTCAAGTTTTCGAAGACTCTGAGATTGTTGTTAGACAGGTACGTAACACTATACATTGCTTATCAGGTCATTTAAAACATTATCAATCCTTAGTTCAAGATCTGACTGAGCATTTTATAGCATTTAATATTTCTTCAATTCCCAGACTCCAGAATGCAAGTGCAGACCTTTTGGCTAATGTAGCTTCTAAGCTTATTCCTTCAGAAGATTTTCGTCCAGATAGATTTTCAATAGAATTAATCTTTAGACCATCTATTCCTGATAACATCACGAATTTGAGAGTATTCAACGACGATCCTGATATCATAAATTTCCTCACATCTGAAGGATCCTACTCTAATCAAATAATTGACGAAGACCAACATGATCGACAATTGCAACAAGATAGCACTAATAATGCTATACCTAAGTCAGTGGTCAAGTTAGAAGACATGTACGATTTGAAAGATTAGTTTAAAAGGTCTACCAATTCAAAACTCCAAAGTTCAACTTTGAACTATGAATTAGTAAATCTAGGAACCAATGCCAAACCACAAAACATTAATCTAGGTCTCGGCCTAGCCCCTGAAGAAAAATTAGTGTATATTCGTCTTTTGAGACAATATAAAAATGTTTTTGTCTGGAATTATGATGAACTCAAAACATACGACACTTCCATCACCCAACATACTATTCCCATGATCCATAACGAAAAACCTGTCCAACAAAAGTTGAGAAAGATCCATCCCAATTTAGAAAATCAGATAAAAATCGAATTCAATAAGTTATTGAAAACCAGAATAATCTTTCCCGTTAGACATTCTAAATGGGTCTCCAATATGGTACTTGTTAGAAAGAAAAATGGAGATATTAGGATTTGTATTGACTTTCGAAACCTTAAGAAAGCTTGTCAAAAAGATAATTTTCCTTTACCACCTATGGAACAGATATTGCAGGCAGTGGTGGGCTTAGAATTAATGTTTTTCTTGGATGGATTTTCAGGATACAATCAAGTGTTGGTACATCCTGATGATCAATTATAAACCATGTTCAGAACTAAATGGGTCACATACGCATATCGAAAGATGCCATTTGGTTTGATTAATGCTGGTGCCACATTTGAGAGAGCCATGGACATCGCATTCAAAGGTTTAGTCAATAAATATGTAGTAATTTATTTGGATGATATAACAGTGTATTCCAAGAAGCGAAGCGACCATCTTAGAGATTTAAAACAAATCTTCCAATGCTATTTAAGGTATGGAATTTCACTCAATCCGAAAAAATCCTTTTTCGCATTAAGTGAAGGGAAACTTCTAGGATTCATAGTGTCAAAATCTGGTACTCACATCGATTCCGACAGAATCAAAGAGATTTCTGGAATATCCTTACCTCATAGCAAGAAAGCCATTTAATATTTCCTTGGTCAGATCAACTTTGTAAAGAGATTCATTCCAGATTTTTCACGAATCGTGTCTCCTTTGCAAACCATGATTAAAAAGAACTCAAATTTTAAATGGGGCCAAGATGAACATGAAGCATTCAACCTAATCAAACAAGCTATTATTAATGCTCCATCTTTAGCAACTCTGAATTTTTCAGAGCCTTTTATTTTATATACATTTTCCTCAAATAGGTCATATGCTACGATACTCACTCAAGCAAATCAAGAAAAAACGAAAGCCCCAATTGCTTTTTTCAGCTCTAATTTACAGGGTGCTGAATTAAATTATTCAGATGTGAAGAAATAGGCTTATGTTGTTTTCAAAGCGGTCAAATACTTTATACCTTTTTGCTCAAAACCCATACTAAAATTATAGTACCATTTCCAGTGGTAAGGAATCTTCTAGTACAGAAGGATGTGGGTGAGAAAAGGGCTTATTGGGTTACTGCCTTACAAGAATATGACATTGAGATTAAACCAACAAGCATTGTAAGAGGCCAAGGCTTTTGTAAAATGCTAGTTGGAGCATCGCAAATTTCTGAAATTCCATTTGCAGAGGTACAAATGTGCGAGGTAAGCCTAAACGATGCAGAGTCATTATACGTTGATATCATTTATTATCTTAAGAATGGGTATGCTCCTTCACACCTCGATCATACTAAGAAAAGAGCTCTAAGGTTGAAAGCCAAACAATATCAGCTCATAAATGATATTCTTTTTAGAATAAATTATGATTTTGTTCTTCTTAGGTGTCTTGAGAAATATGAAGCTGAAAAAGTTTTGCAGGAACTCCACGATGGGCCAGTAGGTGGACACTATGCTGGAGATGCTACTACACATAAAATCTTGCGCGCAGGCTATTACTTGCCCACGTTATTTAAAGACTCGCACAGTTACGTGAGGAAATGTCAAGTATGCCAAACTACTGCTGGAAGACAAAAGAAGTCATCCTTGCCACTACAGCCAGTTAACATTGAGCAACCTTTCAGTTAGTGGGGATTCGACATAATAGGTGAGATCGTTCCTCACTCTTCTAAGCAGCATAGATATATCCTTACAACAACAGATTATTTTACTAAGTGGGTAGAAGCAGTTCCACTCAAGACAGCTAATGTTGAAAATATCATTGAATTCATAGATCAATTTATAATCACCAGGTTTGGATTGCCTTCCGCTTTAATGTTTGATAATGCATCATACTTTTCTGAAAATGCAATGACTGAATTTGCACTTAAAAGAGGATTCAAACTTAAATATTCAGCCAATTAATACCCACAAGGCAATGGGTTAGCTGAGTCCACAAATAAAAACCTAATCAGGATTATCACAAGAACAGTTGACCAAAATCATAAGAATTGGCATAAGGCTTTGATATATGCTTTATGGGCAGACCGAATAACGCAAAAATCTTCTATCAGCACTTCTCCCTTTAATTTAGTTTATGGGAAAGAAGTGGTTCTTCTGACCCATTTAGCAATTTCCTCTTTGTCTCTAATTCAATACAGCGATGAAATACCAACTTCCTCCTTATAGCTAAGACAAATGGAAATAATCAAATTAGAAGAACAACGAGAACAGGCTAAGAAAACCCATGCTCATCATCAAGCGCTAGTAAAATCCTCTTTTGATTCAAACATAACGACCTGAAAAGATTTTCAAATGGGAGACTTAGTTTTAAAGTGGGACAAGGCTCATGAAGAGAAAGGAAAACATACAAAATTTCAAAGAATGTGGCTTGGTCCTTTTCAAATTGTAGAAGTCATAGGTCCATCAACGTTTGTGTTACAGGATTTAGCAGGTAAGAGAGATCCTTTGCCTATTAATGGACAAATTCTCAAGAAATATTTTCTATAGAAGATTATTCTTCTATTTTTGTAGAGTAGTTGTTTTTCTTTTTCATAATAAAACCAAATGTGAGTGGTTACATTAGGCATTTACGAAAAAGACACCAATTCTCTTTCAGATTTTGAACTTTTCTCTTGTATAAATAGCAAATCTTTTGGAAAATTGATCTTTATTATTGATAGACACAATTAAAGACTCTAGCCTAGATATGATACTAGTTTCAACTTTATAAAGTTTGATGAGAACAACCTTTAGTGAAGAAATTGTTTTATCTCAGTACAATGAAAGGTATCAATAACAAAATAAAGATTCTCTGTAGAACAACTGTTTCCAAAAAATCTATTATTTTCGTCCAGAGCTATCTTAAGGAAACAATGACTTCCTCCCTGCTAAGGAAATCACAACTTTCAGAGGAACAACCCAAGGATACACTTTATCTTGAAGAATAAGAGGTTTCATCATGAGCCGGCTTATCATAATCACAAATATTATAACTTGTTGACTTTGCCAATACTGTACACCACAATAGGGCAATGACTCAAGATTGTTGGAGTCAAAAGACAAGGGGTCTCATCATGAGCCAGCTTGTTCAGCAAAGTTATAAATCAAGTAAATGATTGTCTCATAATTTGGCTACCAAACCAAGACATTGTTCTTTAAGAGTAAAAAAGAAAATCAAAGCAATAAGTGTGGATATGGATTCTTCTTTGAAAGTTGTAGGTTGCTTTAAGTAGGATACAAGATCATTGATGGGTAACAGGTAACCCTGTCGAGGCTATAAACGCCTGCTGGCAGTAGAGGCTCTACCTACGACAAATGAGCATATTTAAAACTAGTTTACAGAGAAGACTTTGTTTTATCTTTACAAAACCAAGTAATGACTGATGTAAATACAAGGACTAGCCTGATGAAGCAAATAATCAAAGTTGAAAATAGTTAAAACAAAATATCATTGACAGGTTAGAGCATAATGTACTTTATCTTTCCATAATAAAGCTTAATTTTCTGAATTTTTTTTTGTTTTGGAAGTTTAGAAAATTCAATAGAAAAACAGAGATAAATGGTTCTTTCAAGTGAATCGCCAATTGTTTTGGCCACCAACAACCCCCCTCCTTATTTAGTATTAGCAATAACACTATATAAGTGGGGACCCTTAGTCAAAAAATTTAAAAAAATCAATTAGTGCTTATATGTCACTCCTTAAGAAATATCGCACCGCACAAAGAATGATAGGGTATTTTCTTGTGAGTCAAAATGATAAAATGGGAGATTGCGATGCGAACTCCATCGTATCACATGCATTAATAAACACTCACGTTGGAAAACCTTAAAAATCGCCGATATGTGATATTGCATATCGTATCTCGCAAAATTGCATAAAAGACACATAATGATTAAACGATATTGCGATCCATAATCTTGCGATATTGCGATCAACGATCTTTGCGATGTTGCAATCAAATAACCTTGCGATAGCACAACACGAGAAAATTGCAGTAATGCAATACAATGAAATGCGATATTGCGATGCAAATCGCATAAACTTTCCATCACAGATTTTCCTGGCTCAATATTCAAGAAAAAGTTTTTCCATGAACCAAGAATTGGTTACGCGCTTTATTGATAATTAATGAGTTATATGCTAGTTGTTAATAAAATATGGTTTTGTGTTGTTTGAAGAGCTAGTTCACGTAAGGTGGCATGTTTTTGCATATCCGTAACATTTAAAGCTTTGCTGAAAATGTGGTGCCAACTCTTTCCAGTTTTGTTTGCTTAGCTCAACTGAAAGCTGAAGATAGTCAACCGACTCTACCCAAGCAAATACTGAATGCTTGCCATATTAAGGAGTAAATGCAGAAATAGTTAGATATTAGATTTAATTTTTAGAAATAGTTTTTCTTAGAAAAAGGACGGTCATTTAAACTGTATCCTGAATTTTTGTAAATAAATTATTATTATATTTAGTTAGTAGTATTTAAACCCTTCTCATGCATTTAGAGAAGGGTCCAAAAATTTATCAAAAACTTGTCCTCAGAACATGCACTTTTGCACCCTCCGAGGAGGTTTTGATGAATGAATGGAACAAGATTTGTTGATGTTTGCATTTGATATCTGCTACTGATGTTGCACTTCTATACTCTTATTGGATGTTAGAGCAAGGAGAGATAAATCATTTTCGCTTGAAGCTCATGAGTAGGACTAGTCATAAATGGTACTTTTATCTCTTGACCATTTATTCTTATGTGTTAAAGTGATATACAGTCTTTAGTTGTTTATGTATTATTGCATGAATGCCTGAGTTATCATTTAGCACTTTTGTATGGTGATAGCTATTTATTTATGCTTAATGTATGAATAGCTCATTATGCGATATGCTTTTCACAACTATTTCATCTAACTTTTTATGCAAAGTGGTTCATCCTTATTGATTTCCTTTCTCATAATAGTTGAATGATCTTTATTACCAGTTGTTATTTGAAATCTTTTTAGATTGCATAATAGAAGAATTACATCCCGAGTTAGTATAGACTTAGATGTTGCTGCTTTTTAGATTACAATAGTGATAAGCCCCAAATTTGGTAACATTTTGGGCTCATTTGGCCTAACTACCCTTGCTCAACCCTTCATTTTTCATAACTTATGCATCATTTTTTAGTATATTTATGTCATTTGTACGAATGAGGGCAGTCACTATTCCTAGGTGGCTAACACATGTTTATTTCAGGTTTTTTGACATTTAATGGAGCAAAACCACGCAGATGACGGCTAGGAGACAGCCAAGATGGGATTCAGATTTTGTAGGAAGGTTGTCCACAACATTGAATGGCCTTCCTCATGATCTTCACCCCCAACTCTGAGCTCCAACAGCCACCACCACCGAGCTAGAAGGCAGCCAAACGGATTTTGAGGAAGCAGCAGATTACTCTTAGTTTGGTCAGCCAAACCCCACTAATTTAGGAGGCCAGCTTGGCCCTCGTAATGTATAAATGATGAGGCTGTAGCCTTCGAGGGAGACTTTTGAAACCTTGTTGCATATTCTGAACTACGAGCTGATAGCTCTGTTTTGCTCTTTGTAAGCCATTTTTGGCATGTTATTTGACTTATGACTATTATCTTTTAATGAAAAGTAGGCAGATTTGAGTTCAGTTCTGAGTTCTTAAAGGAGCCATAGCTCTCGGGGTTGGGCCCAACCTGAGAGCCTAAGGCTTCCTTCCTTTGTATTGTTACCTTTCTTTCAGCATTGTATTTCTTTTCCTTTACATGCATTTGGAAACACAGTTTGCTGAGTTGAATTTCTTGGTGTGGTTAAGTAGGTTAGTTTTATGAACAGAGTTGCTTCAGTAGTTTAGATTAGAGTAAGGAGATTGGAGTTAATCAGAGTTCCAAAAAGGGTTGACTGCACACTCACTTTCACCTCTGTTTAGGGACTGGAATTGCAGACTGTGCCACCCACCAAAAACACTATTTTACATGTTCATGCAAGCTTTGATGCAATGTTCTCATTTGTAGCAGTGTCCATGCATTCAGATCTTGTGGAATGATTCTTTGCTTCAATACCATGCATGATTCTCCTTAAAAATCACGTTGCTGTTCTTTGGTTTTATAAACACAGTTAGAATAGGTTGATGAAATTTCGGTTATGTGTAGGACAGGGATGATTTGTTTGATTTACACTGTGCAGTACTACCCCCTCACTCCCTTATCCTTCTCAGTCGTGCCTAGGCCATCTACTCATCTCCCAGTTAGACCACTTGCCTCCTAACTCTTCTATCACCCACGTGATTCTACCTTTTCGGCCTTCCATTCCCTCTACCCTCCTCTAGACCAACCAGCTTTGCACACCCCCTCTTCATCTCATCTCTCTGTCCATAGGCCATCACAAGCTCCCCTCCTACCTCCCTATCCATCCATACAGCCTCTTCCACTCATCCATCACTCAAAAATCCGATTACTGAACTTCCTGTAGGAATTATTGAACTTCCTGTAGAAATCCTGAACATCTTGTAGAACCCCTGCAAACTTCCTGTAGAAGCTCATAAACACGGTTGCCAGGCATCTAAACTTTGTGAACTTATCTGAAAGGATGTTAGGGATTCCTTAGACCCTCTCTAAGCCTTCCTGACCTTTTCCAAGCATTTCCCTCCTTGATCTATCCCTGCACAGTCAAGACCCAGTTAGAAGCACGCACATAATAATTCCAACAACTTGAACAAAAATACAAAAATGTGTTTTCTTTAGGTCAAAGTAGTCTAGACACATGCATCTCACCCTCCTAGAAGTAATGGCATCTCTTTCAGTAGTTTGCATTCCCACCTTTGCATCAGTAGGACTAACTAGTAGAATTAGGGTTTGCTAGGGTTTGTGATTCTTGTTGGCTTTCAGTTCCTTCCTATAGTAGGTTAATTTCCTTTGAGATAGCTTTCGTTCATCGGTTAAAAAGCTTCTTCTGAGAACTCATAGAACTTGGCTTGAGCCCTAGCGGACTTGTGCCAGCTAACCAAGTGACAGCTGCGACAAGAGCTAGTACTTGTGCGTACAACACCGTCGCTTCCAAGTTTGTTACGAACTACCGGGTTGATAAAATTAGAGAAGGAAGCTCCAGGAGTTGTAGCATTATTGCTACAATACTGGAGCCCACCATCTTTTTGGCGCCGTTGCCGGGGAAGCGTCAGAGTATTAGTAATTGTTGCTTTTCTTCTATTTTCCTACTCTCTCCTTCTGCTAAGTAGTTTATTTCATTTCCATTCTGCAAAAGTAGCATAGACATTTCCTGCTTTCATAGATTAACATTTCAATTCCGCAATTTCATTTTTGCAAGCATAGATTAGCATTCCAATTCTGCAAGCATAGACTAGCATTTCAATTCCTGCAATTTCATTTGAGCAAAGTAGATTAGTTCTTTCCTGCTTTCATTTCAATTCTGCATTTTCATTTCAGCAAGATAGTTAGTTGTAGATCAATCTGTTTCAGTTTTTGCAGGTACCAGAGAAAAAAACAAAAGCAATCAAAAGTCTTTCCATTTCATGCCTCGTAGGAATCGAGATAAAATAGGCAAATTCTTACCCAACACCCCCACCACATCACTGAGTCACCCTTCTCTCTTCTTTGATGACAGTGATCTAGAAGAACCTATAGGTGAACCTCCTGAGATATACGAAGATCCTATAGCAGAAGAAGAGTTAGAGACCATTCCATCTGAAGCTATGGCTGACAATAGGGGAGAAGATGAGAGAATAGAAGGTGCCTTCCCCATCTGAGAAACCAATGGAGACATGAAAATGAAGAACATAAACCCTTCTGCTTTACCTCACTTCCATGGACTGACTACTGAAGATCCTGATACCTTCCTGCTTGAGTTTTATGTCCTTTGTCGAACCTATGACTATACTGAAGATGAGCAGAAGCTGAAACTCTTCCCCTCAACCCTTAAGGATGCAACATTACGCTGGTTTATGGGCTTACCTGGGAACAATATCACCACTTGGGCTCAGATGCAACAAGCTTTCAATACCAAATACCAGGACTACTGTAGGTCCAAGGAAACCAAGGGAGAAATCTTTCGGATGACCATGGGAAATGATGAGTCCTTAGAGGATTACAAGGAAAGGTTCCAACTTAGCTATAAACGGGCCAGGTGCACACGTGACCCTGAATCCCTCAAGTTGGTCCTGCTCCGAGGAGTCCCTGAAGACATCTTAGATACCCTTCACATGCTAGCTGGAGGAGATATTTACCAATTGTCTTATGAGGACATAAAGACTGTGTTTAGAAACCACTCTAGGGCAGCCCGGAAAAGAGGTAGAGGAAACTACTTCTCAACTGGTATTCCTTTCTCCAAACATGAGTTTGCAAATCAATTAGAGGATCTCAAGAGTGAGGTGAGACAGACCATTGCCATGCAACTTGATACATTCCGAATCCAGCAGAAGAAAGAAGAAGCTGAGAGGGCCTTGGCTATCTTCTGCCCTAGGTGTACAAGGAAACACCCTAAGAACGAATGCCCATTACATTCGGTTGAAGTATGTTTTGTTTGTGAGGAGGACCACCCCACAAACCAATGTCCAACCTTACCTAGGCTTAAAGCCATGTATCAAGGGACAGAAGCCCCCACTGAACCTCTCTATTTCCTCAACCAAAGGAGGCCACAAGGACCTAGACCTTACCAGCAGGGGATGCAAGGGGCACCCCAAGCTTATTACAGCCCCAACCAATCTACTCCTATGCCTTCCTGGGGTCCCCCTGCTCATCCTTCCTGGTCTATGCCTCCTCCATGGTCTTACCCACCTCAGTACCATACTCAACCCACTACTCATTCGTATCACTCACATGCCCAGCCACAGCCTCAGTGGAATGCACCTCAATTGGGGTGGAGGCCCCAGTACAACACTCCTCCCGCCATTTTGCCTCCACCACCAGCTCAACCAAAACCCTTACCTCCTGCTCCTCCAAGGCAACCTCAAATGCCTACTCAACCAAACCCGAACCCCAACAACAGACAGGCCCAGCAGGTATATACTGGGGAAACATCATGCCCTACCTATGCTGTGGAGATTCAAGAGATCAATCTGCGATCTGGAAAGACTCTTCCGGATCGCCAACCTCCTCCCCCAGAGGACGAGGAAGATAAACAAGAAAGTGAACCAAAGGCTATTCCACCCTTTCCTGAGAGACTAACGGCCACCACACAACCCAACCCAGAGGAGGATGAGCTTCTGGGAGAGCTCAAACAGTTGTGTGTGAAAATACCACTTCTCCAAGCCATCAAAGATGTACCGATATACAACAAACTGGTTAAGGAAAAGTGTTTCAGACACCCAGGCAGGCGAAAGAGAGATGCTTCAACTATCAATGTCATAGGACAACTGTCTGACCTTATGTTGGGACAAGTCATCTGCCCAAAGTATCTAGATCCTGGGAGTCCTGTAGTAGATGTCCACATCAATGGCACCATCATACCTCACACCTTGATTGATCTGGGGTTGCCATTAATGTGATGACCAGGGATACCATGCTCAAACTCAACCTTCAGGGTTCCTTGAGAAAGACCTCGACAGTCCTACAACTAGCAGATCGCTCCACCGTGACTCCCGAAGGGATTGTAGAGGATGTCTTGGTCTCTGTTGACTCTTGGGAATACCCTGCAGATTTCTTGGTTCTGCAACCAAAGGCAAAGCTCACTGGATATCCTGTTATTTTGGGAAGGCCTTGGTTAGCCACTGCAGATGCTTACATAAGCTGTCGTGCAGGAAACATGACCATCAAAAATGGTCCTATGTCCAAGCAGCTAGTCCTATACCCTCCTGCCCAACCCTCATTAGAGCATGACTTACCACTTTGGTTGGAGGAAGGAGAAGAGGATGAGGTGTACTCAGCACCTTTGTGCACCCTAGACACCACTAGGGGAGATCCCCCAACCGAGGATGATTTGATTGAGACCTTGATCCAGAATCCACCTCCCAGTGCACTGTCCTTAGAGGAATTGGTGGAGGATGCCCAAGCCAGCACCTTAGTGGACCTTTGTGCGACCAACCCTGTCACTCCCAGAGTCAAAAATGTGGAGTTCGGCCCTGAGAGAACGTTAAAGATCAGCTCCTCCCTATCTCCTTCCCAGGAAAAGGAGCTGTGTAGTCTGTTGGCCAGTCATCTAGATGCTTTTGCTTGGAGCTATAAGGAGATGAAAGGAGTCCATCCTTCGGTCTGTACCCATCACATCTACATCAAAGAGGATTGTAAACTGGTTAGGCAACCCCAGAGGAGAATGAATCCAGCCCTTAAGGACATCGTCAAGGAAGAATTGAAAAAACTGTTGGATGTCGGATTCATTTACCCCATCTCGGATAGCGAATGGGTGTCCCCTTTAGTGTTGGTTCCCAAGAAAAATGGGAAGTGGAGAATCTGTGTGGACTACCAAGAACTGAACAAAGCTACCAAGAAAGACCATTTTCCTCTACCTTTCATAGATCAAGTGTTGGATGGACTGGCAGGAAAGAAGTTTTTCTCTTTCCTAGATGGGTTTAGCGGGTACAACCAAATCCAAATCAGCCCGGAAGACCAAGATAAGACCACCTTCACTTGTCCTTGGGGTACCTTTGCCTACCGAGTTCTTCCCTTTGGACTATGCAATGCTCCTGCCACCTTCCAGAGAGCCGTCTTGAGCATCTTTTCTGAGCTGGTCCATGATGCGGTGGAAATCTATATGGATGACTTCACTCCTTATGGGTCCAACTTCCAGGAAGCATTGTCCAATCTGGGAAAAGTCCTAACAAAATGCATTGAAATGAACTTGTCCCTTAGTCCTGAAAAATGTGAATTCTTGATGACTGAAGGGACCGTGCTAGGCCATACCATTTCTTGCCAAGGGTTACCGGTGGATCCTAACAAAATTGCTCTCATCAAGAAGGTTCCACCTCCTCAAATGGTAAGGGATGTTCGGAGTTTCTTGGGATTAGCAGGGTATTACAGGAGATTCATTAAAGACTTCAGCAAGCTAGCCTCGCCATTGTTTGGCCTCTTGGCAAAAGATGTGGAGTTTAAATGGACTGACGATTGTCAGAGGGCTCTGAATGAATTAAAGGACAAGTTGGTGTCTGCCCCAATCTTGAGAGGTCCAAACTGGGCCCTACCTTTCCACATCCACACTGATGCCTCGAACAAAGCCATAGGGGCAGCGTTAGGACAAGTTGAACAAAAACTTCCGTATGCCATTTACTTTGTTAGCAAAAACTTATCCAAGGCAGAACTGAACTACACTGTAACTGAGAAAGAATTCTTGGCCGTGGTCCATGCACTGAACAAGTTCCGACATTATATCACTGGCTATCAAACATTTGTACATACTGATCATGCTGCAATTAGATATTTAATGAATAAACCAGATGTGAATTCTCGTATTATTATATGGTTACTTTTGTTGCAGCAGTTTGATTTGACCATCGTTGACAAACCAGGTAAAGAAAATGTTGTTGCTGACTTTTTGTCTAGATTGGATTTATCTGCAGATGAGGATGGAACAGTGGATGACCAGATGCCCGATGAACATCTGTTTTCTATTTCAGTACTCTCTCCATGGTTTGCTGATATAGCAAACTACCTTGTTTCAGCACAGTTTCCTCCACACCTATCCTCAAGAGAGAAGAGCAAAATCGTCAGAAAAAGTGCCTCGTTCACTTGGATCGGGGGCAACCTGTTCAAGCTTGGCCCTGATCAGATCTTAAGGCATTGTGTAAGGGAGGAGGAAGTCTTTGATATCCTCCTCACCTGTCATGATGGGCCTTGTGGAGGACATTTTGCAGCAAAGAGGACTGCCTTCAAAATCCTGCACGCAGGCTACTATTGGCCCACACTTCATCAAGATGTCAGAAGGTATATCAGCCAATGTGACCGATGCCAAAGGATGGGGAAACTGACTCAAAGGGATGAAATGCCTCTCCAACCTCAAGTGACTCTTGAGCCATTTGAGAAGTGGGGTATGGATTTTTTGGGTCCCATCAACCCTCCTTCGAGGCAAAGGTATTACATCATTGTGTGCACCGACTACCTGACAAAGTGGGCAGAAACCAAGGCAATCAAAGCAGCGACAGAAGAAAAGGTGGCTGAATTCTTAAGAGAAAACATCTTCTACAAATTTGGCTACCCAAGAGAGCTAGTCATTGATCAAGGAAGCCAGTTCACCTCCAACTTAATTGAAGACCTACTACCTCATCAAAAAATCAAGCATAGGACTTCCACCCCCTATCATCCTCAAGCAAATGGGCAGGTGGAAGTCACCAATAGAGCATTAGAAGGGATCTTGACTAAGGTGGTGAGCAGCAGCAGGAAAGATTGGGCAGATCGCCTGGTTGAGGCCACATGGGCTTACAACACCACTTGGAAGACCACAACCGGCTTCACACCTTATGAGCTGGTCTATGGGAAGAGAACTTTGCTGTCAATTGAATTTGAATACAACACTTTGAGGATGGCAGCTCAGCTGGACCTAGATCTCAGCCATGCCCAACAAGAAAGGTTATTGCAGCTGAATGGATTGGACGAGCACGAAATGCAGGCCCTCCTTCACTCAGAAGTGGTTCAGCTTCAGAGAAAGGTGTGGCATGACCAACACCTCAATGACAAGCAATTTCAGCCAGGAGATTGGGTGCTATTGTATGATTCCAGGCATAAAGATTTCAAGGGGAAGCTGAGAACCAGATGGCTGGGACCATATGCAGTGGAAAAATGTCATGACAATGGATCTGTTCTTATTCAGACCATTGATGAGGAGGCCATCCCCATGCTTGTCAATGGGCATCGACTGAAAATCTACAGGAAACCTCTCTCAAGACAAGAATTCATCAAAACTGTGGAGAAATCAGTGTTGGTCATAGAGAAGGGTTCTGCCTCTGTTTTGGGCATACTCTGAAGATCTTAAAAAAAATAAAAATAAATAAATAAATAAAGATCCTTGGGTGAAAACCTCTCTGAGGCTCCCAAGGCAGATGGTAGGGATGAAAACCTCACTGAGGTGCCCCTGCTGTCTTTCAAAAAAAAAAAAAAAAGTTTGAAAAAGACCCTTGAGTGAAAACCTCTCTGAGGCGCTTAAGGCAGATGGCAAGGGCGAAAACCTCATTGAGGCGCCCCTGCTGTCTTTCAAAAAAAAAAAAACAAAACAAAACAAAAAAAACAGGGACAGCAAGTTCACAATGTGGCAATGCATGTAGGTTGCAGGTATTTTATGAAGGAAGAAGAGGTCCCTCAGCTCAAAGACAAGGGTCCTTATTATGCTGCCAGGTGACCTCACCAGCACCTTCTCCGAAAACACTCATCTTCTCCAAGGTATGGGCACGATTTCATCACAGCTTAGTCTTCTACAGGAAGCTACAGACTTTCTACAGGAAGTTTTGTATTTCTACAGGAAACTTCCTGTAGAAGTTTTAGACGGCCCAGAACTAATTGTGTGGGGAGATTTAACGACCAAGGTTCGACATGGAGGCATGCAAGCGACTATTTTCTCCATCACACACTGTTGTCACCTCCTTCTACCACCCCAGTTGACATGCAATAAAAGTACCTGCACAATCAAAACAGATCATTGAATTATCAAGAGGAAGCGATTCTTAAATGAAAAAAGATGTCGAGATGCCATGCAATACTCATCACAGCTATCCAAGGGCCCTGCGAGCGTGATCGTGATGCCACTGTCTTCACCATTCAGCATGCACCCGAGGAGGAAAAACTGCTACAGGACATCCTACAGGAATCCCGTAGCAGTTCAGCCAACTAGAGTGTACACCATTCAATCGCCTGCAACATGCAATAATAAAGCGGGCACATGCAACCGAGTCACAAGCTTCATCATCAGCAGCCTGCAAAGAGGAACCTCCGGGCCTGTGTAAATAGCAGCAGCAAGAAAATCTAGTCATCGTCATCCTGAAGCCTGGAAAATCATGTTGCGGCCGCACAGGTAAGTGCCTCGCCCTTTCTTTCGTCGAATTACATGAATACTACTTTGAAATGTTTGCAAGTATGAAATGAACGGGTTGAGCAGTCGTATGGCCATTCAACTGGCCACGTCGACCAGTCAGATGGTCTAGTCGGATGTGTAGAATGGTGGTCGTGGCAAAAAGAACGGGTAGTGGACACGTGAGAACCGTCCAGTCGGGGAGAAGCGCGTTTTAACAGAAATGGCGGCGGCGGATCTGCGGAGAATGATGCAACAGTCAGGGAACTTGCAGTGGAATGAGTAGATGACGTCGTCCAATGGTCCGGCAGGGACAGCTCACCCCCGCGCCACGGATTCCGCCGGATTCAAATCTATCGGCTAGATTGCCACCCCACGCATTTATCATCAGCCGTTTAGAAGTCGAGTGAGCATCCGAATTCCTCTGAAGCTCGACACTCCAAGTCTTCGGCCGTTCGAACGTCTGATAGCAGCACAGAAGGCGCAGAACCACTGCAGTGTTCTCCAGAACCCGTGCGCTGCTTCTACAGGAAAGCTCCGCTACAGGAAGCTCACTGCCACGAGGAAATTTGGGCTCTTCACGTCAAAGGTGGCGAATTAAAAAGGTAAGCCTGAACCTGTGCCTCCCATGCAATTGGTTTCGAGGGTGGCGGAGTCGACGTTCTACAGTCTGATCATAAAAAAATTGCAAGTGTTGTCTGCCGTTTGCATGAATTGTCGTCGAAGTGTATGCAAGGTTTTCTACAGGATGTGATCTGTAATTAAGCCCTGTTAAGGCTCATCTGTAGATAGTCTTCGCGAATTGTGTGCGTGGCAGAGGCGTAATTCTACGCTCTGTCCCAAAAGGCTAATCTTTGAATACGCATCCGCCACCTCCAGCTAACGTAGCAGGTCTTCACCATGCCGGGTGGTTTCATCAGAAAAGAACCGACCGACTCAAAGAAACTAAGGGAGAATCCTGAGGTGGTAGAGTTGTTCACTTGCGCGCAATGGATGTCGTTCTGCGACAAATTGCAAGGATATGATGATGAGGTGGCAGAGGAGTTCTTGCGAGCTCTGAAGCCAAAATCAAAAACATTGGCCACCGTCAATTTCAGGGGTTTGAGTCTCAGACTCACCCCACAGTTCATCAGCCGAGTTACTGAGCTCCCAATGGGGGTACCATGGGACAAAGAAGAGAGGAAATTAGGCCAGAAGGCTAAGAAGGAATTCTTTCCACCAGAGGAGCAATTCTCAGAAGATAAGAACGGGGTTCGCAGAACTAGCTTACTGCCACTTTGGAGCGAAGTCAGCCTCCAAATTATGAAATACATCACCTGCGAAGGTCGGTTTAGCATTGTGTATGGGTACCATTTTCGGCTACTCACAGAATTAAGGCATCAGATGGACCTACCTGTAGAGAACAAACTAAGTATTCCCTACTTTCTACTGCAGTCTATGACTGAATGTGCCACCAAGTTGAGAGAAGGCACACCAGACCAGGTAGCTCATCACGGGCTTATTAAGCTCCTCGTGGAGGATGCACTTCACACATACAAAGTCCCTCTCTCGTGGGAAGCCTTCCGGAATTTGACTAAGGATGGCGACATAAAAATGTTGACCGAAGAGCTTGGTTCCTCCAGCAGCGAGGAGAAGGAGTCAGTACCTGTAGAGAAGAAAGAAAAAGGCCAGAGACCCACGGCCAAAGCACCGAAGAAAGAGCAAAAGGAGAAACAAGAGAAAAAGGGTGCCAAAGAGAAGGATGACACACCCATGTTGACGGCCAGAGAGAAAAGATTACAAAGCAGGGTGGACAAGACTGAGCAGGTCCACGTCAGTAAAGGCACCTCGACAGCAGCCTCGACCAAGTCAAAAAGCAAAACCCACTCAGCAAAACAAACTAAAACGGTGCCACCTGTTTCTACAGGAAAACCAAAACCGGCTTCTACAGGAAGCCAGAAATCAGCTGAAAAAGGGCCTTCTACAGGAAGCCCTGAGAAAGGAAAACCCAAGGAAAAGAAAGCCAACATTCTTGCAAGGGAGGAAGCAGCCATGCTGGCCGCCCTCAGCACACCTCCTAAGCCAAAGGAAAAGAGAAAGAGGGAGGCCCCTCTATATTTTAAAGCTAGGAGAAGTGTGAGAATAAAAACGGGCAAGCCACAGCCTCCATCCAACAGCCCAATCACTATAGAGGATGCCCCTACTTCGCCCAGGGAGAGGTCCCCCTCAAAGATATCAGTCACCTATGAGAGGGGGAGCCCGAAAACAACTACTTGGAAAGAGAGGTTGGACCAGTTGGCCTCAAAAGCCCGGCTACAGGATGCTGAGGCTGCTCTACAGGAAACCTTAGCCCGGCTTAAGGAGACAGAGAGGATGGAGGGAGAAGCACCCTCATCACCACCGAGGGAGGACAAAGTAGAGCCACCAAGAGAGGAAGAGAAAGAGCATATTCCGGAGCCTAGCCCTCAGCCAAGTCTGAGCTCATATTATAACTTCTTAGAAGCTGGCAAAATTATACCACAGAAATTCACTGTGCCACTGTTCTTTGCATTGGAGGAAGAGAGAGTACGAACCCACACGTGGATGAAAATAGCCAAATCAAAAGGTGTGGCAGACATAGGCCCCTTGGAGGAGCAACTCAAGGAGGCAAGAAAGGAATTAGCTATGGCTAAACACGTGGCAAATTGCCAGCGGGTGTTCCTACAGGAAGAAAACGAAAAACTTAGACTGCAGCTACAGGAGCTGAGGAAAGGAACGGGCACATCCTCAGGGGACATCACAGCAGAACAGAAAGGCAGAGAAAGATCGCAAGTCGGTCTTGGGGAGCCAACCTTGCATCTACAGGAAACTGAACTGCAAGCACAAATTGAGGTACAAGCTCTCAAACAGCAGCTGCAGCAGAAAGAGGCACAATTGGCCTGCATGGCCAGTTGGGCCATGGATGCTATACAATGCAGACAGCCGGCCAAATCCTATGGCCTGTACCTGAGAGACCAGTGGCTGCAATTTCAAATCAATACCTTGGCGCAAAGGGGTATCTCTCAGCTCCAAGACCTGCAGCAGTTCACTGAATTATGCAATAACAGTTCATCAGAGGATAAGGCCAAACTATCGGAGTTCTACCTCCATAATTTGGCCCTTCCTAATCTGACTTCATGGGATCCCAACACGGTCTTAGGGGATATGCAGTTAATGGCATTTGCCTCATGGTTGAACCATGAAGACAAAAGAGCAGTAGAAGCCAAAGCGGTCATGAACCGAGAGCTGAATGAGCCATTACTAATTAGAGCAGCACCAGGGGATCCAACTACATTAATATCAGCACACCAACACTTATCCACCGACCCTCAAGCTTCATTGAAATATATGGATCAGCGGGCCCAGGCCATAGCGCATTTCGAGGATATGGAGAGACTGTTAGGGGACAACTGTGTTCAAGCTTGCACCCGCCGATGGAATACATTGGCCCACAGTCTAAAAATTAGAGAATATCATACTCCAACTCGAATGAGGGAAGCTCTAGTACGGGTGCCCCTCTATAAGAAATCCATGCAGAACCTCCAGGCCAGCTGGATTGGCCTCAAGCTAAGCCCACCTCTGCTGTTAGGATTGACGGAAGGCAGCATAGAGAAATATGAGCATGAACAATGGGAAGAGGTGGAAAGAAAGGTTGGGTTCCATGTCAGTAAGGAGGACACTACTGCAGAAGCTTGGGATGTGAGGGTGGCAGTGAAGGCAATGAAGGACGAGGAGCTAGATTAGTTGCTCAAGGATGAGCAATCATTTTAGCTGGGGGGTGATGATGAGCCCCAAATTTGGTAACATTTTGGGCTCATTTGGCCTAACTACCCTTGCTCAACCCTTCATTTTTCATAACCTCTGCATCATTTTTTAGTATATTTATGTCATTTGTACGAATGAGGGCAGTCACTATTCCTAGGTGGCTAACACATGTTTATTTCAGGTTTTTTGACATTTAATGGAGCAAAACCACGCAGATGAGGGATAGGAGACAGCCAAGATGGGATTGAGATTTTGTAGGAAGGTTGTCCACAGCATTGAATGGCCTTCCTCGTGATCTTCACCCCCAACTCCGAGCTCCAACAGCCACCACCACCGAGCTAGAAGGCAGCCAAACGGATTTTGAGGAAGCAGCAGATTACACTTAGTTTGGTCAGCCAAACCCCACTAATTTAGGAGGCCAGCTTGGCCCTCGTAATGTATAAATGATGAGGCTATAGCCTTCGAGGGAGACTTTTGAAACCTTGTTGCATATTCTGAACTACGAGCTGATAGCTCTGATTTGCTCTTTGTAAGCCATTTTTGGCATGTTATTTGACTTATGACTATTATCTTTTAATGAAAAGCAGGCAGATTTGAGTCCAGTTCTGAGTTCTTAAAGGAGCCATAGCTCTCGGGGTTGGGCCCAACCTGAGAGCCTAAGGCTTCCTTCCTTTGTATTGTTACCTTTCTTTCAGCATTGTATTTCTTTTCCTTTACATGCATTTGGAAACACAGTTTGCTGAGTTGAATTTCTTGGTGTGGTTACGTAGGTTAGTTTTATGAACAGAGTTGCTTCAGTAGTTTAGATTAGAGTAAGGAGATTGGAGTTAATCAGAGTTCCAAAAAGGGTTGACTGCACACTCACTTTCACCTCTGTTTAGGGACTGGAATTGCAGACTGTGCCACCCACCAAAAACACTGTTTTACATGTTCATGCAAGCTTTGATGCAATGTTCTCGTTTGTAGCAGTGTCCATGCATTCAGATCTTGTGGAATGATTCTTTGCTTCAGTACCATGCATGATTCTCCTTAAAAATCACGTTGCTGTTCTTTGGTTTTATAAACACAGTTAGAATAGGTTGATGAAATTTCGGTTATGTGTAGGACATGGATGATTTGTTTCATTTACACTGTGCAGTACTACTCCCTCACTCCCTTATCCTTCTCAGCCATGCCTAGGCCATCTACTCATCTCCCAGTTAGACCACTTGCCTCCTAACTCTTCTATCACCCACGTGATTCTACCTTTTCGGCCTTCCATTCCCTCTACCCTCCTCTAGACCAACCAGCTTTGCACACCCCCTCTTCATCTCATCTCTCTGTCCATAGGCCATCACAAGCTCCCCTCCTACCTCCCTATCCATCCATACAGCCTCTTCCACTCATCCATCACCCAAAAATCCGATTACTGAACTTCCTGTAGGAATTACTGAACTTCCTGTAGAAATCCTGAACATCCTGTAGAACCCCTGTAGACTTCCTGTAGAAGCTCATAAACACGGTTGCCAGGCATCTAAACTTTGTGAACTTCTCTGAAAGGATGTTAGGGATTCCTTAGACCCTCTCTGAGCCTTCCTGACCTTTTCCAAGCATTTCCCTCCTTGATCTATCCCTGCACAGTCAAGACCCAGTTAGAAGCACACACATATTAATTCCAACAACTTGAACAAAAATACAAAAATATGTTTTCTTTAGATCAAAGTAGTCTAGACACATGCATCTCACCCTCCTAGAAGTAATGGCATCTCTTTCAGTAGTTTGCATTCCCACCTTTGCATCAGTAGGACTAGCTGGTAGAATTAGCGTTTGCTAGGGTTTGTGATTCTTGTTGGCTTTTAGTTCCTTCCTACAGTAGGCTAATTTCCTTTGAGATAGCTTTCGTTCATCGGTTAAAAAGCTTCTTCTGAGAACTCATAGAACTTGGCTTGAGCCCTAGCGGACTTGTGCCAGCTGACCAAGTGACAGCTGCGACAAGAGCTAGTACTTATGCATACAGCACCGTCGCTTCCAAGTTTGTTACGAACTACCGGGTTGATAAAATTAGAAAAGGAAGCTCCAGGAGTTGTAGCATTATTGCTACAATACTGGAGCCCACCAAATAGCTTAGCATTAGATTAAAGTTAGAATTAGAATACCTTAATTAGGAACTGTTAGATCAGGAACATCCAATTCTACACACACACACACTCATAGATTGGGAAACTGGTCCCATATCCCCAGTCGGACCTGCTATACCAAACGGATAAGGAGCTGCCAACCAAGGTCCGGACTAGGCGGGTATCCCCCTTGTTGTAGACCCGATTTTCAAGGCTTCAACAAGATGTTGTGTATATTCATAAAATTCTTGTTGTTGAGTTGATGTGAGAGCAGAGATTTGTTTAGAGAGGATTGGTATTGTTGTGATATGTTTTCAGTTGATGTTGTATTTGGGGTCTAGCTTGAAACATTTTGAAATGTGGCACTAGAGAGATTAAGGCGGTTGTGGCCTTTATTCGATGGTGGTTGAATAAGTTAGGGATGGTGGATCCTTCCATTAGAGGTTGGAGAATTTTCTCAGGGAGTAGAGGCTTCCTTCCAGTGCTGGATGGAAAACTAGTGAAGGTGGTGGCATTCAGTAGGTGGTGGTCTGTATAGTTTATGGGAGTTGGGGCTTCCTATTTGGTGGTGGCCAAAAATTTGTAGAATGATTTGTGGCTCCTATCTAGTAGAGGCTAGCTGAATGATGTAAATCTAATTGAATGAAGAATTAATAAAAGAAAAGAAACAACACAATGGTTTTTCTGATTTAGGTTTTCCACCTAAAATCTAGTGTCCCTATGTGATGTGATTTGTGTCTCATTGTACATTATTTATTTATGTGTTATGTCTCTTATGTGTTGATTCTTGATGAATTTGTATGCTCATATTTACTGCTTATATGTCGGGTAATTGATTTTTTTAATATATTGGCGAAATATTTTTAATGTTGCTTATTTTCTATCACTATTGATTCATCCCCCCTCTCAAAAGTGACCCTAGTTCGAACACACAAAGGTATGGTAGATGGTTATATAATTCTTAAGTTTGCTAAGTGTGAATATGGAAACAATTTTTTTTTGTTATTGTGTAATTCAATTCTGATGGTGAATATTTTTTCCTGGCATAATAGATGGCATATGACTTCTTTCCTTCCTCTTGTCCCAACATGGTTCCAACAACAATGTGAGAAGTGTCTGAGGAAATATGGAATGGAAATTCCCAATTAGGTCTATGTAACACAAGAGCTATAGGCACACGTGTCTTTGACTTTGACAAGCAACTTGAAAATCATTAGTCCATAAGAATGATGCATATTTTACCAGTAACACATATAAAGGGGATGCAATTTTAGAATAATTTTCAATGAAACAACGATAATATCTAGTTTTTACCATAAATATGTGTACATATTTCTATGTTTTTGGGAGAAAGTAGGCTCAATATGACTTGAACCTTGGCTGATTCAGCCTAAACACTAGTAGTTGAGACAAGATGCCCCAAAACTACTCCATTTGTCATCATCATGTAGCACTTTTTTGTACCTGATGCAAGATTAGCCATTATAAAATGTTGGAATGTTTTATCCAAATTAAATAATGATGGATCGAACTCAGTCTCATATGATGTGGAAGGGTCCATATAAATTTCAATGTTATCATTAATCAATTGAGAAAATATGCTTAGTATTTCTTGTTGGAAGGTATAATGTGTGTTGTAGAGGCCAAATGGAAGAACAAGATATGTGAAGGTGCTCCTTTGTTAGGTGAACAGCCTCTTCTCCTAGTCCTCTACATAGATATGAATATGATTATACCTACTAAAACCATCAAGGAAAGAGAAAAAAAATTCCCTAATAGTTTATGCCATATCTGACCAATAAATGGTAGAGGAAAATGGTCTTTTTGGGTTGTTTTATTCAGTTCACAATAATCTACACAAATTTGCAACTTGCCATTCTTCTTTGGGATAAACAAATTGATTCATCAATTTATAAATATATTTTTGACCTAAATAACAACTACAAACATCGATAAAGATAAAAATACATTGAGATATAATTGAATGTTCATTTAACTATGGAGTCAACTTCATTGAGGTACAACTAAACTTTGATATAGTAACATTTTAAGAGTTCAAAGGGATATTTAAAAAAAATAATATTGATTAAATAATCAATGGAGACTATCCATATGATTCAACTCATGCATAATGAATGAAATCTATTATTACCTCATGCCATAATAATATGCTAGTCATAGAATGCACTACCATGGTCAAGTATGATCATTCTATTTTACCCAAACATAACATATGAAATGGTGACATTTATCCATCTCATTTAATTTCAATTCCCACTATGACTCCCTATGGGTGACCTTTATCATTGGAATTTAGGTTTGATATGAAATATGTAGGAATTTACAGGGTAAGTTCCTCAGACAGAACACCAAGGACACCACTCAAAAGCAAATCACAGATTAATACACCAATATTCTTGACGTGGTTAAAACTCTCAAAGAGGAAACCAATCCACAGCCTAAGCCAACGCGACCACTTCGGGCAATTTATTAATAAAAGAATGAAAATTTACATAAGCTTCTCTCATGAACAGTTACCCTACAAATGACCCTCCATGCTCTTTAAATAGAGATCATGGACCAATCAGGCTTAGCCACGAATCAAGCGTCAGTAATACCAAGGAGAGAATGAACCATCAGATCACTTCATATCTAGAACATATCGTGACCGTTGGATTGTAAGTTACAAAAGTACATAGTAAAGAAACACACTTTACCTAACTCTACACTAGACCGAGTTATACTTAACTATTTCCTATGTGTCAGAATATCCTAACATCCCCCCTTAAGAACAACTTGGGATAGGATTGAAGGATGTACAAATATGACACAATAGGAGAAGGAAGGAGGCATTAGAGCCTATCCCCCCTTAGTGACAACTTCCTGAACCATACATCAAAGTTTGCTAAACTTTGCCTTTGTGAGAGCCTTTGTAAAGATGTTTGCAACTTGATCATCAGTTGAACATAACTACACTTCAAGAACATGGTCATGAATGAGATTTCTAATGAAGTGCATGTGTAGTTCAATTTGTTTGTTGCGCTGACGTTGGACTGGATCTTTACATAGTTGAATGGCACTTTGACTATCACACCAAAGTGTAGTCGGATGTTGCTGTTGAAAGCCAAAATCTGACAGGATCTAACGAAGCCACAGGGCTTCCTTACTATCTTCTATGGCACCATGATACTCTGCTTCTGATGAAGAAAGAGAAATGGAACTTTGTTTCTTGCAAGCCCATGTAATAGGTCATGAACAAAGAGTAAACACATAACCTGCAGTAAACTTCTGATCATCAGGGTCACCAACCATATGGGTGAACTTATCATTGGAATTTAGGTTTGATATGAAATATAAAACCCTATGATTCAACAACAAACCTTGTTTTCTCTCTACACCTTAAAATAGTTTCATGTAGGCACTACATCTAAGAATGAATGAATACATAAGAAGGAAGACCACATGTAAATACTAGACTGGAAGATCAATCTCTATAATTGAATACCAAATTTAAATGCCACCCACTATTACATTGTTAGCTCTATCTATAACTAAGTAAAGGATTTATTTGAATGAAGAAAGATAAAAAAATAAAAAATGGTATTGACAAAATGCTTAAACCAAGGTTGAAAGAAAAAATATGAAAATTAGATTGAAAACAAAATTGGAAACTAGTAGAAGAATTGATATTTTTTTACAAAATATTAAAAAAATATTACTATTTGGTTTTAGTAAGGGTATCTAATAGCGTCAAACACATTTATGCATTGGAAACAATAATTTCATTGATTTAAAATTGTGAAAGGTTTGTTCTTTTCTGCAATGGCTAATTCTTGCCAAGATAGAAAAAATGTTCCTAGCGAGAGTTCGAGGGGGAGAGCTGACAGGACACCCCAATTGTAATTAGGGAGAGCCAAGGATTGTGTTTCAGTAGCACAACCTAGAATCCAATAGCATAATAATAGAATTGAGCCATGACGAGGGATATAATAAACCACAATATAACTCATTAGGGCTTCCCACAACTAGAGACCCTACGAGCTATCTAGAAGAGTGATTATCATTCAAAACTAGAGACCCTATGGGCTATCTAGAAGAGTGGTTGTTTCCACATCCCCCAACCTCTTAGCTATGTGAGGTGGTGGAAAACCTCCCACCCCCCCACCTTTTGCTCCATAAACACCCCATTCCAAATGGATGTATTTGTCTACATGAGCTACCAACATGTATCATTAAGAGGGGAGTCCTCTAGGAGGTTCAAAGTGGAGGACAAGGCTAGCTATGTGACTAAACTTCCATGATAAACAAACATATCAATGAGTATATCTCTAATAATTAGTAATTTCATAGTTTTATATATTAGTTTGAACAAATAAATGTTTTGAGTTTTATAGAATAAGTTTGAAGCACTAAATCAGAAAATAGTGATAATAATAATAATAATAAAATACAATTTTAGCTAGATTAAAAAAGTAATAAAAAGTAGCAATAAAATAAGTATTCAATTAAAGTAGTAATAGCCTTAGTTGTAATATACTATTGGTTTTAATTTGCAAAGTTACTTTTTGAAAACAAATTCTTAATGAAAATAAAATTGAACCCTATGGGTGAACTTAAAATTAAACTTCTGATCATCAAGGTCACCAACCCTATGGGTGAACTTATCATTGGAATTTAGGTTTGATATGAAATATAAAACCCTATGATTAAACTTAAAATTAAAATTCTGATCATCAGGGTCACCAACCCTATGGGTGAACTTATCATTGGAATTTAGGTTTGATATGAAATATAAAACCCTACGATTCAACAACAAACCTTGTTTTCTCTCTAGACCTTAAAATAGTTTCATGTAGGCACTACATCTAAGAATGAATGAATACATAAGAAGGAAGACCACATGATACTAGACTGGAAGATCAATCTCTATAATTGAATACCAAATTTAAATGCCACCCACTATTACATTGTTAGCTCTATCTATAACTAAGTAAAGGATTTATTTGAATGAAGAAAGATAAAAAAATAAAAAATGGTATTGACAAAATGCTTAAACCAAGGTTGAAAGAAAAAATATGAAAATTAGATTGAAAACAAAATTGGAAACTAGTAGAAGAATTGATATTTTTTTACAAAATATTAAAAAAATATTACTATTTGGTTTTAGTAAGGGTATCTAATAGCGTCAAACACATTTATGCATTGGAAACAATAATTTCATTGATTTAAAATTGTGAAAGGTTTGTTCTTTTCTGCAATGGCTAATTCTTGCCAGGATAGAAAAGATGTTCCTAGCGAGAGATTGAGGGGGAGAGCTGACAAGACACCCATATTGTAATTAGGGAGAGCCAATGATTGTGTTTCAGTAACACAAACTAGAATATAATATCATAATAATAGAAATGAGCCATGACAAGGGATATAATAAACCACAATATAACTCATCAAGGCTTCCCACGGCTAGAGACCCTACCAACTATCTAGAAGAGTGATTATCATTCAAAAATAGAGACCCTGTGGGCTATCTAGAAGAGTGGTTGTTTCCACATCCCCCAACCTCTTACCTATGTGAGGTGGTGGAAAACCTCCCACGCCCCAACCCTTTGCTCCATAAACACCCGATTCCAAATGGATGTATTTGTCTACATGAGCTACCAACATGTATCATTAAGAGGGGAGTCCTCTAGGAGGTTCAAAGTGGAGGACATGACTAGCTATGTGACTAAACTTCCATGATAAACAAACATATCAATGAGTAGATCTCTAATAATTAGTAATTTCATAGTTTTATATATTAGTTTGAACAAATAAATGTTTTGAGTTTTATAGAATAAGTTTGAAGCACTAAATCAGAAAATAGTGATAATAATAATAATAATAAAATACAATTTTAGCTAGATTAAAAAGGTAATAAAAAGTAGCAATAAAATAAGTATTCAATTAAAGTAGTAATAGCCTTAGTTGTAATATACTATTGGTTTTAATTTTCAAAGTTACTTTTTGAAAAAAAATTGTTAATGAAAATAAAATTGAGCACACAAATTTACATGGATACTTTCCCCAATCACCAAAAATGGGAATTCCAGAAGATTTTTAATTATATTGTTCTTTACAATATTACAATATAATATGTATAAAACATCACATCCATAAATCCAAATCCATTAACCTTGTATTAGAATACAAGGACAATTCGAGAACCAAAAATAAAAAACCATGGTTCAATTAACCTTGTATTAGAATACAAGGACAATTTGAGAACCAAAACTAAAAACCATGGGTTGAACGAGTAGACCATTAAAAGCTAAAATCATGTGTGGAAAATTGCTAAAATCAATGTGCACGATTAGCTCAATGAACGCACGTGGTTTTTTGAATAAATTCATTTTATCATGTAGAATTAAAAATAAATTAATTTAGCAATAGGTAATTTAAATATAATCAAATAATTAAAAGATTTTATATAATCAAATAATTAAAAGATTTTTTCTTTGGAATGAGAATAGATTTGAAAAAAAATACCTTTGTTCGTACAGAACGTTCCTAAAAACAGACATAAACTTCGAACAAAACAAACATCTTTTGGATTGAAATTTCAAATTTGAAATGGTCAATGTCTAAACACAAACACACAGATAAGTTTCATATTCACAACTAATCCATAGTGGAGTTACCAGTCTTGTATGGCAGAATTTGGGTCATGTAATTTAAACCAAAAATATTCCATAGTAATGGATTGGTACACAAACAAGAAGTCAAAATTGGAACCCACTCATCCCCAAAGCATGAAAACATGTAACGCAAGACTAAAGAAAAAAATTTAACAAAAAAATCACTGCTAAAAAATCTTCACTTTAATTATTAAGAGTCTTTACTTTAACTCAAAGAAATAAATCAAATGCCCGACTTAATATAATGTATAAATATCAATTTCTAAGACTAAAATATATAATTAATGGGACCAAACGTATATATATTACAATCAAAATATAATTAAACACTAACGAGTAGTAATGTAACTATGATGGAGGTGGTGGCCGGCCATGTCCATAACTTCCACGATTGGACATGGGGACATCAAACATCAGTGGGTTTAGTGCATAACTTCTTCGACGAGAAAATGTAGGTGGTATCATGTCAATTGGATGAGATAATATAGGACGTTCCGAAGGTGGTACCATCCCAATTGGATGATATAATATAGGACCTTGAAGATCTGGTACCATGTCAATTGGATGAGATAATGTATGACCTTTGGGAGCTTGTACTATACCAATTGGATGATATGATGTAGGACCTTTGGGATTGCACATGGGGACATTGGTACAAGCTGTTGGTTCCATGCCATGCCAATTGGATTAGGTAACTGGGACGAGAAATGAGACTATAGCTTTTCTCTTCTCTCCTCTTTTTGTTGGGAGAAATGACACTGTAGCTTTGCTCCTCTTTGGTCTTTTTGTTGAGCCAAAGTAACATAAATAGATAATGTAGGACTTTCTGGATTACACATGGGGACATGGGCGGAAGCTGTCGGTTCCATGCCAATTGGATTAGGCAACTGGGAGAAATGAGACTGTAGCTTTTCTCTTCTCTCCTCTTTTTGTTGAGAGAAATGAGACTGTAGCTTTGCTCTTCTCTCCTCCTTTGGCTGAGCCAAAGAAACATAAAGAGGCTTGCCTATGACAACTTTCTTATTCATTTCTGCCAAAGCTCGAGATGCTTCATCACGGGATGAGAATGAGACAAATCCGAAACCTTTACTGTATCCATGAAAATCCCTCATTACCTTGCATGAAGTGATTGTGCCATAAATAGAAAACAGTTCTCTCAACTTGTTATCATCAATACTATCATCCAAATGTTTTAAATAAAGATTTGTTCCAGATTGTTCTCTCAATTCAGATTTTTTCAGTGCTTTTCCAACGTACCATTCCTTGCCATCAATTTTCTTGCCATTTAAACTCTCAACGCACTTCGCTGCATCATCGACCTTCTCAAAATTGACAAATCCAAAACACTTTGACTTCCCTGCTGCATCTCTCATCACTACCACACTGATAATTTTTCCATACTCATCAAAATGTTTCCTTAAATCCTCGTCATTCATGGACTCTGATAAATTGTTCACAAAAACATTTTTAAACTTGCCTTTTCCATTTGTTTGTTCCTCCGGCTCTGGTTCCTTTTTCATTTTTTCTCTATCCTTCCTTTTCACGAGCTTCGTTTGTTCTCTCTCTTCCTTTTTCATAAATGGGCCAACATAAATGTGACTGTCATTTATCAAAGTACCATTCATACATTTAATTGCATCCTGCGCTGCTTCGTCTTGCTCAAAATGCACAAATCCATATCCTTTAGATTGCCCTGATGCATCTGTTGCAATTTTGGAAGAAAGAATGGGTCCGAACACAGAGAATTTGTGATAGAGGGTTTGATTGTCTACTGCTTTGTGAAGATTTTTAATAAATATGTTTGCCGAGCCACACTTGCGAATAGTGGGGTCACGGTGTGAGTACATTATCCGAATAGGCTTTCCATTAAGGGGTGTAAAATTCAAGCTGTGTAAAGCCTCTGTGGCATCTTCAGCAGTGCTGTAATTGACATAGCCATATCTCAGAGAAGTCTTGGTTAACGCATCTCTACAGATGCGAACACTGACCACCGGGCCAACCTGCTGGAAAAGTTCCTGAATCTGGGCGTCGCTAACATTGGGCTCCAGATCCCCCACATACAGAGATTTGGGCCGTACTAATTCATTCGCTTTCTCGCTGCCCCCATTAGTAATAACTTCCTTGCTGTTACTGCCATTATTAATAACTTGATGATTCTCTCGCCCATTATTAATAACTTCACTGCCATTAACAACTGCCTGTTGTTCTCCGGGTTGGACTTTAACAGCTGCCATTTCTGCGAGTCTCACGGCAAAAAATCAATTCAATCGAGATAAAAATATTCAAAACCCACCACTGATGTTTTGATCTTTTGGTTCTTGGTGGCAGATTTATCGATTTTGCAATGTAATCAACTCCTTCCTTCGCACAACCTGTTTCAATGTAATCAACTCCTTCCTTGGCACAGCCTGTGAGAGTGCGGCACCAATTCAATCGTAGTGCTGATATATACATATTTAAATGGGGGCGGATGGAGCTTTATTTCCAACTCTTGGGTTTTTCTTCATAGTCGGCCGCGTAACTCTTGGGTTTTTTTTCATGAGTCGGCTATATTATTTGAATTGTATTTCCAGCGATATTATTTTCGCAATATAGCCGGAAAAATTGAATAAAAATTGTATTTTTGCAATATAGTTGGAAAACTGAATAAGAATTGTATTTTAGCAAATTGAATAAAAAAAGCCATTATGAAAGTAAAAACTTGAACAACTTAATTTTACCTATTACGTAAATTAAATTAATTAATATAGTCTTTAATTGAAGCCCAGGGCAGAGATTGAAAATTATGGTTTTTAATTGAAGCACAGCGCAGAGATTGCAAATTATAGTCTATCTATATCACTGAAAAATTACAGCCATTTTACTTCATTTCTACAAATAAAACATGGTAAAAAACAAAAAAAAATTCTGAAACCATGGTAAATTTTATATTTAAAAAAAATCTAAAACCCACAATAAAAAACATAACATAAATTTCTATATTACAGAATCTGAAACAAAAGTAAATTCTATATTTAAAAACATTTAAAAAAGTCTAAAACACACTTTTGGCATATAGACAAATCTTCACTGATAATGATGATTAATGTTGTAGGTGAACCATCACTGTGATGGAATTCAAATAGAGATTCTTTTCTATAGTTTATAATAAAAAATATTTTGTTAATATTATTTCTATATTATAGAGATTCGTTAAATGAAGTTGAAGTTTTAAATCTGTTTAGAAAATCTGATTAGTATCAAATTTTTATATAATTATTCAAACTTTAATATGATATTTCCTTGTATTTAGGCTTTGATTTTTAAGTTGATAATTTACCTTTTATCTATTAAATTCAGGGCCATTTGAAATCTTGAACTAATGCATGCATTCTCTTTTCAGAAATGAGGATCTTTTTTACATTTTCAAAAACTTAAATTTACCACTATTTGGAGATCACTTAAGCATATTTTTAATATTTAGTATTCCATCTTTTACATAGAATTTAGTTTTGAGTTTTCATTCTTAGATTTTATTTTACTTGTTTTCTGTAATTTGTCCATCATCTGTTTCTGATCATCCTAAATAGGAAGAGTTGTAACATCTTACACAAGAGAGAGGTCATTGTTGGAGATAAGTAAACATGACTATTTCCTTTAAAAAAGATATAATAAAATTTGAATATAATGATGGTTCTTTTCAATAAGAATTGGAAAACTGAATAAGAATTGTATTTTAGCAAATTGAATAAAAAAAGCCATTATGAAAGTAAAAACTTGAACAACTTAATTTTACCTATTAAGTAAATTAAATTAATTAATATAGTCTTTAATTGAAGCCCAGGGCAGAGATTGAAAATTATGGTTTTTAATTGAAGCACAGGGCAGAGATTGCAAATTATAGTCTATCTATATCACCGGAAAAAAACATAACATAAATTTCTATATTACAGAATCTGAAACAAAAGTAAATTCTATATTTAAAAACATTTAAAAAAGTCTAAAACACACTTTTGGCATATAGACAAATCTTCGCTGATAATGATGATTAATGTTGTAGGTGAACCATCACTGTGATGGTATTCAAATAGAGATTCTTTTCTATAGTTTATAATAAAAAAATATTTTGTTAATATTATTTCTATATTATAGAGATTCGTTAAATGAAGTTAAGTTTTAAATCTGTTTAGAAAATCTGATTAGTATCAAATTTTTATATAATTATTCAAACTTTAATATGATATTTCCTTGTATTTAGGCTTTGATTTTTTAGTTGATAATTTAGCTTTCATCTATTAAATTCAGGGCCATTTGAAATCTTGAACTAATGCATGCATTCTCTTTTCAGAAATGAGGATCTTTTTTACATTTTCAAAAACTTAAATTTACCACTATTTGGAGACCACTTAAGCCTATTTTTAATATTTAGTATTCCTTCTTTTACATAGAATTTAGTTTTGAGTTTTCATTCTTAGATTTTATTTTACTTGTTTTCTGTAATTTGTCCATCATTTGTTTCTGATCATCCTAAATAGGAAGAGTTGTAACATCTTACACAAGAGAGGTCATTGTTGGAGATAAGTAAACATGACTATATAATAAAATTTGAATATAATGATGGTTCTTTTCAATTTTTAAAGTTTTGAGAAATTAAGTGTCCATATGATGCATACTCTTGAATTTCTTCTCCAGATCAATTTTTTTCCGTATCCAATTCGAATTCAAACTAGAATTTGAATTCTAATTTTTTTTTTCCATATCAAATTCCAATTCAAACTATAGAATTTTTTCTCTATGGAATTCGAATTCAAACTAAAACTAGAATTCTAATTTGCTCAGTGAAAAAACATAGATTAAAGAGTTTCTTACTTTATATCTTTTAATAAAAGCTATAGATTAAAGAGTTTGTTACTTTATATTATTTAACAAAAAGATATAATTTAATAGGTTACAGAGTTTATCAGGTTGGTTTTCAACTCATTGCAATTCACCTCTCACATTTGTGAAATTGCAAATTTATTTTAGTATTTTTCACTTTACACGTGGGTAACCTACATGTTTGTGGTGGAATAGAATTATTGATAAATTCCATGCATCTGAGTGACGAGTATGAGTTTGAGTATGAATTGTGGAGAAATGAGACTTTTTCCCTTTAATAGTGGGTAACTTACTTGACCGAGGTAGAATGGAATTGGAATTATTGAGAAACTTCATGCTTGTGAGTGAAGAGTATGAATTGGGGTGAAAGCAGGTTGAAGTGTAAAACTTCTAATATGTCATTTAGGATATGAAATGAAAATATATAAAAGAAAAATGGCATTGATGGCAATTTTCTATATTAGTAATAAGTAAATAAGTAGTTAAGTAAATTTGGATTTTTATTAATATTTTATATAAATGATTTTTTTTCTTATTAGTATGATGTAATTTGAATATAGTTATATGGTGTATAAATTTGCAAACATAGCATTAATAAAAGTTTAAATATTAAGTGATTTGAAATATGTATAGTGCTTTAAAGGCATTTGGTGAGCTATATGAACAAGTATTTTTAATCTAAAACCACTAAAAAAACAATAAAATAATTAAATTGATCATTGAAACCTTAGATTAAAGACATACTATATAAGAATGTGACTAAATTTATAATTCAGTCCAATAAAAAGATAATTGCATATATAATATTCAAGATGTAAGAACTAAGGTGGAAAACAAGCTTGACTTTATAGGTAATACACTGTAGCTACAAAAATTGTAGATTCATGGTCGGGTACATTTCTAAAGTCTCATATGAAATTACAGATCTCCATAGAAGCCAAGATGTCATTTTGAAAGTCATTTACCTGATGCCTTAGATCATTCATGGTCCAAAACTCACGTTGGTCTCTTATTGATCATATTTTATGATGCATTAGACCATGCTCATGTAACTTCAGTTGAAAGGTTATTTGATATATTACAATCATATTCAAACATTTGCAAGACTATGTAGTTTGAAGTCAACAATTAACCTTGGTAATAATTTTTTTATTATTTAAGATTAGTTGTTATGATGCATTAGACCATGCTTATGTAACTTCAGTTGAAAGGTTATTTGATATATTACAATCATATTCCCACATTTGCAAGACTATGTAGTTTGAAGTCAACAATTAACCTTGCTAATAATTTTTTTATTATTTAAGATTAGTTGCTAATAATTGTTTTATTTCAGTGTATCCTATGGTGTGTTGTGTTTACATAAGCTTCCTGTTGAAGGCAAGCTATGAATCTATTTGGTTTTGTTTGCAATTATTCACATAGATGGTCATACATTTCATTTTCCTTTTATATAAAACTTGCTTTCAAAATACTATCTTTAATAAAAGAAAAAATACAATTTCCTGTAGTAAAGCACGGTCCATTGTTGAGCCCTTTCTGTTAGAGGTGAACTGTCCTCTTTTCTTTTTATCTACTACACTTTGAATATGCAAAGAAAGCAACTATAGTGATCCATTAATTGTAGCATAAACATTGGAGACATTATCATCTCGTTTATTTGCAGATGCAACAAATTTAAGTTCTATCCCCTGCCACACAAACATAACTGTTGAAAAATGTGCAACAAGAAATGTTAAATTTAGAATGTGCTAAAAATAGATCTGCTAAAAGTAGCATGTCTAAAAATAGCAGTTTGGCCAGTGAGGTCATTGGCCACATTGGGTGAGAGGTGAAACAACTAAAAATAGAAAGTTCTAAAAATAGCATTTATGGGTCCCTTCCTATTTATAACAGTCCCCGGTCTATCTATAGGAAGTAAATTCGAATTTGGTCTTACCAACACTTTGGAATATTAATTAATTAATTCTCCATGAGTTAATTAGTTAAGGAAAAGCAAACTTGAAGTCTTTGTGAGAACATGCAATTATTTCTCCATGCATTGGGGAATGTGTCTTTGATTTGCTCCACTAATTGAGGAATTAAGGATGAGTTCTATATTGAGAGGATCAGTTGACTTAGTTTAACTTAGTCAAGTTCAGTTAGATTAATTTAACAAGTTGTTAAATTAATGAGATATAGTTTGTTGATGCTTGCATGCATGTGACAACTATTATTTTCAGATAAATGTGTATTCACTCATGGATAACTTATGCATGCTAGTTCTGTCAGAGACCCGATTGAGATCAGAGAAGGGACAGTGTACTATCAGTTGGATGAATATTTTTCCTATAAAGGAAGCTCATCTATGATGAGGATTTATCTCCTTCAGGTTTGTGCAGTTAGATCAGAGGTTAGTGAGTGTGTGAAGAGGCCAATTCACGCAGGTGGCAGGATTGGACCCCAAAGAAATTGCACAAGGAAATAGGAGGCTTGGAGGGCAGAGGAGAAGGTTTGTGAGAAGCCTTTAATTGTCTATGAGCAGCAGAGGGATTATACTGAGAGTTGGATAGCTTCTGAGCTAAAGCTTTGTGTAATCCAGAGTATATTTCCACTTGTATGATAATATAGAGATGGTGTTTTAGGCAAGTGCTTTCCCCAGGTAAATTCTTCTGTGTTGTGTATGATTGATTCCTTCTTATCAGTTATATGTGTTCTTATTGATGTTGCTCATGGTTGATTAAGCTTCCGCTAAATTGTTTGTAGAAGTAGATCAAGTGTTTTGTTTTAGTACATTGCATTACCAGGTGATCTACAGGTGGGAAATTTCTACATGGTATTAGAGCTAGCTGATTTGTAGAAAAAGTACTACATGGTACCAGAGCTAGCTGATTTGTAGGAAAAATTCTACAATAACATGGCCTTGGCCAATACTAGCAAGTTAATTGCCATCCAAGCTGAATTTCATTGTCCAAATGGAGCCTTCATGAGCTTAGATTTCTTGACACATGTAAAGTGTTGTTAATTCCTTGCATCACTTTCCACATTAGTGGCACACTTTTATCTAGCACAACATAAATAGGAGAATATTGTATCATCTATACCAGAACTATATATCCTTAATTTCTTTTAGAAGAAATGACCCTCTCATCATTGCTCTTCTTATCATTGGGACAACCAAATTTTGTAGGAATTTTTAATAGCTTTTAATCAAGACAATTTTTTTCAAATTGGAAACTAAGCCCTTTCATTTGAGTTAGGATCATTTTTCTTCTTTGTTTATTTCACACATTGTTGTTGCATGAGTCCTTGGAAAATAAGAGAAATCCACACATCTCTCTCAAACTCCTCAATAATTAGTTGTTTGTTAGTTTCCACATCTATGAGCTTGTTCCCCATGCCATCTTCACCTACCTAATTCAAAATAAACTCCTTTCCATTGTATAGATTATTTATCTTGCAAAAAGGCCCTCCATTGTTATCTATGTGAGAGTTAATGTGTAATATTCCAAACAAGAAAAATCTAAAGAGATTTGGAACACTATAATATTTAGTTTAATATTCTCTTCAAAATTTTACTTAAAACTTCGCAATAATTTCCAAACCCCTATTATGGAATCATAATAACTAGAAATAACATGCATTCATGATAAAAATATTTAAACAACCTTTTTTACTAGTTACCTGAATTAAAACAAGTGCATGCAACCAAAAACAAAGAACATAAAATAATATGAAGAATGCAACAACTTTATTTTATTAATAGTTGGGAAAACAATACAAATGAAGTCCTTGCCAAAGGCATTCATGATTTCTCATCGAATTGATAAACTAAAACAATCAAGCACGCTTATGAACCCTCGATGAATCCACCAAGGAGATATCACCATGGGGGTTTCATCCTAAGATCAAGATGGTACTGGTAATGGCAAGTTCTCTACAAATGCACAATATGATAAACAAATCCAGACTAATCTGAACGCCTTCCCCCTCCATTTTAAAGGCTTGATGGAACTCTCTCCAATCTTCTCGAAGCCATTATTATTATTATTATTATTATTATTATTTATTATTATTTATTATTATTATTATTATTATTAATTAAGGAAAGTCAAGAATGCTATAGAGAGTCGCATAGCCTGGGTAAGACAATCTTAGTCGTCGATGAGGATCTAATCATGGTGATTGAAGCTCCAATGAGAGATTATAAGAAAAAATCAATGGGATGGATATATAAATTTTGAAACACAAAGGGAGTGAATTCCTTGGTAGATCGAGTTATCTAATTGCAAAGATTCAACAAGGAATTGAGTTTGAGCCAGATAAGGAGAGCATCAATAATTGAGGGAGAAACAACCAAGAGTTTCTAATAATTTTCCAGTGCTGGAGATTTAGTATAAGGAAGTCTGAAATATTTTGCAAGGAACATCATTTAGGTGGTGCGAGTTAGTCAATCTAGTTGGACAAATTTTTAGGAAGGGTTTAAATCAGTCGTCAGAGGCTGAAAAGACATTCCCGAAGGTAGAGAAATTTTTTCCAGAGGCAAGAGAAGGCTAGGCAGCCCAGTTTGGAGTAGTTCAAGAGGCTGTATGAACTATGTGTTGAAAAATGAAACAAGAAAATATTAATTTGATTTTTCCTTAGTCAAATTGAGGAAATTAGAAATTCCACATCAACAAACAGCTTGGGGTAGTCAACAGAAGTGACATGGCACTTTTCACCCATTTAACTCATTTAATTCGAGTTAGGGGCATGAAGTTTAGTTGTATGTAGTGATTCCTAAATTTTAGGAGCCTAGGTTAAGTTCATTTTAGTTGTAATCAATTAAACTAGTTCTAACTGTTAATAGAACTAGTTAGTGGTAAATTAAGTAGTGGGACATCACTCCAACTCAGAGATCATCTATCTTACTGATCAATAAACTAATAAGTATCTCATGCATGCAAAGAATACGAGTTCCCTACTGTGTTGGAGTTTCCAAGGCAGTGTACAATTAATTATATACTAGATTGAATCTATATTTATTGTACTCATCAAGTGATCAATCTAAAGGAATTGCCCAAGCAAATAAGGGGAAATTCCTAAAGAATAGGAGCCTATTTCCTTAGGAAATGTGCAAGGAAATAGGGGCTCAAGAAGAGGTATAAATTAACTAAGTCTGGGTCAAAGCTTATTAATGAGCAAAGAAATATGTTATTCATTTGTAGGTTGAGCTCAGATCGGGCAAGCAATTGTAATACATCTTTATTAGAGCTAGGTTTCAAACTAGAACAAGTATTCAACCTATGTACTATGTGTTGGATGCATGTTAGTGGTTTTCTAGTTTCCCTAAGTGTTGTGTACAAGTGACAAACTTGTCACAACAAGTGGGTTGTATTTTGATACCCTAAGGATTGACTTTTCAAGCAGTGAAGATCAGTCAAGTGGGATGGTTTTGCTACCCTAGTTCACTATTTTGGTGTTTGACAAATCAGAGATAATAGGGCTCGTTGTAGAAGTCGTAGATCAGTCAAGGAGTGACTCTATGTGGGCAGATCTGAAAGCCCTAAGAAGAGTGACAATAACAGTTGATATGTCATAGAGATAGGGCAGATCTAGAAGGTTGAGCACTATTCACAAACATAGTTGTGAATAATGACTTTTGTATGAATTATGCAAGAACTTGAAGACATCAAGTACAGTGTGCATGAAATGAGTCGTGGATTGTTAGGAAGTAGAGTTATGGAGCCCTAGTTTAGGGCATATTTAGAAGACCCTATGTGCAGACTTCTTAATGGAGATAGAAGGTTGCTAATGGGTAGTTCAATGAGACAATGTTTAGTGACACAAAAACGAGTTGTGATCATTGATATTGGTAGATTGAGGAATATCAAGATTTCCCACAAGGAGTTCGATACTCATAGGGAGTCTAGTTTCAAAGGTAGTAGCCCTATGGAATTTAGTACTTCAAGATCTAGGGAGATTAGACTAATTATTACAGTAGTTGCAACAACAGTGAGGAAGAAACAACAAAGAAGTAGTAGCAGTATGAGTATATCATACTTTTCCATGCATGCAGTTATACCTCCAAGTGTGAGGTGGGGCAATGTGAAGCCTTATTCCCAAAATTGCATAAATTTGGGTAGGGTATATTTAGGCATTCTCGTCATGGATCATTACCTTGCTACGAGGGCCCATAATAATTAGTAGCAGGAGGATCAGTGTCAGTTAGACACTGAGGAGTGCAGAGGAGTGTTGACAGTAGACCCGGTGGCTTAGTAGGAGAGTCATCAATGACACAATTTTCTCAGTAGATAGTTTCAAATTGATTCAATTTTTTATTTAATGCTTCTCATTTGCAGATGTTGCAATGGAAGAAACAATAGTGAGAGGTATTGCATGCAGTACATTCCACAGGTGCATGATAGGGGTGGTTAATAATCCCTTTCTTGTTGAGAGGGAGTGTTTAAAAATGCATGAATTGAATCATATGGATAGTTTGCATTGATTATTTAATCATAATTTTTTTTTTAAATATCCCTTTGTAATCTCAAAATGTTACTATATCAATTTCCAATTGTACCTCAATGAAGTTGACTCCATAGTTAAATGAACATTCAATTATATCTCAATGTATTTTTATCTTTATTGATGTTTGTAGTTGTTATTTAGGTGAACAATGTATTTATAAATTGATCAATTACTTTGATTGTCCCAAAGAAGTATGACAAGTTTCAAATCTATGTAGATTATCATGAGCTAAATAAAGAAACACATAAATACCATTTTTCTTTACCATTTATTGGCCAAATATGGCATAAACTATCAGGGAATTTTTTTCTTCTTTCCTTGATGGTTTTAGTAGGTATAATCATATTCAGATCTATGTAGAGGACTAGGAGAAGAGGCTCTTCACCTGACCAAGGAGCACATTCACATATCTTGTTCTTCCATTTGACCTCCGCAATGCACATGATACCTTCCAACGAGAAATATTAAGCATATTTTCTTATTTTATTAATGATAACATTAAAATTCATATGGATGATTCCACATCATATGAGACTGAGTTTGATCAAGCATTATTTAATTTTTATGGCTACATCTCAAGCAAGCTATTTATGAGAAGGAAATGTTGGCAATACTACATGCACTTAAGAAATGGCGACCTTACCTAATGGAAATACACTTCAAGGTAAAAATGGATCATGATAGTCTTAAATGTTTTTTAGAACAAAGATTATCTTTAGAAGAACAGAAAAAATGGGTCACAGATATGTTGGGTTATGACTTTGAAATCATCTACAAAAAAGGGAAGAAAAATGTTGTTGCATATGCACTCTCAAGAAAAGATGAGGATGTGGAAGCATTGTTTTGTGCTATTTCCATTATCCAACTAGATTGAATAATGGAAATAGCACGAAACAATGCTTCCACATCCTCATCCTTTCTTGAGAGTGCATATGCAACAACATTTTTCTTCCCTTTTTTGTAGATGATTTCAAAGTCATAACCCAACATATCTGTGACCCTTTTTTTCTGTTCTTCTAAAGATAATCTTTGTTCTAAAAAGCATTTAAGACTATCATGATCCATTTTTACCTTGAAGTGTCTTTCCATTAGGTAAGGTCACCAATTCTTAAGTGCATGTAGTATTTCCAACATTTCCTTCTCATAAATAGCTTGCTTGAGATGTAGCCGTAAAAATACCCAATCACCTACATCAAAACTTCTTTCACTGTGATGTTGATTTTCCTGTTGTTTCATTCGATTTTGCACCAAAGTGGCGTTATCGTTTAAAAGTTCGAGAACTTGTTGTTTGTGGAGCTATAAAAAGGGTCTCTTTCACCTCTAATTACCTCACATTAGTTGTCAATCCAAGAATGTTTTGTTATTTCAAAGAGTGTCTTAGTCTGAGGCTGTCATTTGTCAGAGTAATGCTAGTAGTACAGTGTTCAGAAATACAAGAGTAAATGGATGCTTGTTTACAATAAACTACTTCAAAAGATTAAACTACTCATTCAGAAAAATAAGCAAGTTATCAGTCAAGGGTTCAGTAGCAGTAACTCATCCCTTTGTAAACTGGTGGAACTAAGGTAAATCAAAGAACAGATCATGGATCTACGAGCTAGACAGTAAATGTCAGTGCTCACTACAGCCCTGGATCGTTCTTCACACCAAAATAACAAAGAACCACAAATAGAACGGCAAGTAAGAAATGGAACAGTGAAATAAGAAATGGAACAAAAAATCTGAAATGGAACAACAAACCTGAAATAGAACAACAAATCTGAAATATAACAGCGAACAGGAAACTGTAACAACAACTAAGTCTAGAAAGCAGTAACACCTTAGTCTACAAGATCAAATGCATGAATCGTGATCTACAGGAATTGAATGGAAATCCTTCACTCTTAAGGACGAATTGAACAACACACCAAAATGGAACAACACTGATTAATGATAAATTATAGAAAAGTACTTCAAAACCATATATGCACATGACACACCTTAATAGTAACCTAATCTCGGTAAACTAGTTATCACTCTTAGTTATAAAAGATTACGACTGCATTTCAGAATGGAAAAACAATGTCTATAGATCCACAATCGCAAAGAACATAATCGCTAAGATGAATTCCATAATACCAATGAATAAGTGCACGGCACAAAGGCTCTGTAATTGAACAACAGCAATATTCTGTAAAGACTGACAGTATTATATCAACACTTAGAAGAACAGTGATACATTGCAGAGTCAATGCAATAGTTCTGTCTCAGTAAAGTAAACATAACAAAGCATGTGATGTAAACTAACAATTCACATCAGATTACCGAATCACGCTGATAAGAAAACCACGCATAAACCAAACGTAATAATACAGGAGCAAGTGTCCTCCAGGGTTGGGCCCTTAGCCTCCAGGGGTACACTGCTTGAAATTATTCCAGACTCAGAGATGAAATAGTAACCAAGTTTGTATTAATGCATAAAGCGAAATTACAATAGATCGGTTCTTAACGAGACCCGATGATCAAAGTTTTGATCTTAAAGGAAATTACATAAAACATAACCAGCTCCCTCGAGCTAAGAGTGCCACCCCTTTTATAAGGGTGAAGGCGGAGATATCTAAGTGCAGAAATAGATAAAACAGTGATCCCTCAGGATCAAGGATCCTAAGGGATTCGTCGAACCGTTAGTCCTCAGTCATCTCTTTCCTTTCCTGCGCCGAGCCGATATCTCCACTTCCTTTCCAGGGCTGATTCGCTTTGATTTTCTTTGCCTTGTTTGCATACGGTCCCCCATCAAAGGGACAGTAGTTAACCCGTCCTTTTCCTTTCCTTTGGAACGGAAAATTCTCGTTTTTCCTCCTTCCTGCATAAGGAAATGAAAATTGTCAGTGTTTTCGTCTTGCATATTAATCTCACATGTTTTATTACAATTCCTTATCATTTTTTGAGTTCATGATGCAAAAAGGTTTGTAAGTTCTAATGAAAAGATGCTGAAATAATTACCAAAAACATACCTTCTTTAGTACTCCACACACCCCCCTACTTACCCTTTTTCATGCCCTCATGAAAACATTGTAGTTGACATGTAAGGCAGTGAGTGAGTAGGCTGGAGATGGAATCTCATGTGAAGGCCTATAGCCATGATGCATAACTAGGTGTCAAAGAAATGGCCTGTCTGACCCTCAGGCATCTCATAAAGGGCTTGGTACCCAGGTGCAGGGCGCCAAATAATTGGACTCCAGAACCTATATCCTAACCAGGATGGCCCTGCCCTCAAAGTGACTTCGCCATAGAGGTGCAAGCGGTTGACAACTAATTTAAAATTTTCATACTTAAATGGCTCCCTGAGCTAGATGTTCGAATTAGAGATTTGATACTGAAATTTAGCCACATCAATGGCAAGGTCTTTGATAGAGAAAAAGTATTCTAATCCCTGTCGAATGATTACCTCATGCATGGGTCCTAATGCTTCAATTACACCCAGAGTCTTCATGAGGTTTCTATGTTTTCTCCAAAACTGTACTGGATCCCTAGGCTCAACTCTTATCCACAAATCTAATCTGTTTTCTTGCCTTTGGAAAGCGTTATAGGCTTTAAGCCATTTAATTTGATTAACCCCAAATGAAATAAATGCTTGTAATTGGATATCCCCAACAAAAGGGCCAGGGTTCAGCTCGGTCTCCTGGCCTAATACAAGGTTATGCAAATAAAACTCACACAGTAGTCTCTGAACTTTTACCCCGTAGTGTTTACAGCAATTTATAAAATCATCGAGGGTATTAATTTGTATGGGAGCACCTGCTTTAACAGCCTTTATTTTCAATTGCAAATATCGTTCCATTAAAAACAAGGCATAATTCTTAGCAGGGGCTCTACATGCTAGGACGTCATTGTATAAGGAACATAAGGTATCCATCTACTTGATAACTATATCTAATCTACGAGTTACCTTGGTGACTTTTTCTTCTTCCCTTCGCCACCCTTCAAAGGCCTGGCTTTCGGATAGATTAACATTCCTAAGCTGCTGCTGTAGCTCTTCATACTTTTCTTGAGGGACCGTTTGCTCTCTAAGCTTTTCTGCTGCATTCTGAGCTTGCTTCAAACCCTTTCGTAGGGTTACCATTTTTGGATCTCTTTTCCATGCGGCAGTGGAGGCTGGGAGTTTTACCTGAATTTTCCTATTGCATTGTTTTGAGTTCATGACTCTGATCACTCCCGAAGGTGGTGTCTCCATCTGAATTTCCTTATAACGGGTCAACATCTCATCCATTTCTATTTTAACGTGGATATCAGTCCATTGCTGTTCCTTTTCAATTGGAATAGCAATCTGCTCCCCAGCATCATTTGGAACAGTAGCCTGGTTTTCGACAAGGTTTTGAATAGTAGGATGGACTTTGGTCCTCTGCCCCTTTGTCTTGAAGGGTTTTGCTGGAGTGGTTACATTTTTCCTTCCCGGAGTCCTTTTTACCCTTTGCCTTGCTTTTAGAATCCTAATCTGCTGGTGGAGCTAGACTATTATATTCAGTAATCTCTGTTGTTCCTTTCGCAATTCTTTAATTTCCAGAATTTCCTTAAAAGGAACAATAGGTTGTTCACTCGGCCTGGACTTTGACTAACTTCCTGATTTTCTCTCTGGGGTGCTTCTTTGTTGTTCTGCTTTGGCTGCTCCAGGGCAAGAACCCTAACTGGTTCTATTATTTCTTGGGTGACCTCCTTTTCTACTCCCGTTTCCTCTGAAATTTCTTCTGGTGTCTTCTGGCTAGGAACGGGTTGTTCCTGTTCTGCATCTCCTGTCATGTTTTCATCATGAATGGGAAGATTCTCTTCTTCTTCCTCCTTTGCATGTGATTCTTCAGGTGCATTTTCCTCTTGAGCAAAGTGTTCTTTTGGTTCCTCTTCATCATGGAGGTCTGTTGGGCTGGAAGATTGGCCATATTCACCCATATTGGCCAAAACTTTGGCCAATTCATCTTCTCCCAATGGGTCCTGCAATGGGCTACCTTCCTGCTGTTCCATTTCCTCCTCCTACTCAAATTGCTCGATTTCTTCTTCTTTTTCTCCTTCTTCTTCAGATTGCTCGGCTTCTTCTTCTTCTTGCACTCCTTTCTCATCGTCTTCCCCTTCTAATCGTGGGGGTTGCTCATCTTCTATTTCTACTGGCTGGCTGGTGTTTCCTTGGGGCTTCTCCAGCCTCCCTCATAGCCGTACTAGCCAGACCAATTTCCTGCGTTTTTCTGGACGCTCGGGTGTACTGGTGGCATGTTTACGTTTCGGGGATGGTGCGGTCAATTTTCCTTCTATTATGGCAATTAGCTCTTCCCAGCTGCTTTGCTGGTGGGTAAGGCTATGGCTGACTATTAACCGTATCAACCCATGATGACTAACAACTGATTCTACATGTTGTGCCTTTTTTATGCTCCATGCAACATCATGCAGTAATGAATTCAAAAATGCAGGTAAATTTACAGAGCATTTTTGCTTTAGTACAGCTAAGAGTTTAAGATGTCGTGGTCTTACCACGTCTTTTCTTCCTTCACAGGTGATGTATCTTTGAATGGTCTTTGCCAATTCCACCCACAGTTCTCCTAATGCTGCTGGCAGAACCCCCTTTCCTCTAATTGTCAAGTTCTGGCCTTCGTCCTGGAAGGTTTCTATAATCTTCTGCAATCTCTCCTTCTTTAACGTCCATATAGGCCCAGTGGCTGGCAGTCCCGAGACCTCCACGATTATGTCAGCGGTGACTGCTATGTGTCTCCCCCTCACTGTGGAGTGATCCTCTATCAAGTTCTGCAGGAATTCAATTGCCACAGTCTCGTTAGACTCCTGCAAGCAGTTGAAATAAGTTAGCCACCCGGCTCTTGCCAGGATTTCCCGTGCAGCATCAGAGACTGTTAACACCAGTGGTTCTCTCTGAATCGATCTCCCTCCCATGTTTATGGTTTTTCTGTCAAATCTCAGAATTTTGACAATGGAATGGCAGTTGTTCACGCTGTTAGAAACACAGAGAGGCCGACGGACGCGAGAATTGCTCAAAATCTAATGCTGCAGGATATACAATGGAAATGGCTTAGGAACAACAAGTCATGCAAAAAAATAAAAATAGTATACCATTGAGCCATGCTATTCCCAAGTACGCAGTTTCCCGAATAGCGGTCTGACACGTCATCCAAGGAATGATGAGGTTAACCTCCCCCCCCGCAATGTAATAGTTCGTCCCGGCCGTCAAATAAAGGAGCGGCATGACGGTCTGTTCTGAAGCAGAGTCATAAAGGAACAGTGTATGGCAATATGCCATGTTTATACAAGTAGCAGATTACCGCAATCGAGGCATCAAGTTGGATCGCTTAATACGTAAGAGACTGCTGTGATATGATGCGAGGCTGGGAGGATAGGACATCTGCCGTACATTCCGAGTCTCATGCGGTCATTATCAACTGCTCTGCCATGATTGGTGATAATAGATTTACATGCGTTGTATGGTTCGGAAAATAATATGCATTTGTCTTATGTGATTGATTACTAAGGCATAAGAAATAGAAGGGTGGTAATAACTACCTATTGGTGTAAATAATGTGACTTCAATACCATTAACAATGCTCTGCTGTAGACAGGTGTCCATAACCTTGGCAGATTTGTTTATTTCACCCATGGAACCATGATCCTTTGTGTATGCTTAGGAAGTGATGTGTGATGTCAAAATGTAGGCCATTATGCTGGCTTGGTGACCAGTTAGCCATAATGCCATTCACGAGGAAGGAGCGAAAGGTGGGCAGGCCGACTCGTGATGAGACCTCCTGTTCCAAGGGTTCTTTATTTGATATACCTTTTGGACCATATCCCTGGTGTGGTGGCCATAGTGGGAATGCCACTTCGCTTTCTTCCTCATGATCATGGTAGGCTGGCTCTTGGTGAGACCCCCTATCCTGCATTTGACAACTTTATATAAACAAGTCAGTTTGCTATTTTTTCTCTTCTTTTTTCTTTTTCATAAAGTACTATCCTATTTATACACAAAGGGTGGTTCAACACTCCTTAAGAGTGGGAATGGTGGAAGAAGACTTAACATCTCAATAGGAAGATATATACCCTTTGCTCTTATTCCTAAATAATAATCAAAGATGATTTAAAAGGAACCAACATGATAAAGATAACCAATCATAGCAGCGTTAGTGAAGCAATGACAACAAAAGATAATAGGTAAGTGTGTCCTTCCCTCTGTCCTTTTACCATTTCAGAGCAATTTCTTATAAAAATAATGATTTTATAATTTACCTGATTTCAGTATGTTGTGATTTTGTATCCATTGCATAAGTGCATAGCTATATTCCAAAAGACTTGAAAGAACAAGAACAGTAAGCATCCTTAATTTAAAATAGCAAGGGGAACAAGCATAAGTAAAAGGAATACGAGGATGTTGCTACTTCAAAGAGGAAGAGAAAAATAATACAAGTGGTGTTCCTTTTAGAAAAAGGAACAGAAAAGATCAGAAATGCTGTTCCTTTGGAAAAGGAACAACAAAACACACAAATGTCATTCCTTCAGAAAAGGAATAGCAAAAATCGAAAATGTTGTTCCTTTGGAAAAGGAACAGCAAGACACACAAGTGTCGTTCCTTTGGAAAAGGAACAACAAAAATCAAAACTGTTGTTCCTTTGGAAAAGGAACAGCAAAACACACAAATGTCGTTCCTTTGGAAAAGGAACAACAAAAATCGAAAATGTTGTTCCTTTGGAAAAGGAATAGCAAGGCACACAAATGTCGTTCCTTTTGGAAAAGGAACAGCAAAAAGCAAAAGTGTTGCTCCTTTGGAAAAGGAACAACAAGACATGCGAGTGTCATTCCTTTGGAAAAGGAACAACAAAAAGCAAAAGTGTTGTTCCTTTGGAAAATGAACAACAAAAATCGAACAGCAAAAGGCAAAAATAAAGAAAAAGAACAAGTTTAAATCAAAATGACGGTCAATCCAATAGGTGCTATTTTTTTGAAAAAGGAACATCAGAACGAAAAATGTTGTCCCTTTGAGAAAAGGAACAACAAAAATAATAACATTGTTGCTGGTTCGAAAAGTAACGGCAAAGCATTTGATTCAAAAATATGTACAAAAACAAAAGAAATTATGTACAAAACTGTGAAAAGAGATAAATTACTTAATGAATCTCAGGTGAGGAAGACTTCTCTCCCTCCCCCAAAATTTCCATATCAGAGTCTTGGCGTAGCTGCTGGTAGAAGAACTCCCGAGTGAGTGGTTTGCGATAAAGGCAAACTCGGTGGCCATTGCCTTGAAGGCATATCCAGAACCGTCAATAGTGATTATAGTAAGAGTACCATTGTCATGTACCTTCTGGATTTTGTATGGTCCCAACCAACGAGTCTGGAGTTTCCCGGGAAAGTCCTGAAACCTGGAATTGTAAAAAAGTGCCCAGTCTCCTTCGTGGAAGACTTTATTTTTAATGAGAGCATCATGCCATTTAGCTCGCTGCTGTTGGATAAGTGCAGTATTTTGCAGTGCAGAGAGCCTAATTTCATCGAGCTCATTGATCTGCTGCAATCAATTAATCTGTGCCTCCGTTAAATCTAAGCCAACTTCCTGTGTTGTTCGCAGTGTTTGGATTTCGAATTCTAGGGGAAAAATGGGTTTCTTTCCAAACACTAATTGATAAGGTGAGTAACCAGTGGTACTTCTCCATGTTGTTCTATAAGCCCACAGTGCCTCTGGTAGTCTGGCACCCCAATCACATCTATGTGACGCGATTGTTTTTGTTAGGATTGCTTCTATTATTTTATTGCTGCTTTCTACCTAACCATTTGCCTGTGGGTGGTATGGAGTAGTGATTTTGTGCTGGACATGATAGTTTTTGAGTGTTACAGCTATTTTGTTCCCAGCAAACTGTGGTCCGCCGTCTGTAATTATATCTCTTGGAAGGCCATAACGCATAAATATATGGAACAAGAACTGTATGACAGAATCTTCTGTAACTCTTGGCAACGCCTCTGCCTCAACCCATTTGGTGACATATTCTGTTGCCACCAAGATATATGTTTTCTGATTCGAGGGTGGGTTAATTTGTCCGACGAAATCAAGGGCCCATTGTTCGAATGGTTCAATGACTAACTGTGGGTTCAAGGGCGTCTCATCGGACTAACCAGGGCGTCCTACTCTCTGGCAACTGTCACAATCTTGGACGAATTTCTTTGCATCTTTGAAAATTATAGGCCAATAATACCCTATTTGCAGGACCTTATGTCCAGTTCTGCGATCGATGAAATGTCCACCACATGGTCCATCATAGCAGGGTTTTAAAATGTCAAATATTTCATCCTCTCGAACGCATCTTCTGATATGCATGTTTGCCCCTGTGTGGAACAGATAGCCTCCAACCCACGAGAATTGAGCACTCTTCTGAACAATCTGTTTCTGCTCATTAGGGGTTATATGTTTCGGTAGCTTACCTACTGCTAGGTAATTGGCAACATCAGCATACTAGGGTGTTTGAATAGCAACAGCAAATAGATGCTCGTCCGGAAATTGATCTTCAACTGATGTTGCATCGATTGGCTTGGGAATTCTTGAGAGAAAATCGGCTATAGGATTTTCTTTTCCAGGTCGATCCTTGATTGTAATATCGAATTCCTGCAATAAAATCAGCCATCTAGTTATTTCACCTTTTGTGATAGGCTTGTTTGCTAAATATTTGATGGCAAAATGATCTGTATACAAGATAACAGGGTATCCAGTAATGTAATGTCTAAATTTATTGACAGCATGTATTACAGCTAAAAGTTCTTTCTCAGTAACACTATAATTTAATTCAACCAGGGATAAATTTTTGCTAATATAATAAATTGCATATGGTTTTTTATCTTCTTCCTGCCCAAGGACTGCTCCAATGGTTGTATCTGAGGCATCAGATGATATCTGAAATGGAAAATCCCAATTTGGTCCTCGAAGGACTGGGGCTGTGGACACAAGCTTCTTTAGATCCTGGAAAGCACGTTCACATTTTCTATCCAAAAAAAATCAACGTTACCAGTTAGTGCATACAGAGGTGCAACAATATGCGAAAAATGTTCTATAAACCTCCTATAATAACCAGAAAATCTAAGAAAACTACGTACCTCCATTTGAGTGGTAGGAGTGGGAATAAGCAAAATTATTTGGATTTTGGCTGGGTCTACCTGAATGCCAACTGCTGAAATATAGTGTCCGAGAATAAGTCCTTCAGTCATCATCATATAGCATTTTTCATGGCTTAAACAAAGCCTGGTAGCAATGCAGCATTGTAGGACCTTTTCCAGTGTATCCAATGCTGGATCAAAATTGTCTCCATACGGTGTAAAGTCATCCATGTATACTTCAAGTCCTTCATTTATTAAGTCTGCAAAAATGTTGAGGATAGCCCTTTGGAACGTGGCAGGAGCATTGCATAAGCCAAAACGTAGAACTCTGTAGGCAAATGTTCCCCAAGGACAAGTAAAAGTGGTTTTGTCTTGGTCTTCAGGGGCAATCTGGATCTAATTGTATCCACTGAAGCCATCCAGGAAAGAAAATAATTTCTTTCATGCCAAAGTGTCTGATACTTGGTCAATGAATGGGAGAGGGAAGTGGTATTTTTGTGTTGCTTTATTTAGTTCTCTGTAGTCCACACAAATTCTCCATTTCCCATTCTTTTTTGGTACCACCATAAGCGGAGAGACCCATTTACTATCGGAGATAGGATAGATGAAGTTGACATCTAAAATTTTTTGAAGTTCAGCTTTTACCACATCTTTTAGATGAGGATTAAGTCTCCTTTGAGGCTGGAGAACAGGTCTCGCATCTTTTTCTATGTAAATGTGGTGGGTACATAATTGAGGGTTGATTCCTTTCATATCAGGATAGTCCCATGCAAATGCTTCTTTATATTTCCTCAACAGATGGATGAGCTTCGTTTCTTGTTCGGAGGTGAGGTTGGCATTAATGTTTAAGGTTTTTCCTGGTTCAATTTCCACAATTTTACTATTTGCAACAGAGGTAACATGTATCATTTGATCATGTGTATCTTTAAGAGGATCTTCTTCTAATTCGTTGTCGAATGCTGCCTCTATCATGTGACACTGTGTGCAGGATCTGGATTCAGTTTGACTAATAAATTTATTAATGGCATCGCCCTTTATCTGATCTTTAAAATCAAGTGCCTCTTGTATAATTAATGGAGATCTAATATTGTCAGTAAGGTATGATACAGGGTGCTTATTAGTTTTGATCATTGTGACACTTGGCTATGCTGGAGGATATAAGGCTAAGTTCTTGATATTCGCTCCCCTTGTTATGGTCATATTGCCTTGTCGGCAGCCAATATAGGCATCGGCGGTTGCAAGCCAAGGTCTACCTAAAATCAATGCGTGTCCATCAAGTCGGATTTTGGGATTTATTACCAGAAAATTAGTCGTATATTCCCAGGAGTCAACAGATACCATGACATCATGTAGCGTGCCCTCTGGCCTAACCACAGATTGGTCAGCCAGCTCTAACAAGGTAGAGGTGGGTTTTACAGATGTAATGCCTAGCTTTTGGCAAGTAGTAATTGTTAAGATGTTGATTGCAGCTCCTAAATCAACTAAGGCATTAGGGAAGGTTTGACCATAAATTTGTACGGTGACTATTGGATTTCCTGGGTCTTTGTATTTAATGGGCGTTTCTTTTCCTGATAATAAGTCAGATAGAGTGCCAACTACTTGGACTCTTGGATTGTTTGCTGCATTCCTCCTTGGTTTCTTTACACACAATTCTTTGATAGTCTTTGCATATATCGGAATGTCTTGAATGGCTTGGAGGAATGGAATTTTTATGTACAAATTTTGTAATTCTCCCAGAATGTCAAAATCAGGATATTGTGTAGGTCGAGGTATGATTAATCGTTCTGGGAATGGGGGAGAGGATGTGGTTGTTTGGTTATGAGTTTGTTGTTTGTTCACATCCTCTTCTTGTGACAGATGTTCTCTGGGTAACTAATTTTCAACATGGGCTGTCCTTTCTCCCTCAGTTTCAATAATACGCCTAGATCTTAACTGAAGATCATTACACTCCCTCAGTTCAGCTCCTATTTCTGATGTTTCTATTATTTGGACAGATTGGACCGGTCTGTTTTTTGGGTTGGGGTTGGGTTGGGCTGGGAGTTGTGGTCTTAGATTAGACTGGGGATTTTGTTGCAGGGCTGGCAGTGTAGGTTGAGGGAGCGACATGGTTCCTACTGGCTGATGCATCGATCTTTGGCAGTTTGTCTGCCAGGCTTAACTTTGTGAAGTAGGCGGAGTCCATTGTGGTGGGTATGCGTTACTTTGCCAATATCGTGGAGTATCGGGAAAATTTGGCCAACCAGATGGGCTTGCCTGATTTAGCCACGGAGTTGATGAAGGAAATGGCTGAGGTGACCACTTTGGGGGGGGGGGGGGTTGGGATTGGCTTTGCCACATATTATATTGTTGAGCATTATACTTCAGAGACGAAAAAGAAGATGTCGGGTCTGAAAACATACCAGATTGTCGTAGCTGCCACTGACAGCACTAGTTGAGCAAATATACCAGTTCTGGCTCTTCTTTTGCTTCCTTATATACTTCTTTTAATCGGGAAGTGAGGGACAGCTTTCCATAAGGTGATCTTTTGTGTAGATGGTGCATGTTCAGACTGCATCTAGTAGACACTCCTTATGGCTATGTTTCTTCCTGCATCGGGGACAGAAGATTGCCAAATTCTGTTCTGCCTCCATTTGCTTCTACTTGGCTTGCATAACATCAAGTTGTGTAGTTAGCATCCCTAGTATATCAATTTTAAAATTTTCCAATAGATTTCAAATTTCTGCAGACGTTACTCCTGTCGAAATTTTATTATCTCTTACAAACTGATCATGTTATGTCGGTTTCAGTCTTGTGCTGCCCCTTGATTTCCTGATACATAAGTCAATAATGTTAGCAAAATTTTCCTGATAAATATCTCATTTTCCCATAATATTTAATGTTTCGATCCATTGTTCCTTCATGCCCCTAATTAATGTTGTTTTTAACACATTATCAGGTAAAGGTAGTGATGCATAAGGAGACCTTTGAAGATTATACTGAAAACGTTCCACATACTCCTCTAATTTTTCATTTGGTCTAGCTACCATCTGGAATATTTCATCCTTCAGTTCTCTAGACCTGCAATAGTCCTGATATTTCTTTAGAAAATATTCTTTCATTTGATCCCAATTATTTATAACCCCGCCACCTAATCCCATAAACCATATTAAGGCAGCCCCTTTTAATGTAGAGGGAAATAATTTTAGTTTCTGGGGGTCGGTGGTGTAATCATATCCCCTACACAGCACATCAAACTCAAATAGAAATGCATCCAGATCTTCTGATGTAAGACCGTGGAATGTAGGGATATGTTGAAGAGGGATTGCTTTCATGGGCGCATTTGCTGCAATATCCACTATGGGGTATTGCAATGTAGAGGTTTGGGTGTTTGGCTGGTTTTGAGCCATTTGGTCGAATATATGCCAATAGCCTTCTGGGATATCTAGGAGGGTATTCCTAGGTTGAGAAGGAATGGCTTTAACACGATTGGTTTTAATAACACTTCCTCTGTCTGGGATAATGAGAGTACCTAATGTCTGAGGAGATTGAGTTTCTTCAACAATGATTTTTGTAGCACTTCCCTTGTTTGGGCTGTTTAATGGCTGAGTTGTTCCAATATGAGACCTTGGTTCCTCAGTTTCCCCTGTTTCTCCTTCTCCTTCACAAAGATTGCTGAAATTCCTTTCTTGCAATAGTTCTGGAATAGAATTTTCAATTTCTTGAAAGTCCTGCTCTTCAGTTTGACTATGCACCTCAACAAAGGCTACAGATGGTGATCCTGTGGCCTAAAGGGAACTAGTAGGCTGTCTAGAAATAACTTTTCTGGGTCTTACTGAAGGCTAAGATTCTGCTTTCTTGATGATTTCGTCTATGAAGGTTGATCGGCCAAGGGTCACCGGCACCTTAGCTTTTTCTGGCTTGGGTAGAGGTTTGGAATTCTTTTCTGGCTTTTTCTGCTTAGTCATGCACACCAATCAACTACTGGATTCTACCCAAACAAAACAACAGCAAATCTGTAGGAAAGCGGGTAGGGGAGCAGGGTTGTTACATGCTTCACACGTAGGTTCTTACCTACCATTTTCAAAACCCAGTTCTTCCCTAACATGTTCGTACACTACTCTGAAAAAAGAACAAATGGCTACACTCTTTCCCTGGCAATGACACCAAAATGTGGAGCTATAAAAAGGGTCTCTTTCACCTCTAATTACCTCACATTAGTTGTCAATCCAGGAACATTTTATTATTTTAAAGAGTGTCTCAGTCTGAGGTTGTCATTTGTCAGAGTAATGCTAGTAGTACAGTGTTCAGAAATACAAGAGTAAACAGATGCTTGTTTACAGTAAACTACTTCAAAACATTAAACTACTCATTCAGAAAACTATGCAAGTTATTGGTCAAGGGTTCAATAGCAGTAACTCATCCCTTTGTAAACTGATGGAACTAAGGTAAATCAGAGAACAGATCGTGGATCTGCGAGCCATGCAGTAAATGTCAGGGCTCACTACAGCCTTGGATCATTTTTCACACCAAAATAACAAAGAACAGGAAATAGAACGACAAGTAAGAAATGGAACAACGAAATAAGAAATGGAACAACAAATCTGAAATGGAACAACAAACATGAAATAGAACAACAAATCTGAAATAGAACAGCAAACAGGAAACTGTAACAGAAACTAAGTCTAGCAAGCAGTAACACCTTAGTCTACAAGATCAAATGCATGAATCGTGATCTACAGGAATTGAATGGCAATCCTTCACTCTTAAGGACGAATTGAACAACACACCAAAATGGAACAACACTGATTAATGATAAATTATAGAACAGTACTTCAAAACCATATATGCACACGAAACACCTTAATAGTAACCTGATCTCGGTAAACCAGTTATCACTCTTAGTTATAAAAGATTACGACTGCATTTCAAAATGGAACAACATTGCCTATAGATCCACAATCGCAAAGAACATAATCGCTAAGATGAATTCAGTAATACCAATGAATAAGTGCACAGCACAGAGGCTCTGTAATTGAACAACAACAATATTCTATAAAGACTGATAGTATTATATCAACACTTAGAAGAACAGTGATACATTGCAGAGTCAATGCAATAGTTCTGTCTCAGTAAAGTAAACATAACAAAGCATGTGATGTAAACTAACAAAACACATAAGATTTCCAAATCACGCTGATAAGCAAACCACGCATAAACCAAACGTAATAATACACCTGAGCAAGTGTCCTCCAGGGCCGGGCCCTTAGCCTCAAGGGGTACACCGCTTGAAGTTATTCCAGACTCAGAGATGAAATAGTAACCAAGTTTGTATTAATGCATAAAGCGAAATTACAATAGATCGGTTCTTAATGAGACTCAATGATCAAAGTTTTGATCTTAAAGGAAATTACATAAAACATAACCAACTCCCTCGAGCTAACAGTTCTGCCCCTTTTATAAGGGTGAAGGCAGAGATATCCAAGTGCAGAAATAGATAAAACAGTGATCCCTCAGGATCAAGGATCCTGAGGGATTCACCGAGCCGTTAGTCCTCAGTCATCTCTTTCCTTTCCTATGCCAAGCCTATATCTCCACTTCCTTTCTAAGGCTGATTCGCTTTGATTTGCTTTGCCTTGTTTGCATACGGTCTCCCGTCAAAGGGACAGCGGTTAACCCGTCCTTGTCCTTTCCTTTGGAACGACAAATTCTTGTTTTTCCTCCTTCCTGCATAAGGAAATGACAATTGTCACTGTTTTCGTCTTGCATATTAATCTCACATGTTTTATTACAATTCCTTATCGTTTTCTGAGTTCATGATGAAAAAAGGTTTGTAAGTTCTAATGAAAGGATGCTGAAATAATTACCAAAAACATAAATTCTTTAGTACTCCACACATTGGATAATGGAAATAGCACAAAACAATGCTTCCACATCCTCATCCTTTCTTGAGAGTGCATATGCAACAACATTTTTCTTCTCTTTTTTGTAGATGATTTCAAATTCATAACCCAACATATTTGTGACCCATTTTTTCTGTTCTTCTAAAGATAATCTTTGTTCTAAAAAGCATTTAAGACTATCATGATCCATTTTTACCTTGCACTGTCTTTCCATTAGGTAAGGTCACCAATTCTTAAGTGCATGTACTATTGCTAACATTTCCTTCTCATAAATAGCTTGCTTGAGATGTAGCCATAAAAATACCCAATCACCTACATCAAAACTTCTTTCACTGCGATGTTGATTTTCCTATTGTTTCATTCGATTTTGCACCAGAGTGGCATTATCCTTTAAAAGTTGGAGAACTTGTTGTTGATGCTCGATGTGATATTTCACTTCTTGAATATTTTTCTTCTTGATATGTCCTTATATCTTGAGAGTTTGAGGAGTGGCAATTTCTTCCAATGCATTACAAGATATGGTCAAATTCATTTCTTGATGCTCGATGTGATCTTTCACTTCTTGAATATTTTTCTTCTTGATATGTCCTTCTATCTTGATAGTTTGAGGAGTGGTAATTCCGACCAATGCATTACAAGATATGGTTGGATTCATTTCTTCTTTCTCGATGTTATCTTTCACTTCTTGAACCTTTTTCTTCTTGATATGTCCTTCTATCTTGAGAGTTTGAGGAGTGGAAATTCTTGCCAATGCTTTACAAGATATGGTCGGATTCATTTCTTCTTTCTTTGGGGTTAGTTCCTGGTGTATATCCTCTTCTTTTGAAGTTTCTTGATCCTTTTCTTCCTCCTCTTCATAATCAATGTAAAATAATTTCTTCTCAGCACACTTATGACCTTTAATGTATTTGTTATCACAATTGTAACAAAGTCCTTTTGCTCGTTTTTCTTCCAATTTTTATGGTGGCACCCTTGTAGGTTGTGGAAGGCTAGGAGAAACAACACTTCCATATTTATAGTTTTGAGGGGTAGAATTCCTTGTTGCCATAATTTTTCTTTCCACTTTTCTTGCCAACCTGAATGCCTTCTCCAATGAATCGAGTTCCCAAAGACGAACCTCATGTTGAATGTTATCCTTTAAAGTCCCCATGGAGACATCAATCCTCTGCTTCTATGAAATATCATTTTCCCTTATATTCAATTTTTGTAAGTCCTCAATGTGCTCTGCCATTGAACACTTTCGTTTGAGATTTATCAATTGGCTAAAGAAGGTATTTCTCTTTGTATCCTCATAATATGCTATCATTTCCTCCGTGAAAATTGACCATGTAATAAGTGGTTTACGAGAACAAAGCCCTTTATACCATAAAAATTGATCTGGTTCTAAATATGAAGATGCAATATGTACCTTTTGTAACAATTTCACCTCATGTAGATCAAAATATTGCTCCATTTGTAGTATCCAATTTACTAGATCCTTGCCATCAAACTTCCTCATATTTCCTTTTCTTGATTTTAGGAGCTTGATCTTGAACCAATTGTAACTATGTAATTTCGGATCTTCCAGTTCTGAAATCGTGACTTGTAGTATCCCTCTACGTCTTCTTTTCAATGCCACCAATCTGATCAAAATTGGATTCTCCAAGAAATCGTTAAGCGCAATCTCCCAAGATGACCTGATTATATACCTTTTCAAAAGGGCGAGCTTGTATGAAGGGCCACGTGTCTCTATTTTTCCTTTTGGATCTAAAACCTATATACAGCAAACTACAATCCATTCTCTTGCTGTAACTTTTGACGAAATTTCAATATGATGCTCAGAGAGAAAGTTATGAAGATTTTTCCAGGGTCACCTTTTTGGAATGTAATTCGGGAGTCTGCAAAAACCCTAACATCCTCAGATTGTGTCCCTATAAATGTAGCGAGACAAGCTCTAAAATTCAGACCCAAACTTTAGAATGATTTCGGCTCAAATGGTTTTTTGTTGTAGCTTCTGAAACGTTGCATGAAAAAAGTAATAGCGAAAATTCTACGATGACCTGTTTGGAGCAGCGAAACCCTAGAATCCAAAGCTCTGGTACCAGATGTTATGAAACCAGCTCACAAAAAGTTAGAAAAGATAAATGAACACCTTATAAATCAACCTCTTCGAGGGGGTAAACTCATTTACATTACACAAATAAACAATACTTGGATGATACAAATGACAAGACCTCCTTTCTATATATAGGAGTCTAAGGGGTCATATTATAATCAGAGCTGACACAACAATAATAATGTGAGGGCACAATAATAACAATATGGGGACTACATGGGCACAACAATATAATAAGTGGGTTGTACTAATAACTATAAGGGGTTACACTAGTAGTATAGGGACCTAACAAGGTAAAACATTCCAACATTGTATAATGGCTAATCTTGCATCAGGTACAAAAAAGTGCCACATGATGATGAAAAAAGGAGTAGTTTGGGACATCTTGTCTCAACTACTGGTATTTAGGTTGAATCGGCTAAGGTTTAGGTGATATTGAGCCTTCTGCCTCCAAAAAACATAGAAAGAGGTACATGTATTTATGGGAGAAACTAGATTTTACCACCGTTTTATTGAAAATTATTCTAAAATTGCATCCCCTTTATATGTGTTACTATTGAAAGATGCATCATTCTTATGGACTAATGATTTTCAAGTTGCTTGTCAAAATTCAAAGACACTTGTGCCTATAGCTCTTGTGTTACATGGACCTAATTGGGAATTTCCATTCCATATTGCCTTAGACACTTCTCACATTATTGTAGGAACCATGTTGGTACAAGAGGAAGGAAAGAAGTCATATGCCATCTATTATGCTAGAAAAAATTCTTCACCATTAGAACTTAATTACAAAGTAATGGAAAAAAAATGTCTTGCTGTCATATTCACATCTAGCAAATTCAAGCATTATATAACCATCTACCCTACCTTTGTGTGTTCAAAACTAGGGTCACTTCTCAGGGGGGGGATGGACCAATAGTGATAGAAAATACACAACTTTAAAAATCTTTCACCAATATATTAAAAAAATCAATAACCTGACATATAAGCAGTAAATATGATTATACAACTTCATCAAGAATCAACACATAGGAGCATGTTGATGGTGTTAGACCCACCAACATTTAGGGGATATCTCTAGTATGAAGTCCCAACTAGACCTCACATATTTTTGTGTAGGACTCCCATATGGTATGATGGCCCAGTTGCCATTATCTTAAAGATATGCCTTAGCTCTTTCTTATCAGCACATGAGAGTGGTATAATTAGTCTTCAAACAATGGCGTTGGTGTGCCTGCTGAGTGCTTAGTGTAACTTGTGTCTAATTTTTTTCACTGCAGAGGGAGAGGGTGAGAGTGAGTCTCAAGTCAAAAGGGAATAGTCCCAACTCAGTTAGAGACACACAACATAGCAGGACATGCGCAGCTTCTGGCAGAGTAGTCCACACAAATGCGAACAAATAACATGTACAATACCCAGTGGAATAGTCCACATGAGTGCAACAGTCATTATAACAAGTTTACAAGGATGAATCTTTCGAGTGTCAGATGGACTAGTCCACACGGGCGAGACAACATTAAAAACTAATACAACACATTTCCAACAACATATGTACTAAAACAACCAAAATGGTTCAACTATCTTAGAGTAGGTTAAAGAAACATGTATTCTTACAAATGAATACAATACATGTGTGAAAACGTGTTGGCTTATTAGCAGGCTTCTGAATTAAGCAAAAGTCCCAAGACACATCCGTACACCATACATCACTAACCCTCATAACGAGGACTTTGAGCCACTGCTTTCTAGTGGAAGAAAAAAATACAAACTCTTAAGGCTATGTGGGAGGAGCCAAGGTGAAAATTATGTTGCATTTATAAATGAGGGGTATGTATAGCCAAGGGTGAACTTGACCCTTGTGACTCTTTGACCTCCCTCATGATTTTTTGGCTTACATGACTCTTCATTTGATGTCACTCTTCAACTTCGTATGTAGGTCTCTTGGACTTCCACGTTACATTACATTGATTACAGCAGTATGGCATGCAGTAGTGATGTGGCTGAGACAACTCATTACATTACTCAACATGATAGTGCTGGTATGCTGATGAGGATGGCGGTGTCCATGTTGAGCTGTAGTGATGTTAAATGATGAGTGTGTTCTTGGTGTCTCGTAGCTTCATCTCCGCATGAAAAGGTGTGCAGAGTCTTCGATGCTCTTGGAGTTCACTTGATGTTTCATGTGCATGTATCCCCTTTGCCGGTACTTGGCATGCTTCATGTGTTCAGCTGTTCATGAACAAGTTTGTTAGCATGCGTTCCTTATTCATCCCATTTGTCATCGCACCATGTCTCATCCATGTACCTATCTCTGCAATCACTCATGACGAGACACATCAAATCCAAAAATCCCCTAGTCTACCATGATGCATCATCTTTTGTTTTCAGGTGCAGGTGACCGGGAGAGAGGACAAGGCTCTGAAACTATACAAAGCACATTTCAGGTTGGGATGCAAGGCTCCGAGGCACTATCGGGAAAAATTGTGTAGAGGTCACTAAGAGGCTGGGTTGAGTAGTCCAAGAAAGTAGTGACATCTACAGGATCTAGCTCAGCTAGGAGGCAGAACTGTGCAATTTTTCCTGGGGAAGGCAATGCGGGCAGTAGGAGGCACTCACAGTGAAAATTGCGCATATTTTCGGAGGAGGTTTGGAGCGGGTTGCGGGATCTTGCTAGACAAAACTACACATATCTGAGAGGAAGTCATGCAGGACATATCTACGTAGTTTCTAGGCTAAGCGGGGTTTCGGGAAGCTGGTGGAAATTCTAAGAAAATTGTGCAATTTTCAAGAGGAGTAGTAGGTCGGCCAAGAGGGGCACTGACTAACAAAACTGTGCAATTTTCAGAGACATTGCAACAATAGGAAGTAGGTTCCTATCCCTCTGGTCTGTGAAATTTATTTAGTTAGTGTAGGCTGGCAAGTTGGCATCTTATGTGAAATGTTTTGGAGGAGTGAAGCCCGGGGTTGATTTCATAGTAAAATTATACAGTTAGCGAGTGGGAGGCTTGATGGACAGGCTTGTGGGAACCACAAATTGAGATAGATTCTTGGGAAAATTCTGTGTTGTTCTGACTGACATTCAGCTAGGTTGATTCTAGGATTGCGCAGTGAAAACTACCTAGGAGGTAGCCTCAAGCTTTGCATAATTATGGGAAACAATGCTTGGTCACTGAGGGCTGAGACTGCGCAGTGAAGCTCAGTGGAGGTCTAACTGATGGAGGGTGGTCTGATCAGTAGATATTCGGAAAAATGGTTAAGTGTTTGAGCGAGTGAACTCATATATACATGACCTTTCAAACACACTCTCAACCTGACTCGACGAAAAGATACCTCAAACCAACCAGACAACATGCAAAGTGTGATTTACTAAAGGGTGTGAGCGACAAGTGTGACGCTTGAGATAGATCGTTGAATAAAGGTGACAACACTTATGTGAAATTGCATACAAATTTATGTGTGAGTGTGACAGATTCTTATATAGCAAACACAACTTGTACACACGAAGACAGACCATGAGCATAACCAGAACAAGACTGCAAGCATGACATTGTAACGAACATGCTAAAAGATGATCGGTGAATGGTCAAGCAAAGAGGGTGTAAACCCTCGACATGAGCTCATGGGATGAGCCCGAGTGTTTGCAATCATGAAGGAAAAACTAAGGAAGGCTCTGAAATTGGATGCAGGAAAAAAATTTGGAGGGTGTTGCAGCTACTATAATAGAGCCATAACACATAAATCAATAATGTACAATGAGACGCAAATCATCCCTGACGGGGGGCATGTTGGGGGGTATTCCCCCAACTAGCACCACTAGGGGGGTCCAACGGGGGGTGGAAACAATTCTTTGGAGCCCCACCTCTAGATGGTGTTCGGGGACAATGCCCCTGAAGCAAAAAATTAGATAAAAATTTCCTTGTAAAATATTGTAATTTTGTAGTCAATATAGTCATTCATTAGGCGAAAGGTATGACGTTAGAAGTTATGTTAATTTAGGGTTTTTTTCCCTTAGAAGGAAACCCTTGGTTTATATGAGGTAATTTTATTGTGGTTGACCATGATTTTGTGTGAGAAAAAGAGAGGAGACCGTGTGAGAGTGTACAGGACGTTATAGAGAATTTTCTATAGGTTGTATCCCTTTAGTTTGATAAATAATATAAAAGGAAGGATTGATTATTTCTCCATTGATGTAGCCCAAATTGGGTGAACCACATATATCTGTGTCTCTCTTGTTTTATGCTTTTATATTTTTTTTGTTTCTGCATTATTTTATGTGTTACATTGCTCTGTTATTTGATTTATAATATTGTATTGTCATGAGGACTAGTTGTCTTGTAACTGTAATGTATTGTGTCATGCCATGCATAGTTGAGTCAAGGTCTAAGCATTGAAGTGTCTATGTTTTAATCTTTCTTATGAGGACATTACATTGAGGATTGGTACATGTGTAGGTTGATGCTGATTTTGTATCAAGAGAGTGTGGTTTGGGTTTGTATTTTAGATTATTCACTAATCCTAATGGCTACACAAGATGAAGTTGTCAAAACTTTTATGCCTATAGGTTATGCTTCAGAAGTACGGTTGCATGGTTGTTGTTGTTGATTTTGGTTGCATCTATTGCTAATGATGCTATGTTGTGTTGCTTTCTCTTCACAATTGAAGTTTATGTTTTTGTATGTTATCAATATGGAGATGGATCTATGTTATGTGATTGATTGCAAGAGGGTGGCTAATGGTATATTATTGGACATTGGCATGTGTTTATGGAGAGATGCTACTACAAAAGATTTTTATAGCTTGATGATTTTAATGTTTATAACTCTTGATGATGCAATTCATTAGTCTTGAAATCTATTACTGATGACAACGATTGAGTGGTTGGATTTGTGAGGGTTGTTTGTACTCTTTTTGGTTTACAGATGTTTATTCCTTGATGTTGAACATGGTTGCTACTACTAATAGTGAATTTGTAGTGATTAATGAGGGTTATCATATTTCAACGATGTATGGGCAATTGTATGTGTTGTTATAAGATTGTAATTTTAGCGTTATAGCCTTGTCTCATTATTGTTTATCATTTGGTTCATTGGTTGATTGGTCTTAGTGCTTACATTCATAGAAGAGAGAGTGATCATAGTGTTTTCATGCAGTGAAGAGAACCTTTAATATTATTGCATCCATGTCTGGGCTAATGGAGTCATTGTTGTAAATTTGTATTTATTATGATATAGAACTATAAATCAAATCATAGCCCTATAATTTCATGTAATTATTTGGTCATTGGTGATTATGGAGTCAATAGTTACTCTTGGAGTAGCCTCTTACATGTGGCAAGGAGGAAATGGTAGTGGTAGAAATGTTTGCATAACAACTCATATGAGATATTTGCAGCTCCTAGTACATCTTCAAGAGGAAAATATTCTGTGTCAAAATTCCAAGTTGTTAACATGATTGGTTTCTAATAAGATGTTTTTACAATCGAGTCATAGAATGTTGGTCCAATCTTCAGATTGTTACCCTTTTCCATTGATTTCAAAGGGGGAGAGAGAAAGAGGCAAATGATATGGTGTTCGTAGGAGGTTGCCATCAATGCAAAAGGGGGAGTATGTTGGCATGATGGAATGTTTGTTTGTTGGAATTGACATCAACCTACTTATGGTGGCCCTTATGATGATGATATTTTTTGTTGTACTAGAGATGAGTTAACATTGTATTGATGCAGAAGTACTTAGCCAACTAGGTTCTCGTGATCCATGCTAAGATTTTTGGTAATCTAGGCTCTCTTGATCCTAGCTAATGTAGATATGTTAGTGCCTTATGTTGGTTCTCTTAATTCTTTCATAGGATTTCAATAGTTTTGGACAAAATCTAAAGATATTCCAGTAGGTCTAACATGCCTTGGACATACTTGCAATTAAGGTTTTGGGCGGAAAAGGGGCTAAATTCAAGGTAACATAGGTAATAGAAGGGAATCGTGCATTAGTAACTCAATTTTTTAATATGAAACCTATGTTACCCCTCCATCCAACACTTTTCCTAAAGGGAAAAGATGTGTTATCATCTATATGGTGAGAAAACGGAATACAACCTCTAGAAAACCAATGTTTTGCCTATGGTAATCGAGAGAAGGTTTGATGTAGTCACAATTGATCATTTAATTGGATTAATATAGTACATTATATTACATTTATGTATTTAAGGTTTGGCTAGAAGAGGTTGTTGATGGAGGAATGCATTCTCCTGTTAGTGAGAGGAAGAGGACAGGGCAATGTGTACCTAATTGCAGAGGTCATGACAAAGAGGTGTCTTGTTTCAGTGATGTCTACCTGATTAGATTGAAAATATCATGAAAGTGATTGTAGAGAGACAAAGTGCCAACAAATTATTGTGATTGCAGGGAGATAGTGAGAATTATGCAGACTTGTAGCAGATCAAGTATAGGCAAAGATTAATAGCTAATAGTTTCTTATTGCAGGTGGCATGTTTCAGTGATTGTTCTACATGTTGATTGATAGAGTATAATTATTTTTCGAGTGTATGGTTGTTGTATAAATGATTATTCATTTGATACTAATAGATGTTTGCATGCCTAAGTCTTTTGTGAGAACTTCCAGTGAGGTGTATGCTTTTGAGTATTCACAGTGAGGATTCATATCGTAAGAGAATTTTGCATTTGTGATAGGGTATAGTTGATTGGTATTATGATGATGCTGATGTATTGTTGAGGATGTGTTGTGGCCACCAACAACCCCCCTCCTTATTTATTATTAGCAATAACACTATATAAGTGGGGACCCTTAGTAAAAAAAATTAAAAAAATCAATTAGTGCTTATATGTCACTCCTTAAGAAATATCGCATCGCACAAAGAATGATAGGGAATTTTCTTGTGAGTCAAAATGATAAAATGGGAGATTGCAACGTGAACTCCATTGCATCACATGAATTAATAAACACTCACAATGGAAAACCTTAAAAATCGCCGATATGCGATATCGCATATCGCATCTGGCAAAATTGCATAAAAGACACATAATGATTAAACAATATTGCGATCCGCGATCTTGCGATATTGCGATAACGATCTTTGCGATGTTGCAATCAAATAACCTTGTGATAGCACAGCACGAGAAAACTGCGGTAATGCGATACAACGAAATGCGATATTGCGATGCAAATCGCAGAAACATTTCATCACAGATTTTCCTGGCTCAATATTCAAGAAAAAGTTTTTCCATGAAACAAGAACTGGTTATGGGCTTTAATGATAATTAATGAGTTATATGCCAGTCGTTAATGAAATATGGTTTTTTGTTGTTTGAAGAGCCAGTTCACGTAAGGTGGCACGTTTTTACATATCCGTAACATTTAAAGCTTTCCTGTCGTTATTTATTATCATTACTCTCTCCTCACTTGTGAACTGCAGGAACGAGGAACAAAAGTTACACAAAGCAATGTGCAGGAAGCTATGGGAAAAAGGGTGAAGCTCCAATGTCTAAAGAAAGAGAAAAGGCACCCTTACAAACAGGTACCGCATGCAACAAAGTCGTAGATTCACAGAATGCTGCGGAGCCCTCCATTACAGATCTTTCATTTTACAGCCATGGTTAAATGGGTACTGAGCGATGCTGATATCAGAGACAGACAATTTAATGCTCAGGGTCAAGAGCTCATGAAAGCATTATTTTTACAAATTTCGAGCTTTATACCCGGTAAAGAAAGAGGTGCAAAAGGCAAAAAATGCATCAGAGAAGCCCGGATCAAAGAACAGAGGCAGTTTCCGATGCACGATTAGCACCTAGCACTAATCGTGCATCGCTGAGAAAACTTGCTCAAGAAGGAAAGCTTCTAACTGCTCAGTCACCTGTAAGCCCGAAAATTGCAAAAAAACAATGATAAAAACAAACTGGAAACAGAAAGCTAAAGAAAAGGCAGAAGCAATTCAAGGGTTAACCAAGTTGAACTTGGATTATTACTGGGCATACACAGTAAAACGACATAGTCAATGAAGTATATCATCAATTTTGCTGAAAAGGTGGTGCCAGCTCTTGCCAATTCTGTTTGCTTAGCTCAACCGAAAGCGGAAGACAGTCAGCCGACTCTACCCAAGAAAATATTGAATGATTGCCATATTAAGGAGTAAATGCAGAAATAGTTAGATATTAGATTTAATTTTTAGAAATAGTTTTGCGTAGAAAAAGGATGGTCATTTAAACCGTATCCTAAATTTTTTTAAATAATTTATTATTAGATTTAGTTAGTAGTATTTAAACCTTTCTCATGCATTTAGAGAAGGGTCCAGAAATTTATCAAAAACTTGTCCTCAGAACATGCACTTTTGCACCCTCCAAGGAGGTTTTGATGAATGAATGGAACAATATTTGTTGATGTTTGCATTTGATATCTGCTATTGATGTTGCACTTTTGTACTCTTAGTGGATGTTAGAGCAAGGAGAGATAAATCATTTTCGCTTGAATCTCATGAGTAGGACTAGTCATAAATGGTACTTTTATCTCTTGACCATTTCTGCTTATGTGTTAAAGTGATATACAGTTTTTAGTTGTTTATGTATTATTGCATGAATGCCTGAGTTATCATTTGGCACTTTTGTACGGTGATAGCTATTTATTTATGCTTAATGTATGAATAGCTCATTATGCGATATGTTTTTCACAACTGTTTTGTCTACCTTTTTATGCAAAGTGGTTCATCCTTATTGATTTCCTTTCTCATAATAGCTGAATGATCTTTATTACCAGTTGTTATTTTAAATCTTTTTAGATTTCATAATAGAATAATTACATCCCGGGCTAGTATAGACTTAGATGTTGCCGCTTTTTAGATTACAATAGCATAGCATTAGATTAAAGTTAGAATTAGAATACCTTAATTAGGAACTATTAGATTAGGAACATCAAATTCTACACACACACACTCATAGATTGGGAAACTGGTCCCATATCCCCAGTCGGACCTGCTATACCAAATGGATAAGGAGCTGCCAACCAAGGTCCGGACCGGGCGGGTATCCCCCTTGTTGTAGACCCGATTTTCGGGGCTTCAACATATTTGGTGCTAGAAGGAGGGCCTGAACTATGAATGGCAAGTAAATCTAAATCTGAATACCATTCTGAGAGTAAATCACCCTCACCATCTCCCCCGACTTCTCCATTACACTTAAATCCAGAGTCAGAGGTCGCTCGAGTATCAACCATTGCTACAAACCCTGACATTTCAGAACAATCTACTATTGAACCTCCTGAAGTCGAATATTTGATTCACAAACTTCAGCGATTTTCTATTTCTCTTCAAAGGTCTGATAAATCTCAAGGTAGCGTGACTTCACAACATAACCCTGCTCATCCCCTGACCAGATTAAAGAGTGAAAATTTTGGTGTTCAGCCAACCGAATTACCTATTCCCACCAGGAAAAGAGCAAGGAAATCACCTAAAGAGTCCAATAGCGAGACTCTCTCGTCATCATCATCCATCTCAACTTCTTCACTGCGAAGTCAACCATCCACTCCTCCACTTCAGATCATCATCCATCCATCCACTGGAACCCCCACAACTCCTCCTCAATCATCTGCAATCGTAATATCCTCATCTTCCCAACCATAGGGATCATCTTCTGCAATTTCCTCTGTTAGTAGTTCAGCAATGGCCCAATCTCCATGGAATAACCCTGGGGCAGTCTTGATGCCTGCACCCTTGAGTCAAATACCAGCCCATCCTGAGAAATGGCTGCCTAAGTTTAATCCCGAGGCAGGCATGCTAGCAGAAGAGCACATAAACAACTTTATGCTATCCATTAATCTCAATGGGGTTACTAATGAAGATGTTTTTGTTCCAATTTTTCCTTATACTCTGCAAGGAACAGCCGGATCATGGTATTTCTCATTACCCTCTGGATCCATCACTAGTTGGGACATCTTCCAAGAGCAATTCCTGACCAAGTTTGGTGATGACAGGTCTACAACGATGCTAATCAATGACCTATCCAACCTTAGGGCCGAATCTAGAGAGCCTATCAAAGATTTCAATTTACGTTTCAACAAAATTCTAAACAAAATTCCTACTGCTTCCCAACCCAGCGAAGAAGTACGAAGTGAATGGTATATCATTGCTCTACCATCAAACATAGCAATCTTCGTGGACAGGGCTAATAAAACAACCTTAGCCGAAAACATGAAAGAAGCAATAGCAGTAGAGAAACATATAATAGCCCTGGAAAAGAAATCCGCGATAGAGGAACGGAAATCCAAGAAAGTCACCTTCAAGGAAGACTCCAAGAAGAAACAAACAAAACATCCATTCGATTTGGAAGGATTGCAAAAAGTTCTAAAGACCATGTCCAATGAAATGGTCGACATCAAAAAGAAAGTAGCAGAAACTTCTTCAAAAAATCCCTACAGAGCTTTTAAAATAGGCCCTTCAACGGATTCAAAGCCACCCAACGCTATTTCAAATGCTGAATCCGAAGAAGAAGAAGAGGAAATTGCCACTGAAGGGAAAATTGATGAAGAAGAAGTTGTAGAATTACAAGGAATGTGGGATTTCATCCTCCCACAAGAAGAGGATCAAGAAGTATTCCTAGTTAGCACACGAAGTAAAAATCAGCTTGATCCTCCCCAAACTACCCCTAAGCCAAAGAGCGCAAGCTCTCCAATAAAGGATAAAGTCGCAACAAAGAAAACGACATCTAAAGCGATTCAAGCCAGCCCAGTCCAAACAAATGAATCAACTCCATCTAAAACACTGATCGTGTCGGATGAAATGGAGTACAGTATTATAGAAGACATGAAAAATACTAGGGCCAACATCACTCTTTACTAATTGAGCAAGTTAAAGCATCAACAGAAGATAATGTTGAAAGAATTACATGCTGTGCCAGTTGCACCTTTGCCTGTCGCTCTACTTTCTCAAGCTTCTCATAACATGGGAAGACCTCCAACTAATGCGATCAATAAGATTGATCCAAATGACATTGCTCTAATTGGAGGAAGATCAAGATCTCATACTCCCCCGTTTATCCTTACTTATGAAATTTTCAATAAAAATGTGCACAATTGTTTGGTAGATTCTGGTGCTTCATTGAATATTTTACCAAAATCTATATGTTCCAAGTTAAACGTTCAACCACAGAAATCCGATGTGTTCATAGTTCAGCTAGATCGATCCCAAGTCGAAGTGATTGGCGAACTAAATCAAGTAACCATAACGCTGTCATCCAACCCAAAGGTATGTCAAATTAGTGACATTTTAGTTGCTGATATTCAAGAATTTTATGGCTTAATTCTTAGCAAGGATGGGTCAGAAAAACTTCATGGATACTTTGCAACTGATTGGTCACACATGTGGCTGCCCTAAAATGGTAAACCAAATCAAATAAAAGTTGAACGAGAGCTACAACAGAAATACATAGTAACGGAACTAGAGGGAGAAAATGAACCAGTAGTGTATAACAGCAGCATTATTGGCAATTACTCAGTAGATTCTTTCCTCGACAATTTTAATGCTCATACATCACCTTTTTTAGAACACTCTGTTTTGTCCCAAGTCGAAAATTTTTCTCGAACAGATAGCTTAAAATGTATCATTTTTTAGATAAACTTGTAAATAAATCTTTGTTTCGGAAATTATTTTTTGATGGTTCTAAATCTAACGAAGGAGCAGGAGCAGGATGCATTCTAATTAGTCCAGAAGGACATAAAACTATGCTAATGTGCAGACTCGAATTTGATTGCACCAACAATACAACAGAATATGAGGCTTTGGTCCAAGGGTTGTATAAAGCAATCGGGTTAGACGTCAAGTACCTTCAAGTTTTCGGAGACTCTGAGATTGTGGTTAGACAGGTACGTAGCACTATACATTGCTTATCAGGTCATTTAAAACATTATCTATCCTTAGTTCAAGATCTGACTGAGCATTTTATAGCATTTAATATTTCTTTAGTTCCCAGACTCCAGAATGCAAGTGCAGACCTTTTGGCTAATGTAGCTTCTAAGCTTATTCCTTCAGAAGATTTTAGTCCAGATAGATTTTCAATAGAATTATTCTTTAGACCATCTATTCCTGATAACATCACAAATTGGAGAGTATTCAACGACGATCCTGATATCGTAAATTTCCTCACATCTGAGGGATCCTACTCCAATCAAATAATTGACGAAGACCAACATGATCGACAATTGCAACAAGATAGCACTAATAATTCTATACCTAAGTCGGTGGTCGAGTTAGAAGACTTGTACGATTTGAAAGATTAGTTTAAAAGCTCTACCAATTCAAAACTCCAAAGTTCAACTTTGATCTATGAATTAGTAAACCTAGGAACCGATGCCAAACCACAAAACATTAATCTAGGTCTCGGCCTAGCCCCTGAAGAAAAATTAGCGTATATTCGTCTTTTGAGACAATATAAAAATGTTTTTGCCTGGAATTATGATGAACTCAAAACATACGACACTTCCATCACCCAACATACTATTCCCATGATCCATAACAAAAAACCTGTCCAACAAAAGTTGAGAAAGATCCATCCCAATTTAGAAAATCAGATAAAAACCGAACTCAATAAGTTATTGAAAACCAGAATAATCTTTCCCGTTAGACATTCTAAATGGGTCTCCAATATGGTACTTGTTAGAAAGAAAAATGGAGATATTAGGATTTGTATTGACTTTCGAAACCTTAAGAAATCCTGTCGAAAAGATAATTTTCCTTTACCACCTATGGAACAGATATTGCAGGCAGTGGCGAGCTCAGAATTAATGTCTTTCTTGGATGGATTTTTAGGATACAATCAAGTGTTGGTACATCCTGATGATCAATTATAAACCACGTTCAGAACTAAATGGGGCACATACGCATATCGAAAGATGTCGTTTGGTTTGATTAATGCTGGTGCCACATTTCAGAGACCCATGGACATCGCATTCAAAGGTTTAGTCAATAAATCTATAGTAATTTATTTGGATGATATAATAGTGTATTCCAAGAAGCGAAGCGACCATCTTAGATATTTAAAACAAATCTTCCAATGCTATTTAAGGTATGGAATTTCACTCAATCCGAAAAAATCCTTTTTCGCATTAAGTGAAGGTAAACTTCTAGGATTCATAGTGTCAAAATCTGGTATTCACATCAATTCCGACAGAATCAAAGAGATTTCTGAAATATCCTTACCTCATAACAAAAAAGCCATGCAATATTTCCTTAGTCAGATCAACTTTGTAAAGAGATTCGTTCTAGATTTTTCACGAATCGTGTCTCCTTTGCAAACCATGATTAAAAAGAACTCAAATTTTAAATGGGGCCAAGATGAACACGAAGCATTCAATCTGATCAAACAAGCTATTATTAATGCTCCATCTTTAGCAACTCTGAATTTTTCAGAGCCTTTTATTTTATATACATTTGCCTCAGATAGGTCATATGCTGCGATACTCACTCAAGCAAATCAAGAAAAAGCGAAAGCCCCAATTTCTTTTTTCAGCTCAAATTTAGAGGGTGCTGAATTAATTTATTCAGATGTGAAGAAACAGGCTTATGCTGTTTTCAAAGTAGTCAAATACTTTAGACCTTTTTTGCTCAAAACCCATACTAAAATTATAGTACCGTTTGCAGTGGTAAGGAATCTTCTAGTACAGAAGGATGTGGGTGAGAAAAGGGCCTATTGGGTTACTGCCTTACAGGAATACGACATTGAGATTAAACCAGCAAGCATTGTAAGAGGCCAAGGCTTTTGCAAAATGATAGCTGGAGCATCGCAAATTTCTGAAATTCCATCTGCAGAGGTACAAATGTGCGAGGTAAGCCTAAACGATGCAGAGTCATTATACATTGATATCATTTATTATCTTAAGAATGGGTATGCTCTTTCACACCTCGATCATACTAAGAAAAGAGCTCTAAGGTTGAAAGCCAAACAATATCAGCTCATAAATGACATTCTTTTTAGAATAAATTATGATTTTGTTCTTCTTAGGTGTCTTGAGAGATCTGAAGTTGAAAAAATTTTGCAGGAACTCCACAATGGGCCAGTAGGCGGACACTATGCTAGAGATGCTACTACACATAAAATCTTGTGCGCAGGCTATTACTGGCCCACGTTATTTAAAGACTCGCACAGTTACGTGAGGAAATGTCAAGTCTGCCAAACTACTGCTGGAAGACAAAAGAAGTCATCCTTGCCACTACAGCCGGTTAACATTGAGAAACCTTTCAGTTAGTGGGGATTGGACATAATAGGTGAGATCGTTCCTCACTCTTCTAAGCAGCATAGATATATCCTTACAGCAACAGATTATTTTCCTAAGTGGGTAGAAGCAGTTCCACTCAAGACAACTAATGCTGAAAATATCATTGAATTCATAGATCAATTTATAATCACCAGGTTTGGATTGCCTTCCGCTTTAATGTTTGATAATGCATCATACTTTTCTGGAAATGAAATGACTGAATTTGCACTTAAAAGAGGATTCAAACTTAAATATTCGGCCAATTATTACCCACAAGGCAATGGGTTAGCTGAGTCCACAAATAAAAACCTAATCAGGATTATCAAAAGAACAGTTGACCAAAATCATAAGAATTGGCATAAGGCTTTGATATATGCTTTATGGGCAGACCGAATAACGCAAAAAGCTTCTATCGACACTTCTCCCTTTAATTTAGTTTATGGGAAAGAAGTGGTTCTTCTGACCCATTTAGCAATTTCCTCTTTGTCTCTAGTTCAATACATCGATGAAATACCAACTTCCTCCTTACAGCTGAGACAAATGGAAATAATCAAATTAGAAGAACAATGAGAACAGGCTAAGAAAACCCATGCTCATCATCAAGCGCTAGTAAAATCCTCTTTTGATTCAAACATAATGACCTGAAAAGATTTTCAGATGGGAGACTTAGTTTTAAAGTGGGATAAGGCTCATGAAGAGAAAGGAAAACATACAAAATTTCAAAGAATGTGGCTTGGTCCTTTTCAAATTGTAGAAGTCATAGGTCCATAAACGTTTGTGTTACAGGATTTAGCAGGTAAGAGAGATCCTTTGCCTATTAATGGAAAAATTCTCAAGAAATATTTTCTATAGAAGATCATTCTTCTATTTTTGTAGAGTAGTTGTTTTTCTTTTTCATAATAAAACCAATTGTGAGTGGTTACATTAGGCATTTACAAAAAAGACACCAATTCTCTTTCATATTTTGAACTTTTCGCTTGTATAAATAGCAAATCTTTTGGAAAATTGATCTTTATTATTGATAGACATAGTTAAAGACTCTAGCCTAGATATGGTACTAGTTTCAACTTTATAAAGTTTGATGAGAACAACCTTTAGTGAAGAAATTGTTTTATCTTAGTACAATAAAAGGTATCAATAAAAAAATAAAGATTCTCTGTAGAAAAACTGTTTCCAAAAACTCTATTATTGTCTTCCAGAGCTATCTTAAGGAAACAATGACTTCCTCCCTGCTAAGGAAATCACAACTTTCAGAGGAACAACCCAAGGATACACTTTATCTTGAAGAATAAGAGGTCTCATCACGAGCCGGTTTATCATAATCACAAATATTATAACTTGCTGACTTTGCCAATACTGTACACCACAACAGGGCAATGACTCAAGAATGTTGGAGTCAAAAGACAAGGGGTCTCATCATGAGCCAGCTTGTTCAGAAAAGTTATAAATCAAGTGAATGATTGTGTCATAATTTGGCTACCAAACCAAGCCATTGTTCTTTAAGAGTAAAAAAGAAAATCAAAGCAATAAGTGTGGATATGGATTCTTCTTTGAAAGTTGTAGGCTGCTTTAAGTAGGATACAGGATCATTGTTTGGTAACAGGTAACCCTGTCGAGGCTATAAATGCCTGCTGGCAGTAGAGGCTCTACCTACGACAAATGAGCATATTTAAAACTGGTTTACAGAGAAGACTTTGTTTTATCTTTACAAAACCAAGTAATGACTGATGTAAATACAAGGACTAGCCTGATGAAGCAAATAATCAAAGTTGAAAATAGTTAAAACAAAATATCATTGACAGGTTGGAGCATAATGTACTTTATCTTTCCATAATAAAGCTTAATTTTCTGAAAATTTTTCTGTTTTGGAAGTTTAGAAAATTCAATAGAAAAACAGAGATAATTGGTTCTTTCAAGTGAATCGCCAATTGTTGTGGCCACCAACAACCCCCTTCCTTATTTAGTATTAGCAATACCACTATCTAATTGGGGACACTTAGTCAAAATTTTTTAAAAAATCAATTAGTGCTTATATGTCACTCAAGAAATATCGCATCGCACAAAGGATGATAGGGCATTTTCTTGTGAGTCAAAATGATAAAATGGGAGATTGCGACGCGAACTCCATCGCATCACATGCATTAATAAACACTCACATTGGAAAACCTTAAAAATTGCCGATATGCGATATCGCATATCACATCTCGCAAAGTTGCATAAAAGCACATAATGATTAAACGATATTGCGATCCGCGATCTTACGATCAATGATCTTTGCGATGTTGCAATCAAATAACCTTGCGATAGCACAACACGAGAAAATTGCAGTAATGCGATACAACGAAATGCGATATTGCGATGCAAATCGCAGAAACATTCCATCACAGATTTTCCTGGCTCAATATTCAAGAAAAAGTTTTTCCATGAACCAAGAACTGGTTACGCGTTTTATTGATAATTAATGAGTTATATGCCATTTGTTAATAAAATATGGTTTTGTGTTGTTTGAAGAGCTAGTTCACATAAGGTGGCATGTTTTTGCATGTCCGTAACATTTAAAGCTTTCCTGTCGTTATTTATTATCATTACTCTCTCCTCACTTGTGAACTGCAGGAACGAGGAACAAAAGTTACACAAAGAAATGTGCAAGAAGCTATGGAAAAAAGGGTGAAGCTCCAATGTCTAAAGACAGAGAAAAGGCGCCCTTACAAACAGATACCGCATGCAACAGAGTCGCAGATTCATAGAATGCTGCTAAGCCCTCCATTACAGATCTTTCATTTTACAACCATGGTTAAATGGGTACTAAGCGATGCTGATATAAGAGACAGACAGTTTAATGCTCAAGGTCAAGAGCTCATGAAAGCATTATTTTTACAAATTTCGAGCTTTGTACCCGATAAAGAAAGAGGCACAAAAGGCAAAAAACGCATCAGAGAAGCCCGGATCAAAGAACAAAGGTAGTTTCCGATGCGCGATTAGTGCCTAGCGCTAATCGCGCATCGCTGAAAAAACTTGCTCAAGAAGGAAAGCTTCTAACTGCTCAGTCACTTGTGAGCCCAAAAATTGCAAAAAAACAATGATAAAAACAAACTGGAAACAGAAAGCTAAAGAAAAGGTAGAAGCAATTCAAGGGTTAACCAAGTTGAACTTGGATTATTACTGGGCATACATAGTAAAACCACATAGTCAGTGAAGTATATCATCGATTTTGCTGAAAATGTGGTGCCAGCTCTTGCCAGTTTTGTTTGCTTAGCTCAACTGAAAGCGGAAGACAGTCAGCCGACTCTACCCAAGCAAGTACTGAATGCTTGCCATATTAAGGAGTAAATGCAAAAATAGTTAGATATTAGATTTAATCTTTAGAAATAGTTTTTCTTAGAAAAAGGACGGTCATTTAAACCATATCCTGATTTTTGTAAATAAATTATTATTAGATTTAGTTAGTAGTATTTAAACCCTTCTCATGCATTTAGAGAAGGGTCCAAAAATTTATCAAAAACTTGTCCTCAGAACATGCACTTTTGCACCCTCCGAGGAGGTTTTTGGTGAATGAATGGAACAAGATTTTTTGATGTTTGCATTTGATATCTGCCACTGATGTTGCACTTCTGTGCTCTTATTGGATGTTAGAGCAAGGTGAGATAAATCATTTTCGCTTGAAGCTCATGAGTAGGACTAGTCATAAATGGTACTTTTATCTCTTGACCATTTCTGCTTATGTGTTAAAGTGATATACAGTTTTTAGTTGTTTATGTATTATTGCATGAATGCCTGAGTTATCATTTGGCACTTTTGTACATTGATAGCTATTTATTTATGCTTAATGTACATTGATAGGTAACTGGGACGAGAAATGAGACTGTAGCTTTTCTCTTCTCTCCTCTTTTTGTTGAGAGAAATGACACTGTAGCTTTGCTCCTCTTTGGTCTTTTTGTTGAGCCAAAGTAACATAAATAGATAATATAGGACTTTCTGGATTGCACATGGGGACATGGGCAGAAGCTGTCGGTTCCATGCCAATTGGATTAGGCAACTGGGAGAAATGAGACTGTAGTTTTTCTCTTCTCTCCTCTTTTTGTTGAGAGAAATGAGACTGTAGCTTTGCTCTTCTCTCCTCTTTTTGTTGAGCCAAAGCAACATAAAGAGGCTTGCCCAGGACAACTTTCTTATTCATTTCTACCAAAGCTCGGGATGCATGATCAGGAGATGAAAATGAGACAAATCCTGAACCTTTACTATGTCCATGAAAATCCCTCATTATCTTGCATGAAGTGATTGTGCCATAAATAGAAAACAGTTCTCTCAACTTGTTATCATCTATGCTATCATCCAAATGTTTTAAATAAAGATTTGTTCCAGATTGTTGTCTCAATTCAGATTTATTCAGTGCTTTTCCGACATACCATTCTTTTCCATCAATTTTCTTGCCATTTAAACTCTCAACGCACTTCGCTGCATCATCGACCTTCTCAAAATTGACAAATCCAAAACACTTTGACTTCCCTGCTGCATCTCTCATCACTACCACACTGATAATTTTTCCATACTCATCAAAATGTTTCCTTAAATCCTCGTCATTCATGGACTCTGATAAATTGTTCACAAAAACATTTTTAAACTTGCCTTTTCCATTTGTTTGTTCCTCCGGCTCTGGTTCCTTTTTCATTTTTTCTCTATCCTTCCTTTTCACGAGCTTCGTTTGTTCTCTCTTTTCCTTTTTCATAAATGGGCCAACATAAATGTGACTGTCATTTATCAAAGTACCATTCATACATTTAATTGCATCCTGCCCTGCTTCGTCTTGCTCAAAATGCACAAATCCATATCCTTTAGATTGCCCTGATGCATCTGTTGCAATTTTGGAAGAAAGAATGGGTCCGAACACAGAATTTGTGATAGAGGGTTTGATTGTCTACTGCTTTGTGAAGATTTTTAATAAATATGTTTGCCGAGCCACACTTGCGAATAGTGGGGTCACGGTGTGAGTACATTATCCGAATAGGCTTTCCATTAAGGGGTGTAAAATTCAAGCTGTGTAAAGCCTCTGTGGCATCTTCAGCAGTGCTGTAATTGACATAGCCATATCTCAGAGAAGTCTTGGTTAACGCATCTCTACAGATGCGAACACTTACCACCGGGCCAACCTGCTGGAAAAGTTCCTGAATCTGGGCGTCGCTAACATTGGGCTCCAGATCCCCCACATACAGAGATTTGGGCCGTACTAATTCATTCGCTTTCTCGCTGCCCCCATTAGTAATAACTTCCTTACTGTTACTGCCATTATTAATAACTTGATGATTCTCTCGCCCATTATTAATAACTTCACTGCCATTAACAACTGCCTGTTGTTCTCCGGGTTGGACTTTAACAGCTGCCATTTCTGCGAGTCTCACGGCAAAAAATCAATTCAATCAAGATAAAAATATTCAAAACCCACCACTGATGTTTTGATCTTTTGGTTCTTGGTGGCAGATTTATCGATTTTGCAATGTAATCAACTCCTTCCTTCGCACAACCTGTTTCAATGTAATCAACTCCTTCCTTGGCACAGCCTGTGAGAGTGCGGCACCAATTCAATCGTAGTGCTGATATATACATATTTAAATGGGGGCGGATGGAGCTTTATTTCCAACTCTTGGGTTTTTCTTCATAGTCGGCCGCGTAACTCTTGGGTTTTTTTTCATGAGTCGGCTATATTATTTGAATTGTATTTCCAGCGATATTATTTTCGCAATATAGCCGGAAAAATTGAATAAAAATTGTATTTTTGCAATATAGTTGGAAAACTGAATAAGAATTGTATTTTAGCAAATTGAATAAAAAAAGCCATTATGAAAGTAAAAACTTGAACAACTTAATTTTACCTATTACGTAAATTAAATTAATTAATATAGTCTTTAATTGAAGCCCAGGGCAGAGATTGAAAATTATGGTTTTTAATTGAAGCACAGCGCAGAGATTGCAAATTATAGTCTATCTATATCACTGAAAAATTACAGCCATTTTACTTCATTTCTACAAATAAAACATGGTAAAAAACAAAAAAAAATTCTGAAACCATGGTAAATTTTATATTTAAAAAAAATCTAAAACCCACAATAAAAAACATAACATAAATTTCTATATTACAGAATCTGAAACAAAAGTAAATTCTATATTTAAAAACATTTAAAAAAGTCTAAAACACACTTTTGGCATATCGACAAATCTTCACTGATAATGATGATTAATGTTGTAGGTGAACCATCACTGTGATGGAATTCAAATAGAGATTCTTTTCTATAGTTTATAATAAAAAATATTTTGTTAATATTATTTCTATATTATAGAGATTCGTTAAATGAAGTTGAAGTTTTAAATCTGTTTAGAAAATCTGATTAGTATCAAATTTTTATATAATTATTCAAACTTTAATATGATATTTCCTTGTATTTAGGCTTTGATTTTTAAGTTGATAATTTAGCTTTTATCTATTAAATTTAGGGCCATTTGAAATCTTGAACTAATGCATGCATTCTCTTTTCAGAAATGAGGATCTTTTTTACATTTTCAAAAACTTAAATTTACCACTATTTGGAGATCACTTAAGCATATTTTTAATATTTAGTATTCCATCTTTTACATAGAATTTAGTTTTGAGTTTTCATTCTTAGATTTTATTTTACTTGTTTTCTGTAATTTGTCCATCATTTGTTTCTGATCATCCTAAATAGGAAGAGTTGTAACATCTTACACAAGAGAGAGGTCATTGTTGGAGATAAGTAAACATGACTATTTCCTTTAAAAAAGATATAATAAAATTTGAATATAATGATGGTTCTTTTCAATAAGAATTGGAAAACTGAATAAGAATTGTATTTTAGCAAATTGAATAAAAAAAGCCATTATGAAAGTAAAAACTTGAACAACTTAATTTTACCTATTAAGTAAATTAAATTAATTAATATAGTCTTTAATTGAAGCCCAGGGCAGAGATTGAAAATTATGGTTTTTAATTGAAGCACAGGACAGAGATTGCAAATTATAGTCTATCTATATCACCGGAAAAAAATATAACATAAATTTCTATATTACAGAATCTGAAACAAAAGTAAATTCTATATTTAAAAACATTTAAAAAAGTCTAAAACACACTTTTGGCATATAGACAAATCTTCGCTGATAATGATGATTAATGTTGTAGGTGAACCATCACTGTGATGGTATTCAAATAGAGATTCTTTTCTATAGTTTATAATAAAAAAATATTTTGTTAATATTATTTCTATATTATAGAGATTCGTTAAATGAAGTTAAGTTTTAAATCTGTTTAGAAAATCTGATTAGTATCAAATTTTTATATAATTATTCAAACTTTAATATGATATTTCCTTGTATTTAGGCTTTGATTTTTTAGTTGATAATTTAGCTTTCATCTATTAAATTCAGGGCCATTTGAAATCTTGAACTAATGCATGCATTCTCTTTTCAGAAATGAGGATCTTTTTTACATTTTCAAAAACTTAAATTTACCACTATTTGGAGACCACTTAAGCCTATTTTTAATATTTAGTATTCCTTCTTTTACATAGAATTTAGTTTTGAGTTTTCATTCTTAGATTTTATTTTACTTGTTTTCTGTAATTTGTCCATCATTTGTTTCTGATCATCCTAAATAGGAAGAGTTGTAACATCTTACACAAGAGAGGTCATTGTTGGAGATAAGTAAACATGACTATATAATAAAATTTGAATATAATGATGGTTCTTTTCAATTTTTAAAGTTTTGAGAAATTAAGTGTCCATATGATGCATACTCTTGAATTTCTTCTCCAGATCAATTTTTTTCCGTATCCAATTCGAATTCAAACTAGAATTTGAATTCTAATTTTTTTTTTCCATATCAAATTCCAATTCAAACTATATAATTTTTTCTCTATGGAATTCGAATTCAAACTAAAACTAGAATTCTAATTTGCTCAGTGAAAAAACATAGATTAAAGAGTTTCTTACTTTATATCTTTTAATAAAAGCTATAGATTAAAGAGTTTGTTACTTTATATTATTTAACAAAAAGATATAATTTAGTAGGTTACAGAGTTTATCAGGTCGGTTTTCAACTCATTGCAATTCACCTCTCACAGTTGTGAAATTGCAAATTTATTTTAGTATTTTTCACTTTACACGTGGGTAACCTACATGTTTGTGGTGGAATAGAATTATTGATAAATTCCATGCATCTGAGTGACGAGTATGAGTTTGAGTATGAATTGTGGAGAAATGAGACTTTTTCCCTTTAATAGTGGGTAACTTACTTGACCGAGGTAGAATGGAATTGGAATTATTGAGAAACTTCATGCTTGTGAGTGAAGAGTATGAATTGGGGTGAAAGCAGGTTGAAGTGTAAAACTTCTAATATGTCATTTTATGATATGAAATGAAAATATATAAAAGAAAAATGGCATTGATGGCAATTTTCTATATTAGTAATAAGTAAATAAGTAGTTAAGTAAATTTGGATTTTTATTAATATTTTATATAAATGATTTTTTTTCTTATTAGTATGATGTAATTTGAATATAGTTATATGGTGTATAAATTTGCAAACATAGCATTAATAAAAGTTTAAATATTAAGTGATTTGAAATATGTATAGTGCTTTAAAGGCATTTGGTGAGCTATATGAACAAGTATTTTTAATCTAAAACCACTAAAAAAACAATAAAATAATTAAATTGATCATTGAAACCTTGGATTAAAGACATACTATATAAGAATGTGACTAAATTTATAATTCAGTCCAATAAAAAGATAATTATTTATTGCATATATAATATTCAAGATGTAAGAACTAAGGTGGAAAACAAGCTTGACTTTATAGGTAATACACTGTAGCTACAAAAATTGTAGATTCATGGTCGGGTACATTTCTAAAGTCTCATATGAAATTACAGATCTCCATAGAAGCCAATATGTCATTTTGAAAGTCATTTACCTGATGCCTTAGATCATTCATGGTCCAAAACTCACGTTGGTCTCTTATTGATCATATTTTATGATGCATTAGACCATGCTTATGTAACTTCAGTTGAAAGGTTATTTGATATATTACAATCATATTCAAACATTTGCAAGACTATGTAGTTTGAAGTCAACAATTAACCTTGGTAATAATTTTTTTATTATTTAAGATTAGTTGTTATGATGCATTAGACCATGCTTATGTAACTTTAGTTGAAAGGTTATTTGATATATTACAATTATATTCCTACATTTGCAAGACTATGTAGTTTGAAGTCAACAATTAACCTTGCTAATAATTTTTTTATTATTTAAGATTAGTTGCTAATAATTGTTTTATTTCAGTGTATCCTATGGTGTGTTGTGTTTACATAAGCTTCCTGTTGAAGGCAAGCTATGAATCTATTTGGTTTTGTTTGCAATTATTCACATAGATGGTCATATATTTCATTTTCCTTTTATATAAAACTTTCTTTCAAAATACTATCTTTAATAAAAGAAAAAATACGATTTCCTGTAGTAAAGCACGGTCCATTGTTGAGCCCTTTCTGTTAGAGGTGAACTGTCCTCTTTTCTTTTTATCTACTACGCTTTGAATATGCAAAGAAAGCAACTATAGTGATCCATTAATTGTAGCATAAACATTGGAGACATTATCATCTAGTTTATTTGCAGATGCAACAAATTTAAGTTCTATCCCCTGCCACACAAACATAACTGTTGAAAAATGTGCAACAAGAAATGTTAAATTTAGAATGTGCTAAAAATAGATCTGCTAAAAGTAGCATGTCTAAAAATAGCAGTTTGGCTAGTGAGGTCATTGGCCACATTGGGTGAGAGGTGAAACAACTAAAAATAGAAAGTTCTAAAAATAGCATTTATGGGTCCCTTCCTATTTATAACAGTCCCCGGTCTATCTATAGGAAGTAAATTCGAATTTGGTCTTACCAGCACTTTGGAATATTAATTAATTAATTCTCCATGAGTTAATTAGTTAAGGAAAAGCAAACTTGAAGTCTTTGTGAGAACATGCAATTATTTCTCCATGCATTGGGGAATGTGTCTTTGATTTGCTCCACTAATTGAGGAATTAAGGATGAGTTCTATATTGAGAGGATCAGTTGACTTAGTTTAACTTAGTCAAGTTCAGTTAGATTAATTTAACAAGTTGTTAAATTAATGAGATATAGTTTGTTGATGCTTGCATGCATGTGACAACTATTATTTTCAGATAAATGTGTATTCACTCATGGATAACTGATGCATGCTAGTTCTGTCAGAGACCCGATTGAGATCAGAGAAGGGACAGTGTACTATCAGTTGGATGAATATTTTTCCTATAAAGGAAGCTCATCTATGATGAGGATTTATCTCCTTTAGGTTTGTGCAGTTAGATCAGAGGTTAGTGAGTGTGTGAAGAGGCCAATTCACGCAGGTGGCAGGATTGGACCCCAAAGAAATTGCACAAGGAAATAGGAGGCTTGGAGGGCAGAGGAGAAGGTTTGTGAGAAGCCTTTAATTGTCTATGAGCAGCAGAGGGATTATACTGAGAGTTGGATAGCTTCTGAGCTAAAGCTTTGTGTAATCCAGAGTATATTTCCACTTGTATGATAATATAGAGATGGTGTTTTAGGCAAGTGCTTTCCCCAGGTAAATTCTTCTGTGTTGTGTATGATTGATTCCTTCTTATCAGTTATATGTGTTCTTATTGATGTTGCTCATGGTTGATTAAGCTTCCGCTAAATTGTTTGTAGAAGTAGATCAAGTGTTTTGTTTTACTACATTGCATTACCAGGTGATCTACAGGTGGGAAATTTCTACATGGTATTAGAGCTAGCTGATTTGTAGAAAAAGTACTACATGGTACCAGAGCTAGCTGATTTGTAGGAAAAATTCTACAATAACATGGCCTTGGCCAATACTAGCAAGTTAATTGCCATCCAAGTTGAATTTCATTGTCCAAATGGAGCCTTCATGAGCTTAGATTTCTTGACACATGTAAAGTGTTGTTAATTCCTTGCATCACTTTCCACATTAGTGGCACACTTTTATCTAGCACAACATAAATAGGAGAATATTGTATCATCTATACCAGAACTATATATCCTTAATTTCTTTTAGAAGAAATGACCCTCTCATCATTGCTCTTCTTATCATTGGGACAACCAAATTTTGTAGGAATTTTTAATAGCTTTTAATCAAGACAATTTTTTTCAAATTGGAAACTAAGCCCTTTCATTTGAGTTAGGATCATTTTTCTTCTTTGTTTATTTCACACATTTTGTTGCATGAGTCCTTGGAAAATAAGAGAAATCCACACATCTCTCTCAAACTCCTCAATAATTAGTTGTTTGTTAGTTTCCACATCTATGAGCTTGTTCCCCATGCCATCTTCACCTACCTAATTCAAAATAAACTCCTTTCCATTGTATAGATTATTTATCTTGCAAAAAGGCCCTCCATTGTTATCTATGTGAGAGTTAATGTGTAATATTCCAAACAAGAAAAATCTAAAGAGATTTGGAACACTATAATATTTAGTTTAATATTCTCTTCAAAATTTTACTTAAAACTTCGCAATAATTTCCAAACCCCTATTATGGAATCATAATAACTAGAAATAACATGCATTCATGATAAAAATATTTAAACAGCCTTTTTTACTAGTTACCTGAATTAAAACAAGTGCATGCAACCAAAAACAAAGAACATAAAATAATATGAAGAATGCAACAACTTTATTTTATTAATAGTTGGGAAAACAATACAAATGAAGTCCTTGCCAAAGGCATTCATGATTTCTCATCGAATTGATAAACTAAAACAATCAAGCACGCTTATGAACCCTCGATGAATCCACCAAGGAGATATCACCATGGGGGTTTCATCCTAAGATCAAGATGGTACTGGTAATGGCAAGTTCTCTACAAATGCACAATATGATAAACAAATCCAGACTAATCTGAACGCCTTCCCCCTCCATTTTAAAGGCTTGATGGAACTCTCTCCAATCTTCTCGAAGCCATTATTATTATTATTATTATTATTATTATTATTTATTATTATTATTTATTATTATTATTATTATTATTATTATTATTAATTAAGGAAAGTCAAGAATGCTATAGAGAGTCGCATAGCCTGGGTAAGACAATCTTAGTCATCGATGAGGATCTAATCATGGTGATTGAAGCTCCAATGAGAGATTATAAGAAAAAATCAATGGGATGGATATATAAATTTTGAAACACAAAGGGAGTGAATTCTTTGGCAGATCGAGTTATCTAATTGCAAAGATTCAACAAGGAATTGAGTTTGAGCCAGATAAGGAGAGTATCAATAATTGAGGGAGAAACAACCAAGAGTTTCTAATAATTTTCCAGTGCTGGAGATTTAGTATAAGGAAGTCTGAAATATTTTGCAAGGAACATCATTTAGGTGGTGCGAGTTAGTCAATCCAGTTGGACAAATTTTTAGGAAGGGTTTAAATCAGTCGTCAGAGGCTAAAAAGACATTCCCGAAGGTAGAGAAATTTTTTCCAGAGGCAAGAGAAGGCTAGGCAGCCCAGTTTGGAGTAGTTCAAGAGGCTGTATGAACTATGTGTTGAAAAATGCAACAAGAAATTCTTAATTTGATTTTTCCTTAGTCAAATTGAGGAAATTCGAAATTCCACATCAGCAGACAGCTTGGAGTAGTTAACTGAAGTGACATGGCACTTTTCACTCAATTAACTCATTTAATTCGAGTTAGGGGCATGAAGTTTAGTTGTATGTAGTGATTCCTAAATTTTAGGAGCCTAGGTTGAGTTAATTTTAGTTGTAATCAATTAAACTAGTTCTAACTGTTAATAGAACTAGTTGGTGGTCAATTAAGTAGTGGGACATCATTCCAACTCAGAGATCATCTAGTTAACTGATCAATAAACTAATAATTAGCTCATGCATGCAAAGAATACGAGTTCCCTACTGTGTTGGAGTTTCCAAGGCAGTGTACAATTAATTATATACTAGATTGAGTCTATATTTATTATACTCGTCAAGTGATCAACCTAGAGGAATTGCCCAAGCAAATAGGGGGAAATTCCTAAAGAATAGGAGCCTATTTCCTCAGGAAATGTGCAAGGAAATAGGGGCTCAAGAAGAGGAAAAAATTGACTAAGTCTGGGTCAAAGCTTATTAATGAGCAAAGAAATATGTTATTCATTTGTAGGTTGAGCTCAGATCGGGCAAGCAATTGTAATACATCTTTATTAGAGCTAGGTTTCAAACTAGAATAAGTATTCAACCTATGTAATATGTGTTGGATTCATGTTAGTGGTTGTCTAGTTTCCCTAAGTGTTTTGTACAAGTGACAAACTTGTCACAACAAGTGGGTTGTATTTTGATACCCTAAGGATTGACTTTTCAAGCAGTGAAGATAAGTCAAGTGGGTTGGTTTTGCTACCCTAGTTCACTATTTTGGTTTTTGAAAAATCAAAGATAAGAGGGATCATTGTAGAAGTTGTAGATCAGTCAAGGAGTGACTATATGTGGGCAGATCTAAAAGCCCTAAGAAGAGTGACAGTAACAGTTGATATGTCATAGAGATAGGGTAGATCTAGAAGGTTGAGCACTATTCACAAACATAGTTGTGAATAATGACTTTTTTATGAATTTTGCAAGAACTTGAAGACATCAAGTACAGTGTGCATGAAATGAGTCGTGGATTGTTAGGAAGTAGAGTTATGGAGCCCCAGTTTAGGGCATATTTAGAAGACCCTATGTGCAGACTTCTTAATGGAGATAGAAGGTTGCTAATGGATAGTTCAATGAGACAATGTTTAGTGACACAAAAACGAGTTGTGATCATTGATATTGGTAGATTGAGGAATATCAAGATTTCCCACAAGGAGTTCGATACTCATAGGGAGTCTAGTTTCAAAGGTAGTAGCCCTATGGAATTTAGTACTTCAAGATCTAGGGAGATTAGTCTAATTATTACAGTAGTTGCAACAACAGTGAGGAAGAAACAACAAAGAAGTAGTAGCAGTATGAGTATATCATACTTTTCCATGCATGCAGTTATACCTCCAAGTGTGAGGTGGGGCAATGTGAAGCCTTATTCCCAGAATTGCATAAATTTGGGTAGGGTATATTTAGGCATTCTCGTCATGGATCATTACCTTGCTACGAGGGCCCATAATAATTAGTAGCAGGAGGATCAGTGTCAGTTAGACACTGAGGAGTGTTGACAGTAGACCCGGTGGCTTAGTAGGAGAGTCATCAATGACACAATTTTCTCAGTAGATAGTTTCAAATTGATTCAATTTTTTATTTAATGCTTCTCATTTGCAGATGTTGCAGTGGAAGAAACAATAGTGAGAGGTATTGCATGCAGTACATTCCACAGGTGCATGATAGGGGTGGTTAGTAATCCCTTTCTTGCTGAGAGGGAGTGTTTAAAAATGCATGAATTGAATCATATGGATAGTTTGCATTGATTATTTAATCATAATTTTTTTTTTAAATATCCCTTTGTAATCTCAAAATGCTGCTATATCAAATTCCAATTGTACCTCAATGAAGTTGACTCCATAGTTAAATGAACATTCAATTATATCTCAATGTATTTTTATCTTTATTGATGTTTGTAGTTGTTATTTAGGTGAACAATGTATTTATAAATTGATCAATTACTTTGATTGTCCCAAAGAAGTATGACAAGTTTCAAATCTGTGTAGATTATCATGAGCTAAATAAAGAAACACATAAATACCATTTTTCTTTACCATTTATTGGCCAAATATGGCATAAACTATCAGGGAATTTTTTTCTTCTTTCCTTGATGGTTTTAGTAGGTATAATCATATTCAGATCTATGTAGAGGACTAGGAGAAGAGGCTCTTCACCTGACCAAGGAGCACATTCACATATCTTGTTCTTCCATTTGCCGCTGTAATGCACATGATAACTTCCAACGAGAAATATTAAGCATATTTTCTTATTTTATTAATGATAACATTAAAATTCATATGGATGATTCCACATCATATGAGACTGAGTTTAATCAAGCATTATTTAATTTTTATGGCTACATCTCAAGCAAGCTATTTATGAGAAGGAAATGTTGGCAATACTACATGCACTTAAGAAATGGCGACCTTACCTAATGGAAATACACTTCAAGGTAAAAATGGATCATGATAGTCTTAAATGTTTTTTAGAACAAAGATTATCTTTAGAAGAACAGAAAAAATGGGTCACAGATATGTTGGGTTATGACTTTGAAATCATCTACAAAAAAGGGAAGAAAAATGTTGTTGCATATGCACTCTCAAGAAAAGATGAGGATGTGGAAGCATTGTTTTGTGCTATTTCCATTATCCAACTAGATTGAATAATGGAAATAGCACGAAACAATGCTTCCACATCCTCATCCTTTCTTGAGAGTGCATATGCAACAACATTTTTCTTCCCTTTTTTGTAGATGATTTCAAAGTCATAACCCAACATATCTGTGACCCATTTTTTCTGTTCTTCTAAAGATAATCTTTGTTCTAAAAAGCATTTAAGACTATCATGATCCATTTTTACCTTGAAGTGTCTTTCCATTAGGTAAGGTCACCAATTCTTAAGTGCATGTAGTATTTCCAACATTTCCTTCTCATAAATAGCTTGCTTGAGATGTAGCCGTAAAAATACCCAATCACCTACATCAAAACTTCTTTCACTGTGATGTTGATTTTCCTGTTGTTTCATTCGATTTTGCACCAAAGTGGCGTTATCGTTTAAAAGTTCGAGAACTTGTTGTTTGTGGAGCTATAAAAAGGGTCTCTTTCACCTCTAATTACCTCACATTAGTTGTCAATCCAAGAATGTTTTGTTATTTCAAAGAGTGTCTTAGTCTGAGGCTGCCATTTGTCAGAGTAATGCTAGTAGTACAGTGTTCAGAAATACAAGAGTAAATGGATGCTTGTTTACAATAAACTACTTCAAAAGATTAAAATACTCATTCAGAAAAATAAGCAAGTTATCAGTCAAGGGTTCAGTAGCAGTAACTCATCCCTTTGTAAACTGGTGGAACTAAGGTAAATCAAAGAACAGATCATGGATCTACAAGCTAGACAGTAAATGTCAGTGCTCACTACAGCCCTGGATCGTTCTTCACACCAAAATAACAAAGAACCACAAATAGAACGGTAAGTAAGAAATGGAACAAAAAATCTGAAATGGAACAACAAACCTGAAATAGAACAACAAATCTGAAATATAACAGCGAACAGGAAACTGTAACAGCAACTAAGTCTAGAAAGCAGTAACACCTTAGTCTACAAGATCAAATGCATGAATCGTGATCTACAGGAATTGAATGGAAATCCCTCACTCTTAAGGACGAATTGAACAACACACCAAAATGGAACAACACTGATTAATGATAAATTATAGAAAAGTACTTCAAAACCATATATGCACATGGCACACCTTAATAGTAACCTGATCTCGGTAAACTAGTTATCACTCTTAGTTATAAAAGATTACGACTTCATTTCAGAATGGAAAAACAATGTCTATAGATCCACAATCGCAAAGAACATAATCGCTAAGATGAATTCCATAATACCAATGAATAAGTGCACGACACAAAGGCTCTGTAATTGAACAACAGCAATATTCTGTAAAGACTGACAGTATTATATCAACACTTAGAAGAATAGTGATACATTGCAGAGTCAATGCAATAGTTCTGTCTCAGTAAAGTAAACATAACAAAGCATGTGATGTAAACTAACAATTCACATCAGATTACCGAATCACGCTGATAAGAAAACCACGCATAAACCAAACGTAATAATACAGGAGCAAGTGTCCTCCAGGGTTGGGCCCTTAGCCTCCAGGGGTACACTGCTTGAAATTATTCCAGACTCAGAGATGAAATAGTAACCAAGTTTGTATTAATGCATAAAGCGAAATTACAATAGATCGGTTCTTAACGAGACCCGATGATCAAAGTTTTGATCTTAAAGGAAATTACATAAAACATAACCAGCTCCCTCGAGCTAAGAGTGCCACCCCTTTTATAAGGGTGAAGGCGGAGATATCTAAGTGCAGAAATAGATAAAACAGTGATCCCTCAAGATCAAGGATCCTAAGGGATTCGTCGAACCGTTAGTCCTCAGTCATCTCTTTCCTTTCCTGCGCCGAGCCGATATCTCCACTTCCTTTCCAGGGCTGATTCGCTTTGATTTTCTTTGCCTTGTTTGCATACGGTTCCCCGTCAAAGGGACAGTAGTTAACCCGTCCTTTTCCTTTCCTTTGGAACGGAAAATTCTCGTTTTTCCTCCTTCCTGCATAAGGAAATGAAAATTGTCAGTGTTTTCGTCTTGCATATTAATCTCACATGTTTTATTACAATTCCTTATCATTTTTTGAGTTCATGATGCAAAAAGGTTTGTAAGTTCTAATGAAAAGATGCTGAAATAATTACCAAAAACATACCTTCTTTAGTACTCCACACACCCCCCTACTTACCCTTTTTCATGCCCTCATGAAAACATTGTAGTTGACATGTAAGGCAGTGAGTGAGTAGGCTGGAGATGGAATCTCATGTGAAGGCCTATAGCCATGATGCATAACTAGGTGTCAAAGAAATGGCCTGTCTGACCCTCAGGCATCTCATAAAGGGCTTGGTACCCAGGTGCAGGGCGCCAAATAATTGGACTCCAGAACCTATATCCTAACCAGGATGGCCCTGCCCTCAAAGTGACTTCGCCATAGAGGTGCAAGCGGTTGACAACTAATTTAAAATTTTCATACTTAAATGGTTCCCTGAGCTGGATGTTCGAATTAGAGATTTGATACTGAAATTTAGCCGCATCAATGGCAAGGTCTTTGATAGAGAAAAAGTATTCTAATCCCTGTCGAATGATTACCTCATGCATGGGTCCTAATGCTTCAATTACACCCAGAGTCTTCATGAGGTTTCTATGTTTTCTCCAAAACTGTACTGAATCCCTAGGCTCAACTCTTATCCACAAATCTAATCTGTTTTCTTGCCTTTGGAAAGCGTTATAGGCTTTAAGCCATTTAATTTGATTAACCCCAAATGAAATAAATTCTTGTAATTGGATATCCCCAACAAAAGGGCCAGGGTTCAGCTCGGTCTCCTAGCCTAATACAAGGTTATGCAAATAAAACTCACACAGTAGTCTCTGAACTTTTACCCCGTAGTGTTTACAGCAGTTTATAAAATCATCGAGGGTATTAATTTGTATGGGAGCACCTGCTTTAACAGCCTTTATTTTCAATTGCAAATATCGTTCCATTAAAAACAAGGCATAATTCTTAGCAGGGGCTCTACATGCTAGGACGTCATTGTATAAGGAACATAAGGTATCCATCTGCTTGATAACTATATCTAATCTACGAGTTACCTTGGTGACTTTTTCTTCTTCCCTTCGCCACCCTTCAAAGGCCTGGCTTTCGGATAGATTAACATTCCTAAGCTGCTGCTGTAGCTCTTCATACTTTTCTTGAGGGACCGTTTGCTCTCTAAGATTTTCTGCTGCATTCTGAGCTTGCTTCAAACCCTTTCGTAGGGTTACCATTTTTGGATCTCTTTTCCATGCGGTAGTGGAGGCTGGGAGTTTTACCTGAATTTTCCTATTGCATTGTTTTGAGTTCATGACTCTGATCACTCCCGAAGGTGGTGTCTCCATCTGAATTTCCTTATAGCGGGTCAACATCTCATCCATTTCTATTTTAACCTGGATATCAGTCCATTGCTGTTCCTTTTCAATTGGAATAGCAATCTGCTCCCCAGCATCATTTGGAACAGTAGCCTGGTTTTCGACAAGGTTTTGAATAGTAGGATGGACTTTGGTCCTCTGCCCCTTTGTCTTGAAGGGTTTTGCTGGAGTGGTTACATTTTTCCTTCTCGGAGTCCTTTTTACCCTTTGCCTTGCTTTTAGAATCCTAATCTGCTGGTGGAGCTAGACTATTATATTCAGTAATCTCTGTTGTTCCTTTCGCAATTCTTTAATTTCCAGAATTTCCTTAAAAGGAACAATAGGTTGTCCACTCGGCCTGGACTTTGACTAACTTCCTGATTTTCTCTCTGGGGTGCTTCTTTGTTGTTCTGCTTTGGCTGCTCCAGGGCAAGAACCCTAACTGGTTCTATTATTTCTTGGGTGACCTCCTTTTCTACTCCCGTTTCCTCTGAAATTTCTTCTGGTGTCTTCTGGCTAGGAACGGGTTGTTCCTGTTCTGCATCTCCTGTCATGTTTTCATCATGAATGGGCAGATTCTCTTCTTCTGCCTCCTTTGCATGTGATTCTTCAGGTGCATTTTCCTCTTGAGCAAAGTGTTCTTTTGGTTCCTCTTCATCATGGAGGTCTGTTGGGCTGGAAGATTGGCCATATTCACCCATATTGGCCAAAACTTTGGCCAATTCATCTTCTCCCAATGGGTCCTGCAATGGGCTACCTTCCTGCTGTTCCATTTCCTCCTCCTACTCAAATTGCTCGGTTTCTTCTTCTTTTTCTCCTTCTTCTTCAGATTGCTCGTCTTCTTCTTCTTCTTGCACTCCTTTCTCATCGTCTTCCCCTTCTAATCGTGGGGGTTGCTCATCTTCTATTTCTACTGGCTGGCTGGTGTTTCCTTGGGGCTTCTCCAGCCTCCCTCATAGCCGTGCTAGCCAGACCGATTTCCTGCGTTTTTCTGGACGCTCGGGTGTACTGGTGGCATGTTTACGTTTCGGGGATGGTGCGGTCAATTTTCCTTCTATTATGGCAATTAGCTCTTCCCAGCTGCTTTGCTGGTGGGTAAGGCTATGGCTGACTATTAACCGTATCAACCCATGATGACTAACAACTGATTCTACATGTTGTGCCTTTTTTATGCTCCATGCAACATCATGCAGTAATGAATTCAAAAATGCAGGTAAATTTACAGAGCATTTTTGCTTTAGTACAGCTAAGAGTTTAAGATGTCGTGGTCTTACCACGTCTTTTCTTCCTTCACAGGTGATGTATCTTTGAATGGTCTTTGCCAATTCCACCCACAGTTCTCCTAATGCTGCTGGCAGAACCCCCTTTCCTCTAATTGTCAGGTTCTGGCCTTCGTCCTGGAAGGTTTCTATAATCTTCTGCAATCTCTCCTTCTTTAGCGTCCATATAGGCCCAGTGGCTGGCAGTCCCGAGACCTCCACGATTATGTCAACGGTGACTGCTATGTGTCTCCCCCTCACTGTGGAGTGATCCTCTATCAAGTTCTGCAGGAATTCAATTGTCACAGTCTCGTTAGACTCCTGCAAGCAGTTGAAATAAGTTAGCCACCCGGCTCTTGCCAGGATTTCCCGTGCAGCATCAGAGACTGTTAACACCAGTGGTTCTCTCCGAATCGATCTCCCTCCCATGTTTATGGTTTTTCTTTCAAATCTCAGAATTTTGACAATGGAATGGTAGTTGTTCACGGTGTTAGAAACACAGAGAGGCCGACGGACGCGAGAATTGCTCAAAATCTAATGCTGCAGGATATACAATGGAAATGGCTTAGGAACAACAAGTCATGGAAAAAAATAAAAATAGTATACCATTGAGCCATGCTATTCCCAAGTACGCAGTTTCCCGAATAGCGGTCTGACACGTCATCCAAGGAATGATGAGGTTAACCTCCCCCCCCCGCAATGTAATAGGTCGTCCCGGCCGTCAAATAAAGGAGCGGCATGACGGTCTTTTCTGAAGCAGAGTCATAAAGGAACAGTGTATGGAAATATGCCATGTTTATACAAGTAGCAGATTACCGCAATCGAGGCATCAAGTTGGATCGCTTAATACGTAAGACACTGCTGTGATATGATGCGAGGCTGGGAGGATAGGACATCTGCCGTACATTCCGAGTCTCATGCGGTCATTATCAACTGCTCTGCCATGATTGGTGATAATAGATTTACATGCGTTGTATGGTTCGGAAAATAATATGCATTTGTCTTATGTGATTGATTACTAAGGCATAAGAAATAGAAGGGTGGTAATAACTACCTATTGGTGTAAATAATGTGACTTCAATACCATTAACAATGCTCTGCTGTAGATAGGTGTCCATAACCTTGGCAGAGTTGTTTATTTCACCCATGGAACCATGATCCTTTGTGTATGCTTAGGAAGTGATGTGTGATGTTAAAATGTAGGCCATTATGCTGGCTTGATGGCCAGTTAGCCATAATGCCATTCACGAGGAAGGAGCGAAAGGTGGGCAGGCCGGCTCGTGATGAGACCTCCTGTTCCAAGGGTTCTTTATTTGATATACCTTTTGGACCATATCCCTGGTGTGGTGGCCATAGTGGGAATGCCACTTCGCTTTCTTCCTCATGATCATGGTAGGCTGGCTCTTGGTGAGACCCCCTATCCTGCATTTGACAACTTTATATAAACAAGTCAGTTTGCTATTTTTTCTCTTCTTTTTTCTTTTTCATAAAGTACTATCCTATTTATACACAAAGGGTGGTTCAACACTCCTTAAGAGTGGGAATGGTGGAAGAAGACTTAACATCTCAATAGGAAGATATATACCCTTTGCTCTTATTCCTAAATAATAATCAAAGATGATTTAAAAGGAACCAACATGATAAAGATAACCATTCAGAGCAGCGTTAGTGAAGCAATGACAGCAAAAGATAATAGGTAAGTGTGTCCTTCCCTCTGTCCTTTTACCATTTCAGAGCAATTTCTTATAAAAATAATGATTTTATAATTTACCTGATTTCAGTATGTTGTGATTTTGTATCCATTGCATAAGTGCATAGCTATATTCCAAAAGACTTGAAAGAACAAGAACAGTAAGCATCCTTAATTTAAAATAGCAAGAGGAACAAGCATAAGTAAAAGGAATACGAGGATGTTGCTACTTCAAAGAGGAAGAGAAAAATAATACAAGTGGTGTTCCTTTTAGAAAAAGGAACAGAAAAGATCAAAAACACTGTTCCTTTGGAAAAGGAACAACAAAACACACAAATGTCATTCCTTCAGAAAAGGAATAGCAAAAATCGAAAATGTTGTTCCTTTGGAAAAGGAACAGCAAGACACACAAGTGTCGTTCCTTTGGAAAAGGAACAACAAAAATCAAAACTGTTTTTCCTTTGGAAAAGGAACAGCAAAACACACAAATGTCGTTCCTTTGGAAAAGGAACAACAAAAATCGAAAATGTTGTTCCTTTGGAAAAGGAATAGCAAGGCACACAAATGTCGTTCCTTTTGGAAAAGGAACAGCAAAAAGCAAAAGTGCTGCTCCTTTGGAAAAGGAACAGCAAGACATGCGAGTGTCATTCCTTTGGAAAAGGAACAACAAAAAGAAAAAGTGTTGTTCCTTTGGAAAATGAACAACAAAAATCGAACAGCAAAAGGCAAAAATAAAGAAAAAGAACAAGTTTAAATCAAAATGACGGTCAATCCAATAGGTGCTATTTTTTTGAAAAAGGAACATCAGAACGAAAAATGTTGTCCCTTTGAGAAAAGGAACAAAGAAAAATAATAACATTGTTGCTGGTTCGAAAAGTAACGACAAAGCATTTGATTCAAAAATATGTACAAAAACAAAAGAAATTATGTACAAAACTGTGAAAAGAGATAAATTACTTAATGAATCTCAGGTGAGGAAGACTTCTCTCCCTCCCCCAAAATTTCCATATCAGAGTCTTGGCGTAGCTGCCGGTAGAAGAACTCCCGAGTGAGTGGTTTGCGATAAAGGCAAACTTGGTGGCCATTGCCTTGAAGGCATATCCAGAACCGTCAATAGTGATTATAGTAAGAGTACCATTGTCATGTACCTTCTGGATTTTGTATGGTCCCAACCAACGAGTCTGGAGTTTCCCGGGAAAGTCCTGAAACCTGGAATTGTAAAAAAGTGCTCAGTCTCCTTCGTGGAAGACTTTATTTTTAATGAGAGCATCATGCCATTTAGCTCGCTGCTGTTGGATAATTGCAGTATTTTGCAGTGCAGAGAGCCTAATTTCATCGAGCTCATTGATCTGCTGCAATCAATTAATCTGTGCCTCCGTTAAATCTAAGCCAACTTCCTGTGTTGTTCGCAGTGTTTGGATTTCGAATTCTAGGGGAAAATGGGTTTCTTTCCAAACACTAATTGATAAGGTGAGTAACCAGTGGTACTTCTCCATGTTGTTCTATAAGCCCACAGTGCCTCTGGTAGTCTGGCACCCCAATCACATCTATGTGACGCGATTGTTTTTGTTAGGATTGCTTCTATTATTTTATTGCTGCTTTCTACCTAACCATTTGCCTGTGGGTGCTATGGAGTAGTGATTTTGTGCTGGACATGATAGTTTTTGAGTGTTGCAGCTATTTTGTTCCCAGCAAATTGTGGTCCGCCGTCTGTAATTATATCTCTTGGAAGGCCATAACGCATAAATATATGGAACAAGAACTGTATGACAGAATCTTTTGTAACTCTCGGCAACGCCTCTGCCTCAACCCATTTGGTGACATATTTTGTTGCCACCAAGATATATGTTTTCTGATTCGAGGGTGGGTTAATTTGTCCGACGAAATCAAGGGCCCATTGTTCGAATGGTTCAATGACTAACTGTGGGTTCAAGGGCATCTCATCGGACTAACCAGGGCGTCCTGCTCTCTGGCAACTGTCACAATCTTGGACGAATTTCTTTGCATCTTTGAAAATTGTAGGCCAATAATACCCTATTTGCAGGACCTTATGTCCAGTTCTGCAATCGATGAAATGTCTGCCACATGGTCCATCATAGCAGGGTTTTAAAATGTCAAATATTTCATCCTCTCGAACGCATCTTCTGATATGCATGTCTGCCCCTGTGTGGAACAGATAGCCTCCAACCCACGAGAATTGAGCACTCTTCTGAACAATCTGTTTCTGCTCATTAGGGGTTATATGTTTCGGTAGCTTACCTACTGCTAGGTAATTGGCAACATCAGCATACTAGGGTGTTTGAATAGCAACAGCAAATAGATGCTCGTTCCGGAAATTGATCTTCAACTGATGTTGCATCGATTGGCTTGGGCATTCTTGAGAGAAAATCGGCTATAGGATTTTCTTTTCCAGCTCGATCCTTGATTGTAATATCGAATTCCTGCAATAAAATCAGCCATCTAGTTATTTCACCTTTTGTGATAGGCTTGTTTGCTAAATATTTGATGGCAAAATGATCTGTATACAAGATAACAGGGTATCCAGTAATGTAATGTCTAAATTTATTGACAGCATGTATTACAGCTAAAAATTCTTTCTCAGTAACACTATAATTTAATTCAGCCAGGGATAAATTTTTGCTAATATAATAAATTGCATATGTATTTTTATCTTCTTCCTGCCCAAGGACTGCTCCAATGGCTGTATCTGAGGCATCAGATGATATCTGAAATGGCAAATCCCAATTTGGTCCTCGAAGGACTGGGGCTGTGGACACAAGCTTCTTTAGATCCTGGAAAGCACGTTCACATTTTCTGTCCAAAAAAAATCAACGTTACCAGTTAGTGCATACAGAGGTGCAGAAATATGCGAAAAATGTTCTATAAACCTCCTATAATAACCAGAAAATCTAAGAAAACTACGTACCTCCATTTGAGTGGTAGGAGTGGGAATAAGAAAAATTATTTGGATTTTGGCTGGGTCTACTTGAATGCCAACTGCTGAAATATAGTGTCTGAGAATAAGTCCTTCAGTCATCATCATATAGCATTTTTCATGGCTTAAACAAAGCCTGGTAGCAATGCAGCATTGTAGGACCTTTTCCAGTGTATCCAATGCTGGATCAAAATTGTATCCATACGGTGTAAAGTCATCCATGTATACTTCAAGTCCTTCATTTATTAAGTCTGCAAAAATGTTGAGGATAACCCTTTGGAACGTGGCAGGAGCATTGCATAAGCCAAAAGGTAGAACTCTGTAGGCAAATGTTCCCCAAGGACAAGTAAAAGTGGTTTTGTCTTGGTCTTCAGGGGCAATCTGGATCTAATTGTATCCACTGAAGCCATCCAGGAAAGAAAATAATTTCTTTCATGCCAAAGTGTCTGATACTTGGTCAATGAATGGGAGAGGGAAGTGGTATTTTTGTGTTGCTTTATTTAGTTCTCTGTAGTCCACACAAATTCTCCATTTCCCATTCTTTTTTGGTACCACCATAAGCGGAGAGACCCATTTACTATCGGAGATAGGATAGATGAAGTTGACATCTAAAATTTTTTGAAGTTCAGCTTTTACCACATCTTTTAGATGAGGATTAAGTCTCCTTTGAGGCTGGAGAACAGGTCTCGCATCTTTTTCTATGTAAATGTGGTGGGTACATAATTGAGGGTTGATTCCTTTCATATCAGGATAGTCCCATGTAAATGCTTCTTTATATTTCCTCAACAGATGGATGAGCTTCGTTTCTTGTTCGGAGGTGAGGTTGGCATTAATGTTTAAGGTTTTTCCTGGTTCAATTTCCACAATTTTACTATTTGCAACAGAGGTAACAGGTATCATTTGATCATGTGTATCTTTAAGAGGATCTTCTTCTAATTCGTTGTCGAATGCTGCCTCTATCATGTGACACTGTGTGCAGGATCTGGATTCAGTTTGACTAATAAATTTATTAATGGCATCGCCCTTTATCTGATCTTTAAAATCAAGTGCCTCTTGTATAGTTAATGGAGATCTAATATTGTCAGTAAGGTATGATACAGGGTGCTTATTAGTTTTGATCATTGTGACACTTGGCTATGCTGGAGGATATAAGGCTAAGTTCTTGATATTCGCTCCCCTTGTTATGGTCATATTGCCTTGTCGGCAGCCAATATAGGCATCGGCGGTTGCAAGCCAAGGTCTACCTAAAATCAATGCGTGTCCATCAAGTCGGATTTTGGGATTTATTACTAGAAAATTAGTCGTATATTCCCAGGAGTCAATAGATACCATGACATCATGTAGCGTGCCCTCTGGCCTAACCACAGATCGGTCAGCCAGCTCTAACAAGGTAGAGGTGGGTTCTACAGATGTAATGCCTAGCTTTTGGCAAGTAGTAGTTGTTAATATGTTGATTGCAGCTCCTAAATCAACTAAGGCATTAGGGAAGGTTTGACCATAAATTTGTACGGTGACTATTGGATTTCCTGGGTCTTTGTATTTAATGGGCGTTTCCTTTCTTGATAATAAGTCAGATAGAGTGCCAACTACTTGGACTCTTGGATTGTTTGCTGCATTCCTCCTTGGTTTCTTTACACACAATTCTTTGATAGTCTTTGCATATATCGGAATGTCTTGAATGGCTTGGAGGAATGGAATTTTTATGTACAAATTTTGTAATTCTCCCAGAATGTCAAAATCAGGATATTGTGTAGGTCGAGGTATGATTAATCATTCTGGGAATGGGGGAGAGGATGTGGTTGTTTGGTTATGAGTTTGTTGTTTGTTCACATCCTCTTCTTGTGACAGATGTTCTCTGGGTAACTAATTTTCAACATGGGCTGTCCTTTCTCCCTCAGTTTCAATAATACGCCTAGATCTTAACTGAAGATCATTACACTCCCTCAGTTCAGCTCCTATTTCTGATGTTTCTATTATTTGGACAGATTGGACCGGTCTGTTTTTTGGGTTGGGGTTGGGTTGGGCTGGGAGTTGTGGTCTTAGATTAGACTGGGGATTTTGTTGCAGGGCTGGCAGTGTAGGTTGAAGGAGCGACATGGTTCCTACTAGCTGATGCATCGGTCTTTGGCAGTTTGTCTGCCAGGCTTAACTTTGTGAAGTAGGCAGAGTCCATTGTGGTGGGTATGCGTTACTTTGCCAATATCGTGGAGTATCGGGAAAATTTGGCCAACCAGATGGGCTTGCCTGATTTAGCCACGGAGTTGATGAAGGAAATGGCTGAGGTGACCACTTTGGGGGGGGGGGGGGGTTGGGATTGGCTTTGCCACATATTATATTGTTGAGCATTATACTTCAGAGACGAAAAAGAAGATGTCGGGTCTAAAAACATACCAGATTGTCGCAGCTGCCACTGACGGCACTAGTTGAGCAAATATACCAGTTCTGGCTCTTCTTTTACTTCCTTATATACTTCTTTTAATCGGGAAGTGAGGGACAGCTTTCCATAAGGTGATCTTTTGTGTAGATGGTGCATGTTCAGACTGCATCTAGTAGACACTCCTTATGGCTATGTTTCTTCCTACAGCGGGGACAGAAGATTGCCAAATTCTGTTCTGCCTCCATTTGCTTCTACTTGGCTTGCATAACATCAAGTTGTGTAGTTAGCATCCCTAGTATATCAATTTTAAAATTTTCCAATAGATTTCAAATTTCTGCACACGTTACTCTTGTCGAAATTTTATTATCTCTTACAAACTGATCATGTTATGTCAGTTTCAGTCTTGTGCTGCCCCTTGATTTCCTGATACATAAGTCAATAATGTTAGCAAAATTTTCCTGATAAATATCTCATTTTCCCATAATATTTAATGTTTTGATCCATTGTTCCTTCATGCCCCTAATTAATGTTGTTTTTAACACATTATCAGGTAAAGGTAGTGATGCATAAGGAGACCTTTGAAGATTATACTGAAAACGTTCCACATACTCCTCTAATTTTTCATTTGGTCTAGCTACCATCTGGAATATTTCATCCTTCAGTTCTCTAGACCTGCAATAGTCCTGATATTTCTTTAGAAAATATTCTTTCATTTGATCCCAATTATTTATAACCCCGCCACCTAATCCCATAAACCATATTAAGGCAGCCCCTTTTAATGTAGAGGGAAATAATTTTAGTTTATGGGGGTGGGTGGTGTAATCATATCCCCTACATAGCACATCAAACTCAAATAGAAATGCATCCAGATCTTCTGATTATTGACCGTGGAATGTAGGGATATGTTGAAGAGGGATTGCTTTCATGGGCGCATTTGCTGCAATATCCACTATGGGGTATTGCAATGTAGAGGTTTGGGTGTTTGGCTGGTTTTGAGCCATTTGGTCGAATATATGCCAATAGCCTTCTGGGATATCTAGGAGGGTATTCCTAGGTTGAGAAGGAATGGCTTTAACATGATTGGTTTTAATAACACTTCCTCTATCTGGGATAATGAGAGTACCTAATGTCTGAGGAGATTGAGTTTCTTCAACAATGATTTTTGTAGCACTTCCCTTGTTTGGGCTGTTTAATGGCTGAGTTGTTCCAATATGAGACCTTGGTTCCTCAGTTTCCCCTGTTTCTCCTTCTCCTTCACAAAGATTGCTGAAATTCCTTTCTTGCAATAGTTCTGGAATAGAATTTTCAATTTCTTGAAAGTCCTGCTCTTCAGTTTGACTATGCATCTCAACAAAGGCTACAGATGGTGATCCTGTGGCCTAAAGGGAACTAGTAGGCTGTCTAGAAATAACTTTTCTGGGTCTTACTGAAGGCTAAGATTCTTCTTTCTTGATGATTTCGTCTATGAAGGTTGATCGGCCAAGGGTCACTGGCCCCTTAGCTTTTTCTGGCTTGGGTAGAGGTTTGGAATTGTTTTCTGGCTTTTTCTGCTTAGTCATGCACACCAATCAACTACTGGATTCTACCCAAACAAAACAACAACAAATCTATAGGAAAGCGGGTAGGGGAGCAGGGTTGTTACATGCTTCACACGTAGGTTCTTACCTACCATTTTCAAAACCCAGTTCTTCCCTAACATGTTCGTACACTACTCTGAAAAAAGAACAAATGGCTACACTCTTTCCCTAGCAATGACACCAAAATGTGGAGCTATAAAAAGGGTCTCTTTCACCTCTAATTACCTCACATTAGTTGTCAATCCAGGAACATTTTATTATTTTAAAGAGTGTCTTAGTCTGAGGTTGTCATTTGTCAGGGTAATGCTAGTAGTACAGTGTTCAGAAATACAAGAGTAAACAGATGCTTGTTTACAGTAAACTACTTCAAAACATTAAACTACTCATTCAGAAAACTATGCAAGTTATCGGTCAAGGGTTCAGTAGCAGTAACTCATCCCTTTGTAAACTGATGGAACTAAGGTAAATCAGAGAACAGATCGTGGATCTACGAGCCATGCAGTAAATGTCAGTGCTCACTACAGCCTTGGATCATTTTTCACACCAAAATAACAAAGAACAGGAAATAGAACGACAAGTAAGAAATGGAACATCGAAATAAGAAATGGAAGAACAAATATGAAATGGAACAACAAACCTGAAATAGAACAACAAATCTGAAATAGAACAGCAAATAGGAAACTGTAACAGAAACTAAGTCTAGCAAGCAGTAACACCTTAGTCTACAAGATCAAATGCATGAATCGTGATCTACAGGAATTGAATGGCAATCCTTCACTCTTAAGGACGAATTGAACAACACACCAAAATGGAACAGCACTGATTAATGATAAATTATAGAACAGTACTTCAAAACCATATATGCACACGACACACCTTAATAGTAACCTGATCTCGGTAAACCAGTTATCACTCTTAGTTATAAAAGATTACGACTGCATTTCAAAATGGAACAACAATGTCTATAGATCCACAATCGCAAAGAACATAATCGCTAAGATGAATTCTGTAATACCAATGAATAAGTGCACGGCACAGAGGCTCTGTAATTGAACAACAACAATATTCTATAAAGACTGATAGTATTATATCAACACTTAGAAGAACAGTGATACATTGCAGAGTCAATGCAATAGTTCTGTCTCAGTAAAGTAAACATAACAAAGCATGTGATGTAAACTAACAAAACACATAAGATTTCCAAATCACGCTGATAAGCAAACCACACATAAACCAAACGTAATAATACACCTGAGCAAGTGTCCTCCAGGGCCGGGCCCTTAGCCTCAAGGGGTACACCGCTTGAAGTTATTCCAGACTCAGAGATGAAATAGTAACCAAGTTTGTATTAATGCATAAAGCGAAATTACAATAGATCGGTTCTTAATGAGACTCAATGATCAAAGTTTTGATCTTAAAGGAAATTACATAAAACATAACCAACTCCCTCGAGCTAACAGTTCTGCCCCTTTTATAAGGGTGAAGGCAGAGATATCCAAGTGCAGAAATAGATAAAACAGTGATCCCTCAGGATCCTGAGGGATTCACCGAGCCGTTAGTCCTCAGTCATCTCTTTCCTTTCCTATGCCAAGCCTATATCTCCACTTCCTTTCTAAGGCTGATTCGCTTTGATTTGCTTTGCCTTGTTTGCATACGGTCTCCCGTCAAAGGGACAACAGTTAACCCCCGTCCTTGTCCTTTCCTTTGGAATGACAAATTCTCGTTTTTCCTCCTTCCTGCATAAGGAAATGACAATTGTCACTGTTTTCGTCTTGCATATTAATCTCACATGTTTTATTACAATTCCTTATCGTTTTCTGAGTTCATGATGAAAAAAGGTTTGTAAGTTCTAATGAAAGGATGCTGAAATAATTACCAAAAACATACATTCTTTAGTACTCCACACATTGGATAATGGAAATAGCACAAAACAATGCTTCCACATCCTCATCCTTTCTTGAGAGTGCATATGCAACAACATTTTTCTTCTCTTTTTTGTAGATGATTTCAAATTCATAACCCAACATATTTGTGACCCATTTTTTCTGTTCTTCTAAAGATAATCTTTGTTCTAAAAAGCATTTAAGACTATCATGATCCATTTTTACCTTGAAGTGTCTTTCCATTAGGTAAGGTCACCAATTCTTAAGTGCATGTACTATTGCTAACATTTCCTTCTCATAAATAGCTTGCTTGAGATGTAGCCATAAAAATACCCAATCACCTACATCAAAACTTCTTTCACTGCGATGTTGATTTTCCTATTGTTTCATTCGATTTTGCACCAGAGTGGCATTATCTTTTAAAAGTTGGAGAACTTGTTGTTGATGCTCGATGTGATATTTCACTTCTTGAATATTTTTCTTCTTGATATGTCCTTCTATCTTGAGAGTTTGAGGAGTGGCAATTTCTTCCAATGCATTACAAGATATGGTCAAATTCATTTCTTGATGCTCGATGTGATCTTTCACTTCTTGAATATTTTTCTTCTTGATATGTCCTTCTATCTTGATAGTTTGAGGAGTGGTAATTCCGACCAATGCATTACAAGATATGGTCGGATTCATTTCTTCTTTCTTTGGGGTTGGTTCCTGGTGTATATCCTCTTCTTTTGAAGTTTCTTGATCCTTTTCTTCCTCCTCTTCATAATCAATGTAAAATAATTTCTTCTCAGCACACTTATGACCTTTAATGTATTTGTTATCACAATTGTAACAAAGTCCTTTTGCTCGTTTTTCTTCCAATTTTTATGGTGGCACCCTTGTAGGTTGTGGAAGGCTAGGAGAAACAACACTTCCATATTTATAGTTTTGAGGGGTAGAATTCCTTGTTGCCATAATTTTTCTTTCCACTTTTCTTGCCAACCTGAATGCCTTCTCCAATGAATCGAGTTCCCAAAGACGAACCTCATGTTGAATGTTATCCTTTAAAGTCCCCATGGAGACATCAATCCTCTGCTTCTATGAAATATCATTTTCCCTTATATTCAATTTTTGTAAGTCCTCAATGTGCTCTGCCATTGAACACTTTTGTTTGAGATTTATCAATTGGCTAAAGAAGGTATTTCTCTTTGTATCCTCATAATATGCTATCATTTCCTCCGTGAAAATTGACCATGTAATAAGTGGTTTACGAGAACAAAGCCCTTTATACCATAAAAATTGATCTAGTTCTAAATATGAAGATGCAATACGTACCTTTCGTAACAATTTCACCTCAAGTAGATCAAAATATTGCTCCATTTGTAGTATCCAATTTACCAGATCCTTGCCATCAAACTTCCTCATATTTCCTTTTCTTGATTTTAGGAGCTTGATCTTGAACCAATTGTACCTATGTAATTTCGGATCTTCCAGTTCTGAAATCGTGACTTGTAGTATCCCTCTACGTCCTCTTTTCAATGCCACCAATCTGATCAAAATTGGATTCTCCAAGAAATCGTTAAGCGCAATCTCCCAAGATGACCTGATTATATACCTTTTCAAAAGGGTGAGCTTGTATGAAGGGCCACGTGTCTCTATTTTGCCTTTTGGATCTAAAACCTATATACAACAAACTACAATCCATTCTCTTGCTGTAACTTTTGAAGAAATTTCAATCTGATGCTCAGAGAGAAAGTTATGAAGATTTTTCCAGGGTCACCTTTTTGGAATGTAATTCGGGAGTCTGCAAAAACCCTAACATCCTCAGATTGTGTCCCTATAAATGTAGCGAGACAAGCTCTAAAATTCAGACCCAAACTTTAGAATGATTTCGGCTCAAATGGTTTTTAGTTGTAGCTTCTGAAACGTTGCATGAAAAAAGTAATAGCGAAAATTCTACGATGACCTGTTTGGAGCAGCGAAACCCTAGAATCCAAAACTCTTGTACCAGATGTTATGAAACCAGCTCACAAAAAGTTAGAAAAGATAAATGAACACCTTATAAATCAACCTCTTCTAGGGGGTAAACTCATTTACATTACACAAATAAACAATACTTGGATGATACAAATGACAAGACCTCCTTTCTATATATAGGAGTCTAAGGGGTCATATTATAATCAGAGCCGACACAACAATAATAATGTGAGGGCACAATAATAACAATATGGGGACTACATGGGCACAACAATATAATAAGTGGGTTGTACTAATAACTATAAGGGGTTACACTAGTAGTATAGGGACCTAACAAGGTAAAACATTCCAACATTGTATAATGGCTAATCTTGCATCAGGTACAAAAAAGTGCCACATGATGATGAAAAAAGGAATAGTTTGGGACATCTTGTCTCAACTACTGGTATTTAGGTTGAATCAGCTAAGGTTTAGGTAATATTGAGCCTTCTGCCTCCAAAAAACATAGAAAGAGGTACATGTATTTATGGGAGAAACTAGATTTTACCACCGTTTTATTGAAAATTATTCTAAAATTGGATCCCCTTTATATGTGTTACTATTGAAAGATGCATCATTCTTATGGACTAATGATTTTCAAGTTGCTTGTCAAAATTCAAAGACACTTGTGCCTATAGCTCTTGTGTTACATGGACCTAATTGGGAATTTCCATTCCATATTGCCTTAGACACTTCTCACATTATTGTAGGAACCATGTTGGTACAAGAGGAAGGAAAGAAGTCATATGCCATCTATTATGCTAGAAAAAATTCTTCACCATCAGAACTTAATTACAAAGTAACGGAAATTTTTTTCTTGCTGTCATATTCACATCTAGAAAATTCAAGCATTATATAACCATCTACCCTACCTTTGTGTGTTCAAAACTAGGGTCACTTCTCAGAGGGGGGGATGGACCAATAGTGATAGAAAATACACAACTTTAAAAATCTTTCACCAATATATTAAAAAAATCAATAACCTGACATATAAGCAGTAAATATGAACATACAACTTCATCAAGAATCAACACATAGGAGCATGTTGATGGTGTTAGACCCAACAACATTCAGGGGATATCTCTAGTATGAAGTCCCAACTAGACCTCACATATTTTTGTGTAGGACTCCCATATGGTATGATGGCCCAGTTGCCATTATCTTAAAGATATGCCTTAGCTCTTTCTTATCAGCACATGAGAGTGGTATAATTAGTCTTCAAACAATGGCGTTGGTGTGCCTGCTGAGTTCTTAGTGTAACTTGTGTCTAATTTTTTTCACTGCAGAGGGAGAGGGTGAGAGTGAGTCTCAAGTCAAAAGGGAATAGTCCCAACTCAGTTAGAGACACACAACATAGCAGGACATGCGCAGCTTCTGGAAGAGTAGTCCACACAAATGCGAACAAATAACATGTACAATACCCAGTGGAATAGTCCACATGAGTGCAACAGTCATTATAACAAGTTTACAAGGATGAATCTTTCGAGTGTCAGATGGACTAGTCCACACGGGCGAGACAACATTAAAAACTAATACAACACATTTCCAACAACATATGTACTAAAACAACCAAAATGGTTCAACTATCGTAGAGTAGGTTAAAGAAACATGTATTCTTACAAATGAATACAATACATGTGTGAAAACGTGTTGGCTTATTAGCAGGCTTCTGAATTAAGCAAAAGTCCCAAGACACATCCGTACACCATACATCACTAACCCTCATAACGAGGACTTTGAGCCACTACTTTCTACTGGAAGAAAAAAATACAAACTCTTAAGGCTATGTGGGAGGAGCCAAGGTGAAAATTATGTTGCATTTATAAATGAGGGGTATGTATAGCCAAGGGTGAACTTGACCCTTGTGACTCTTTGACCTCCCTCATGATTTTTTGGCTTACATGACTCTTCATTTGATGTCACTCTTCAACTTCGTATGTAGGTCTCTTGGACTTCCACGTTACATTACATTGATTACAGCAGTATGGCATGTAGTAGTGATGTGGCTGAGACAACTCATTACATGACTCAACATGATAGTGCTGGTATGCTGATGAGGATGGCGGTGTCCATGTTGAGCTGTAGTGATGTTAAATGATGAGTGTGTTCTTGGTGTCTCGTAGCTTCATCTCCACATGAAAAGGTGTGCAGAGTCTTCGATGCTCTTGGATTTCACTTGATGTTTCATGTGCATGTATCCCCTTTGCTGGTACTTGGCATGCTTCATGTGTTCAGCTGTTCATGAACAAGTTTGTTAGCATGCGTTCCTTATTCATCCCATTTGTCATCGCACCATGTCTCATCCATGTACCTATCTCTGCAATCACTCATGACGAGACACATCAAATCCAAAAATCCCCTAGTCTACCATGATGCATCATCTTTTGTTTTCAGTTGCAGGTGACCGGGAGAGAGGACAAGGCTCTGAAACTATACAAAGCACATTTCAGGCTGGGATGCAAGGCTCCGAGGCACTATCGGGAAAAATTGTGTAGAGGTCACTAAGAGGCTGGGTTGAGTAGTCCAAGAAAGTAGTGACATCTATAGGATCTAGCTCAGCTAGGAGGCAGAACTGTGCAATTTTTCCTGGGGAAGGCAATGCGGGCAGTAGGAGGCACTCACAGTGAAAATTGCGCATATTTTCGGAGGAGGTTTGGAACGGGTTGCGGGATCTTGCTAGACAAAACTACACATATCTGAGAGGAAATCATGCAGGACATGTCTACGTAGTTTCTAGGCTGAGCGGGGTTTCGGGAAGCTGGTGGAAATTCTAAGAAAATTGTGCAATTTTCAAGAGGAGTAGTAGGTCGGCCAAGAGGGGCACTGACTAACAAAACTGTGCAATTTTCAGAGACATTGCAACAATAGGAAGTAGGTTCCTATCCCTCTGGTCTGTGAAATTTATTTAGTTAGTGTAGGCTGGCAAGTTGGAAGCTTATGTGCAATGTTTTGGAGGAGTGAAGCCCGGGGTTGATTTCCTAGTAAAATTATACAGTTAACGAGTGGGAGGCTTGATGGACAGGCTTGTGGGAACCACAAATTGAGATAGATTCTTGGGAAAATTCTGTGTTGTTCTGACTGACATTCAGCTAGGTTGATTCTAGGATTGCGCAGTGAAAACTACCTAGGAGGTAGCCTCAAGCTTTGCATAATTATGGGAAACAATGCTTGGTCACTGAGGGCTGAGACTGCGCAGTGAAGCTCAGTGGAGGTCTAACTGATGGAGGGTGGTCTGATCAGTAGATATTCGGAAAAATGGTTAAGTGTTTGAGCGAGTGAACTCATATATACATGACCTTTCAAACACACTCTCAACCTGACTCGACGAAAAGATACCTCAAACCAACCAGACAACATGCAAAGTGTGATTTACTAAAGGGTGTGAGCGACAAGTGTGATGCTTGAGATAGATCGTTGAATAAAGGTGACAACACTTATGTGAAATTGCATACAAATTTATGTGTGAGTGTGACAGATTCTTATATAGCAAACACAACTTGTACACATGAAGACAAACCATGAGCATAACCAGAACAAGACTGCAAGCATGACATTGTAACCAACATGCTAAAAGATGATCGGTGAATGGTCAAGCAAAGAGGGTGTAAACCCTCGACATGAGCTCATGGGATGAGCCCGAGTGTTTGCAATCATGAAGGAAAAACTAAGGAAGGCTCTGAAATTGGATGCAGGAAAAAAATTTGGAGGGTGTTGCAGCTACTATAATAGAGCCATAACACATAAATCAATAATGTACAATGAGACGCAAATCATCCCTGACGGGGGGCATGTTGGGGGGTATTCCCCCAACTAGCTCCACTAGGGGGGTCCAACAGGGGTTGAAATTAATTCTTTGGAGCCCCACCTCTAGATGGTGTTCGGGGACAATGCACCTGAAGCAAAAAATTTGGATAAAACTTTCCTTGTAAAATATTGTAATTTTGTCATTAATATAGTCAATTCATTAGGCGAAAGGTATGACATTAGAAGTTATGTTAATTTAGGGTTTTTTTACTTAGAAGGAAACCCTTGGTTTATATGAGGTAATTTTATTGTGGCTAACCATGATTTTGTGTGAGAAAAAGAGAGGAGACCGTGTGAGAGTGTAGAGGAAGTTATAGCAAATTTTCTATAGGATGTATTCCTTTAGTTTGATAGATAATATAAAAGGAAGGACTGGTTATTTCTCCATGGATGTAGCCCAAATTGGGTGAACCACATCTAGTTGTGTCTCTCTTGTTTTATGATTTTCTATATTTTTTGTTTCTGCATTATTTTATGTGTTACATTGCTCTGTTATTTGATTTATAATATTTTATTATCATGAGGACTAGTTGTCTTATAACTGTAATGTGTTATGTCATGCCATGCATAGTTGAGTCAAGGTCTAAGCATTGAAGTGTCTATGTTTTAATCTTTCTTATGATGACCTTACATTGAGGATTGATACATGTGTAGGTTGATGCTGATTTTGTATCAAGAGAGTGTGGTTTGGGTTTGTATTTTAGATTATTCACTAATCCTAATGGCTACACAAGATGAAGTTGTCAAAACTTTTATGCCTAGAGGTTATGCTTCAGAAGTACGGTTGCATGGTTGTTGTTGTTGATTTTGGTTGCATCTATTGCTAATGATGCTATGTTGTGTTGCTTTCTCTTCACAATTGAAGTTTATGTTTTTGTATGTTATCAATATGGAGATGGATCTATGTTATGTGATTGATTGCAAGAGGGTGGCTAATGGTATATTATTGGACATTGTCATGTTTTTATGGAGAGATGCTACTACAAAAGATTTTTATAGCTTGACGATTTTAATGTTTATAACTCTTGATGATGCAATTCATTAGTCTTGAAATCTATTACTGATGACAACGATTGAGTGGTTGGATTTGTGAGGGTTGTTTGTACTCTTTTTGGTTTACATATGTTTATTCCTTGATGTTGAACATGGTTGCTACTACTAATAGTGAATTTGTAGTGATTAATGAGGGTTATCATATTTCAACGATGTATGGGCAATTGTATGTGTTGTTATAAGATTGTAATTTTAGCGTTATAGCCTTGTCTCATTATTGTTTATCATTTGGTTCATTGGTTGATTGGTCTTAGTGCTTACATTCATAGAAGAGAGAGTGATCATAGTGTTTTCATGCAGTGAAGAGAACCTTTAATATTATTGCATCCATGTCTGGGCTAATGGAGTCATTGTTGTAAATTTGTACTTATTATGATATAGAACTATAAATCAAATCATAGCCCTATAATTTCATGTAATTATTTGGTCATTGGTGATTATGGAGTCAATAGTTACTCTTGGAGTAGCCTCTTACATGTGGCAAGGAGGAAATGGTAGTGGTAGAAATGTTTTCATAACAACTCATATGAGATATTTGCAGCTCCTAGTACATCTTCAAGAGGAAAATATTCTGTGTCAAAATTCCAAGTTGTTAACATGATTGGTTTCTAATAAGATGTTTTTACAATCGAGTCATAGAATGTTGGTCCAATCTTCAGATTGTTACCCTTTTCCATTGATTTCAAAGGGGGAGAGAGAAAGAGGCAAATGATATGGTGTTCGTAGGAGGTTGCCATCAATGCAAAAGGGCGAGTATGTTGGCATGATGGAATGTTTGTTTGTTGGAATTGACATCAACCTACTTATGGTGGCCCTTATGATGATGATATTTTTTGTTGTACTAGAGATGAGTTAACATTGTATTGATGCAGAAGTACTTAGCCAACTAGGTTCTCGTGATCCATGCTAAGATTTTTGGTAATCTAGGCTCTCTTGATCCTAGCTAATGTAGATATGTTAGTGCCTTATGTTGGTTCTCTTAATTCTTTCATAGGATTTCAATAGTTTTGGACAAAATCTAAAGATATTCCAGTAGGTCTAACATGCCTTGGACATACTTGCAATTAAGGTTTTGGGTAGAAAAGGGGCTAAATTCAAGGTAACATAGGTAATAGAAGGGAATCATGCATTAGTAACTCAATTTTTGCATATGAAACCTATGTTACCCCTCCATCCAACACTTTTCCTAAAGGGAAAAGATGTGTTATCATCTATATGGTGAGAAAACGGAATACAACCTCTAGAAAACCAATGTTTTTCCTATGGTAATCGAGAGAAGGTTTGATGTAGTCATAATTGATCATTTACTTGGATTAATATAGTACATAATATTAGATTTATATATCTAAGGTTTGGCTAGAAGAGGTTGTTGATGGAGGAATGCATTCTCCTGTTAGTGAGAGGAAGAGGACAGGGCATTGTGTACCTAATTGTAGAGGTCATGACAAAGAGGTGTCTCATTTCAGTGATGTCTGCCTTATTAGATTGAAAATATCATGAAAGCAATTGTAGAGAGACAAAGTGCCAACAAATTATTATGATTGTAGGGAGATAGTGAGAATTATGCAGACTTGTAGCAGATCAAGTATAGGAAAATATTAATAGCTAATAGTTTCTTATTGTAGGTGGCATGTTTCAATGACTGTTCTACATGTTGATTGATAGTGGATAGTTTTTTTTTGAGTCTATGGTTGTTGTAGAAATGATTATGCTTATGATACTATTATATGTTTTCATGCCTAAGTCTTTTGTGAGAACTTTCAGTGAGGTGTATGATTTTGAGTATTCGCAACGAGGATTCATATCGTAAAATAATTTTGCATTTGTGATAGGGTAAAGTTGATTGGTATTATGATGATGTTTATGTATTGTTGAGGATGTGTTGTGGCCACCAACAACCCCCCTCCTTATTTAGTATTAGCAATAACACTATATAAGTGGGGACCCTTAGTAAAAAAAATTAAAAAAATCAATTAGTGCTTATATGTCACTCCTTAAGAAATATCGCATCGCACAAAGAATGATAGGACATTTTCTTGTGAGTCAAAATGATAAAATGGGAGATTGCAACGCGAACTCCATTGCATCACATGCATTAATAAACACTCACAATGGAAAACCTTAAAAATCGCCGATATGCGATATCGCATATCGCATCTGGCAAAATTGCATAAAAGACACATAATGATTAAACAATATTGCGATCCGCGATCTTGCGATATTGCGATAACGATCTTTGCGATGTTGTAATCAAATAACCTTGTGATAGCACAGCACGAGAAAACTGCGGTAATGCGATACAATGAAATGCGATATTGCGATGCAAATCGCAGAAACATTTCATCACAGATTTTCCTGGCTCAATATTCAAGAAAAAGTTTTTCCATGAAACAAGAACTGGTTATGGGCTTTAATGATAATTAATGAGTTATATGCCAGTCGTTAATGAAATATGGTTTTTTGTTGTTTGAAGAGCCAGTTCACGTAAGGTGGCACGTTTTTACATATCCGTAACATTTAAAGCTTTCCTGTCGTTATTTATTATCATTACTCTCTCCTCACTTGTGAACTGCAGGAACGAGGAACAAAAGTTACACAAAGCAATGTGCAGGAAGCTATGGGAAAAAGGGTGAAGCTCCAATGTCTAAAGAAAGAGAAAAGGCACCCTTACAAACAGGTACTGCATGCAACAAAGTCGCAGATTCACAGAATGCTGCGGAGCCCTCCATTACAGATCTTTCATTTTACAGCCATCGTTAAATGGGTACTGAGCGATGCTGATATCAGAGACAGACAATTTAATGCTCAGGGTCAAGAGCTCATGAAAGCATTATTTTTACAAATTTCGAGCTTTATACCCGGTAAAGAAAGAGGTGCAAAAGGCAAAAAATGCATCAGAGAAGCCCGGATCAAAGAACAGAGGCAGTTTCCGATGCACGATTAGCACCTAGCACTAATCGTGCATCGCTGAGAAAACTTGCTCAAGAAGGAAAGCTTCTAACTGCTCAGTCACCTGTAAGCCCAAAAATTGCAAAAAAGCAATGATAAAAACAAACTGGAAACAAAAAGCTAAAGAAAAGGCAGAAGCAATTCAAGGGTTAACTAAGTTGAACTTGGATTATTACTGGGCATACACAGTAAAACGACATAGTCAATGAAGTATATCATCAATTTTGCTGAAAAGGTGGTGCCAGCTCTTGCCAATTCTGTTTGCTTAGCTCAATCGAAAGCGGAAGACGGTCAGCCGACTCTACCCAAGAAAATATTGAATGATTGCCATATTAAGGAGTAAATGCAGAAATAGTTAGATATTAGATTTAATTTTTAGAAATATTTTTGCTTAGAAAAAGGATGGTCATTTAAACCGTATCCTGAATTTTTTTAAATAAGTTATTATTAGATTTAGTTAGTAGTATTTAAACCCTTCTCATGCATTTAGAGAAGGGTCCAGAAATTTATCAAAAACTTGTCCTCAGAACATCCACTTTTGCACCCTCCAAGGAGGTTTTGATGAATGAATGGAACAAGATTTGTTGATGTTTGCATTTGATATCTGCTATTGATGTTGCACTTTTGTACTCTTAGTGGATGTTAGAGCAAGGAGAGATAAATCATTTTCGCTTGAATCTCATGAGTAGGACTAGTCATAAATGGTACTTTTATCTCTTGACCATTTCTGCTTATGTGTTAAAGTGATATACAGTTTTTAGTTGTTTATGTATTATTGCATGAATGCCTGAGTTATCATTTGGCACTTTTGTACGGTGATAGCTATTTATTTATGCTTAATGTATGAATAGCTCATTATGCGATATGTTTTTCACAACTGTTTTGTCTACCTTTTTATGCAAAGTGGTTCATCCTTATTGATTTCCTTTCTCATAATAGCTGAATGATCTTTATTACCAGTTGTTATTTTAAATCTTTTTAGATTTCATAATAGAATAATTACATCCCGGGCTAGTATAGACTTAGATGTTGCTGCTTTTTAGATTACAATAGCATAGCATTAGATTAAAGTTAGAATTAGAATATCTTAATTAGGAACTGTTAGATCAGGAACATCAAATTCTACACACACACACTCATAGATTGGGAAACTGGTCCCATATCCCCAGTCGGACCTGCTATACCAAATGGATAAGGAGCTGCCAACCAAGGTCCGGACCGGGCGGGTATCCCCCTTGTTGTAGACCCGATTTTCGGGGCTTCAACATATTTGGTGCTAGAAGGAGGGCCTGAACTATGAATGGCAAGTAAATCTAAATCTGAATACCATTCTGAGAGTAAATCACCCTCACCATCTCCCCCGACTTCTCCATTACACTTAAATCCAGAGTCAGAGGTCGCTCGAGTATCAACCATTGCTACAAACCCTGACATTTCAGAACAATCTACTATTGAACCTCCTGAAGTCAAATCTTTGATTCACAAACTTCAGCGATTTTCTATTTCTCTTCAAAGGTCTGATAAATCTCAAGGTAGCGTGACTTCGCAACATAACCCTGCTCATCCCCTGACCAGATTAAAGAGTGAAAATTTTGGTGTTCAGCCAACCGAATTACCTATTCCCACCAGGAAAAGAGCAAGGAAATCACCTAAAGAGTCCAATAGCGAGACTCTCTCGTCATCATCATCCATCTCAACTTCTTCACTGCGAAGTCAACCATCCACTCCTCCACTTCAGATCATCATCCATCCATCCACTAGAACCCCCACAACTCCTCCTCAATCATCTGCAATCGTAATATCCTCATCTTCCCAACCATAGGGATCATCTTCTGCAATTTCCTCTGTTAGCAGTTCAGCAATGGCCCAATCTCCATGGAATAACCCTGGGGCAGTCTTGATGCCTACACCCTTGAGTCAAATACCAGCCCATCCTGAGAAATGGCTGCCTAAGTTTAATCCCGAGGCAGGCATGCTAGCAGAAGAGCACATAAACAACTTTATGCTATCCATTAATCTCAATGGGGTTACTAATGAAGATGTTTTTGTTCCGCTTTTTCCTTATACTCTGCAAGGAACAACCGGATCATGGTATTTCTCATTACCCTCTGGATCCATCACTAGTTGGGACATCTTCCAAGAGCAATTCTTGACCGAGTTTGGTGATGACAGGTCTACAACGATGCTAATCAATGACCTATCCAACCTTAGGGCCGAATCTAGAGAGCCTATCAAAGATTTCAATTTACGTTTCAACAAAATTCTAAACAAAATTCCTACTGCTTCCCAACCCAGCGAAGAAGTACGAAGTGAATGGTATATCATTGCTCTACCATCAAACATAGCAATCTTCGTGGACAGGGCTAATAAAACAACCTTAGCCGAAAACATGAAAGAAGCAATAGCAGTAGAGAAACATATAATAGCCCTGGAAAAGAAATCCGCGATAGAGGAACGGAAATCCAAGAAAGTCACCTTCAAGGAAGACTCCAAGAACAAACAAACAAAACATCCATTCGATTTGGAAGGATTGCAGAAAGTTCTAAAGACCATGTCCAATGAAATGGTCGACATCAAAAAGAAAGTAGCAGAAACTTCTTCAAAAAATCCCTACAGAGCTTTTAAAATAGGCCCTTCAACGGATTCAAAGCCACCCAACGCTATTTCAAATGCTGAATCCGAAGAAGAAGAAGAGGAAATTGCCACTGAAGGGCAAATTGATGAAGAAGAAGTTGTAGAATTACAAGGAATATGGGATTTCATCCTCCCACAAGAAGAGGATCAAGAAGTATTCCTAGTTAGCACACGAAGTAAAAATCAGCTTGATCCTCCCCAAACTACCCCTAGGCCAAAGAGCGCAAGCTCTCCAATAAAGGATAAAGTCGCAACAAAGAAAACGACATCTAAAGCGATTCAAGCTAGCCCAGTCCAAACAAATGAATCAACTCCATCTAAAACACTGATCGTGTCGGATGAAATGGAGTACAGTATTATAGAAGACATGAAAAATACTAGGGCCAGTTGCACCTTTTCCTGTCGCTCTACTTTCTCAAGCTTCTCATAACATGGGAAGACCTCCAACTAATGCGATCAATAAGATTGATCGAAATGACATCGCTCTAATTGGAGGAAGATCAAGATCTCATACTCCCCCGTTTCTCCTTACTTATGAAATTTTCAATAAAAATGTGCACAATTGTTTGGTAGATTCTGGTGCTTCATTGAATATTTTACCAAAATCTATATGTTCCAAGTTAAACGTTCAACCACAGAAATCCGATGTGTTCATAGTTCAGCTAGATCGATCCCAAGTCGAAGTGATTGGCGAACTAAATCAAGTAACCATAACGCTGTCATCCAACCCAAAGGTATGTCAAATTAGTGACATTTTAGTTGCTGATATTCAAGAATTTTATGGCTTAATTCTTAGCAAGGATGGGTCAGAAAAACTTCATGGATACTTTGCAACTGATTGGTCACACATGTGGCTGCCCTACAATGGTAAACCAAATCAAATAAAAGTTGAATGAGAGCTACAACAGAAATACATAGTAACGGAACTAGAGGGAGAAAATGAACCAGTAGCGTATAACAACAGCATTATTGGCAATTACTCAGTAGATTCTTTCCTCGGCAATTTTAATGCTCATACATCACCTTTTTTAGAACACTCTCTTTTGTCCCAAGTCGAAAATTTTTCTCGAACAGATAGCTCAAAATGTATCATTTTTTAGATAAACCTGTAAATAAATATTTGTTTTGGAAATTATTTTTTGATGGTTCTAAATCTAACGAAGGAGCAGGAGCAGGATGCATTCTAATTAGTCCAGAAGGAGATAAAATTATGCTAATGTGCAGACTCGAATTTGATTGCACCAACAATACAACAGAATATGAGGCTTTGGTCCAAGGGTTGTATAAAGCAATCGGGTTAGACGTCAAGTACCTTCAAGTTTTCGGAGACTCTGAGATTGTGGTTAGACAGGTACGTAACACTATACATTGCTTATCAGGTCATTTAAAACATTATCAATCCTTAGTTCAAGATCTGACTGAGCATTTTATAGCATTTAATATTTCTTCAGTTCCCAGACTCCAGAATGCAAGTGTAGACCTTTTGGCTAATGTAGCTTCTAAGCTTATTCCTTCAGAATATTTTGGTCCAGATAGATTTTCAATAGAATTAATCTTTAGACCATCTATTCCTGATAACATCACAAATTGGAGAGTATTCAACGACGATCCTGATATCGTAAATTTCCTCACATCTGAAGGATCCTACTCCAATCAAATAATTGACGAAGACCAACATGATCGACAATTGCAACAAGATAGCACTAATAATTCTATACCTAAGTCGGTGGTCGAGTTAGAAGACTTGTACGAGTTGAAAGATTAGTTTAAAAGGTCTACCAATTCAAAACTCCAAAGTTCAACTTTGATCTATGAATTAGTAAACCTAGGAACCAATGCCAAACCACAAAACATTAATCTAGGTCTCGGCCTAGCCCCTGAAGAAAAATTAGCGTATATTCGTCTTTTGAGACAATATAAAAATGTTTTTGCCTGGAATTATGATGAACTCAAAACATACGACACTTCCATCACCCAACATACTATTCCATTGATCCATAACGAAAAACCTGTCCAACAAAAGTTGAGAAAGCTCCATCCCAATTTAGAAAATCAGATAAAAACCGAACTCAATAAGTTATTGAAAACCAGAATAATATTTCCCGTTAGACATTCTAAATGGGTCTCCAATATGGTACTTGTTAGAAAGAAAAATGGAGATATTAGGATTTGTATTGACTTTCGAAACCTTAAGAAATCCTGTCAAAAAGATAATTTTCCTTTACCACCTATGGAACAGATATTGCAGGCAGTGGCGAGCTCAGAATTAATGTCTTTCTTGGATGGATTTTAAGGATACAATCAAGTGTTGGTACATCCTGATGATCAATTATAAACCACATTCAGAACTAAATGGGGCACATACGCATATCGAAAGATGTCGTTTGGTTTGATTAATGCTGGTGCCACATTTCAGAGACCCATGGACATCGCATTCAAAGGTTTAGTCAATAAATATGTAGTAATTTATTTGGATGATATAACAGTGTATTCCAAGAAGCGAAGCGACCATCTTAGATATTTAAAACAAATCTTCCAATGCTATTTAAGGTATGGAATTTCACTCAATCCGAAAAAATCCTTTTTCGCATTAAGTGAAGGGAAACTTCTAGGATTCATAGTGTCAAAATCTGGTATTCACATCAATTCCGACAGAATCAAAGAGATTTCTAAAATATCCTTACCTCATAACAAAAAATCCATGCAATATTTCCTTAGTCAGATCAACTTTGTAAAGAGATTCGTTCTAGATTTTTCACGAATCGTGTCTCCTTTGCAAACCATGATTAAAAAGAACTCAAATTTTAAATGGGGCCAAGATGAACACGAAGCATTCAACCTGATCAAACAAGCTATTATTAATGCTCCATCTTTAGCAACTTTGAATTTTTCAGAGCCTTTTATTTTATATACATTTGCCTCAGATAGGTCATATGTTGCGATACTCACTCAAGCAAATCAAGAAAAAGCGAAAGCCCCAATTTCTTTTTTCAGCTCAAATTTAGAGGGTGCTGAATTAATTTATTTAGATGTGAAGAAACAGGCTTATGCTGTTTTCAAAGTAGTCAAATACTTTAGACCTTTTTTGCTCAAAACCCATACTAAAATTATAGTACCATTTCCAGTGGTAAGGAATCTTCTAGTACAGAAGGATGTGGGTGAGAAAAGGGCCTATTGGGTTACTGCCTTACAGGAATACGACATTGAGATTAAACCAGCAAGCATTGTAAGAGGCCAAGGCTTTTGCAAAATGCTAGCTGGAGCATCGCAAATTTCTGAAATTCCATCTGCAGAGGTACAAATGTGCGAGGTAAGCCTAAACGATGCAGAGTCATTATACATTGATATCATTTGTTATCTTAAGAATGGGTATGCTCTTTCACACCTCGATCATACTAAGAAAAGAGCTCTAAGGTTGAAAGCCAAACAATATCAGCTCATAAATGACATTCTTTTTAGAATAAATTATGATTTTGTTCTTCTTAGGTGTCTTGAGAAATCTGAAGTTGAAAAAATTTTGCAGGAACTCCACAATGGGCCAGTAGGCGGACACTATGCTAGAGATGCTACTACACATAAAATCTTGTGCGCAGGCTATTACTGGCCCACGTTATTTAAAGACTCGCACAGGTACGTGAGGAAATGTCAAGTCTGCCAAACTACTGCTGGAAGACAAAAGAAGTCATCCTTGCCACTACAGCCGGTTAACATTGAGAAACCTTTCAGTTAGTGGGGATTGGACATAATAGGTGAGATCGTTCCTCACTCTTCTAAGCAGCATAGATATATCCTTACAGCAACAGATTATTTTACTAAGTGGGTAGAAGCAGTTCCACTCAAGACAACTAATGCTGAAAATATCATTGAATTAATAGATCAATTTATAATCACCAGGTTTGGATTGCCTTCCGCTTTAATGTTTGATAATGCATCATACTTTTCTGGAAATGCAATGACTGAATTTGCACTTAAAAGAGGATTCAAACTTAAATATTCGGCCAATTATTACCCACAAGGCAATGGGTTAGCTGAGTCCACAAATAAAAACCTAATCAGGATTATCAAAAGAACAGTTGACCAAAATCATAAGAATTGGCATAAGGCTTTGATATATGCTTTATGGGCAGACCGAATAACGCAAAAAGATTCTATCGGCACTTCTCCCTTTAATTTAGTTTATGGGAAAGAAGTGGTTCTTCTGACCCATTTAGCAATTTCCTCTTTGTCTCTAGTTCAATACATCGATGAAATACCAACTTCCTCCTTACAGCTGAGACAGATGGAAATAATCAAATTAGAAGAACAATGAGAACAGGCTAAGAAAACCCATGCTCATCATCAAGCGCTAGTAAAATCCTCTTTTGATTCAAACATAATGACCTGAAAAGATTTTCAGATGGGAGACTTAGTTTTAAAGTGGGACAAGGCTCATGAAGAGAAAGGAAAACATACAAAATTTCAAAGAATGTGGCTTGGTCCTTTTCAAATTGTAGAAGTCATAGGTCCATCAACGTTTGTGTTACAGGATTTAGCAGGTAAGAGAGATCCTTTGCCTATTAATGGAAAAATTCTCAAGAAATATTTTCTATAGAAGATCATTCTTCTATTTTTGTAGAGTAATTGTTTTTCTTTTTCATAATAAAACCAATTGTGAGTGGTTACATTAGGCATTTACAAAAAAGACACCAATTCTCTTTCAGATTTTGAACTTTTCGCTTGTATAAATAGCAAATCTTTTGGAAAATTGATCTTTATTATTGATAGACATAGTTAAAGACTCTAGCCTAGATATGATACTAGTTTCAACTTTATAAAGTTTGATGAGAACAACCTTTAGTGAAGAAATTGTTTTATCTTAGTACAATAAAAGGTATCAATAAAAAAATAAAGATTCTCTGTAGAACAACTGTTTCCAAAAACTCTATTATTGTCTTCCAGAGCTATCTTAAGGAAACAATGACTTCCTCCCTGCTAAGGAAATCACAACTTTCAGAGGAACAACCCAAGGATACACTTTATCTTGAAGAATAAGAGGTCTCATCACGAGCCGGTTTATCATAATCACAAATATTATAACTTGCTGACTTTGCCAATACTGTACACCACAACAGGGCAATGACTCAAGATTGTTGGAGTCAAAAGACAAGGGGTCTCATCATGAGCCAGCTTGTTCAGAAAAGTTATAAATCAAGTGAATGATTGTGTCATAATTTGGCTACCAAACCAAGACATTGTTCTTTAAGAGTAAAAAAGAAAATCAAAGCAATAAGTGTGGATATGGATTCTTCTTTGAAAGTTGTAGGCTGCTTTAAGTAGGATACAGGATCATTGTTTGGTAACAGGTAACCCTGTCGAGGCTATAAACGCCTGCTGGCAGTAGAGGCTCTACCTACGACAAATGAGCATATTTAAAACTGGTTTACAGAGAAGACTTTGTTTTATCTTTACAAAACCAAGTAATGACTGATGTAAATACAAGGACTAGCCTGATGAAACAAATAATCAAAGTTGAAAATAGTTAAAACAAAATATCATTGACAAGTTAGAGCATAATGTACTTTATCTTTCCATAATAAAGCTTAATTTTCTGAAAATTTTTCTGTTTTGGAAGTTTAGAAAATTCAATAGAAAAACAGAGATAATTGGTTCTTTCAAGTGAATCGCCAATTGTTGTGGCCACAAACAACCCCCCTCCTTATTTAGTATTAGCAATACCACTATCTAATTGGGGACACTTAGTCAAAAAATTTTAAAAAATCAATTAGTGCTTATATGTCACTCAAGAAATATCGCATCGCACAAAGGATGATAGGGCATTTTCTTGTGAGTCAAAATGATAAAATGGGAGATTGCGACGCGAACTCTATCGCATCACATGCATTAATAAACACTCACATTGGAAAACCTTAAAAATTGCCGATATGCGATATCGCATATCACATCTCGCAAAATTGCATAAAAGAACATAATGATTAAACGATATTGCGATCCGCGATCTTGCGATCAATGATCTTTGCGATGTTGCAATCAAATAACCTTGCAATAGCACAACACGAGAAAATTGCGGTAATGCGATACAACGAAATGCGATATTGCGATGCAAATCGCAGAAACATTCCATCACAGATTTTCCTGGCTCAATATTCAAGAAAAAGTTTTTCCATGAACCAAGAACTGGTTACGCGTTTTATTGATAATTAATGAGTTATATGCCAGTTGTTAATAAAATATGGTTTTGTGTTGTTTGAAGAGCTAGTTCACATAAGGTGGCATGTTTTTGCATGTCCGTAACATTTAAAGCTTTCCTGTCATTATTTATTATCATTACTCTCTCCTCACTTGTGAACTGCAGGAACGAGGAACAAAAGTTACACAAAGAAATGTGCAGGAAGCTATGGGAAAAAGGGTGAAGCTCCAATGTCTAAAGACAGAGAAAAGGCGCCTTTACAAATAGATACCGCATGCAACAGAGCCGCAGATTCATAGAATGCTGCTAAGCCCTCCATTACAGATCTTTCATTTTACAACCATGGTTAAATGGGTACTAAGCGATGCTGATATAAGAGACAGACAATTTAATGATCAAGGTCAAGACCTCATGAAAGCATTATTTTTACAAATTTCGAGCTTTGTACCCGATAAAGAAAGAGGCGCAAAAGGCAAAAACCGCATCAGAGAAGCCCGGATCAAAGAACAAAGGCAGTTTCAGATGCGCGATTAGTGCCTAGCGCTAATCGCACATCGCTGAAAAAACTTGCTCAAGAAGGAAAGCTTCTAACTGCTCAGTCACTTGTGAGCCCGAAAATTGCAAAAAAGCAATGATAAAAACAAACTGGAAACAGAAAGCTAAAGAAAAGGTAGAAGCAATTCAAGGGTTAACCAAGTTGAACTTGGATTATTACTGGGCATACATAGTAAAACCACATAGTCAGTGAAGTATATCATCGATTTTGCTGAAAATGTGGTGCCAGCTCTTGCCAGTTTTGTTTGCTTAGCTCAACTGAAAGCGGAAGACAGTCATCCGACTCTACCCAAGCAAATACTGAATGCTTGCCATATTAAGGAGTAAATGCAAAAATAGTTAGATATTAGATTTAATCTTTAGAAATAGTTTTGCTTAGAAAAAGGATGGTCATTTAAACCATATCCTGATTTTTGTAAATAAATTATTATTAGATTTAGTTAGTAGTATTTAAACCCTTCTCATGCATTTAGAGAAGGGTCCAAAAATTTATCAAAAACTTGTCCTCAGAACATGCACTTTTGCACCCTCCGAGGAGGTTTTTGGTGAATGAATGGAACAAGATTTTTTGATGTTTGCATTTGATATCTGCTACTGATGTTGCACTTCTGTGCTCTTATTGGATGTTAGAGCAAGGTGAGATAAATCATTTTCGCTTGAAGCTCATGAGTAGGACTAGTCATAAATGGTACTTTTATCTCTTGACCATTTCTGCTTATGTGTTAAAGTGATATACAGTTTTTAGTTGTTTATGTATTATTGCATGAATGCCTGAGTTATCATTTGGCACTTTTGTACATTGATAGCTATTTATTTATGCTTAATGTATGAATAGGTCATTATGCGATATGTTTTTCACAACTATTTCGTCTAACTTTTTATGCGAAGTGGTTCACCCTTATTGATTTCCTTTCTCATAATAGCTGAATGATCTTTATTACCAGTTGTTATTTGAAATCTTTTCAGATTGCATAATAGAAGAATTACATCCCGAGTTAGTATAGACTTAGATGTTGCTGCTTTTTAGATTACAATAGCTTAGCATTAGATTAAAGTTAGAATTAGAATACCTTAATTAGGAACTGTTAGATCAGGAACATCAAATTATACACACACACACTCATAGATTGGGAAACTGGTCCCATATCCCCAGTCGGACCTGCTATACCAAACGGATAAGGAGCTGCCAAGCAAGGTCCGGACCGGGCGGGTATCCCCCTTGTTGTAGACCCGATTTTCAGGGCTTCAACAGGATGTTGTGTATATTCATAAAATTCTTGTTGTTGATTTGATGTGAGAGCATAGATTTGTTTAGAGAGGATTGGTATTGTTGTGATATGTTTTTAGTTGATTTTGTATTTGGGGTCCAGCTTGAAACATTTTAAAATGTGGCACTAGAGAGATTAAGGAGGTTGTCGCCTTCATTTGGTGGTGGTTGAATTAGATAAGGATGGTGGATCATTCCATTAGAGGTTGGAAAATTTGCTCAGGGAGTAGAGGCTTCCTTCTAGTGGTGGATGGAAAACTAGTGAAGGTGGTGGCATTCAGCACGTGGTGGTCTGCATAGTTTATGGGAGTTTTGGCTTCCTATCTAGTGCTGGCCAACAAATTGTAGAATTATTTATGGCTCCTAGCTAGTAGAGGCTAGCTAAATGATGTAATTCGAATTGACTGAAGAATTAATAAAAGAGACCAAAAACAAAATGGTTTTTCTTATTTGGGTTTTCCAACTAGAATCTAGGGACCCTATGTGATGTGATTTGTGTCTCATTGTGCATTATTTATTTATGTGTTATGGGTCTTATGTGTTGATTCTTAATGAATTTGTATGTTCATATTTATTTCTTATATGTTGGGTAATTGTTTTTTTAATATATTGGCATAATTTTTTTAATGTTGTGTATTTTCTATCACTATTGATTCATCCCCCACTCTCAGAAGTGACCCTAATTTCGAACACACAAAGGTAGGGTAGATGATTATATAATGCTTGAGTTTGCTAAGTGTGAATATGACAACAACAATTTTTTTTTCTGTTACAGTTTAATTCATTTCTGATGGTGAATATCTTTTCCTAGCATAATAGATGGCATATGACTTCTTTCCTTCCTCTTGTCCCAACATGGTTCCAACAATAATGTGAGAAGTGTCTGAGGCAATATGGAATGGAAATTCCCAATTAGGTCCATGTAACACAAGAGCTATAGGCACAAGTGTCTTTGACTTTGACAAGAAACTTGATAATCATTAGTCCATAAGAATGATGCATATTTCACTAGTAACACATATAAAGGGGATGCAATTTTAGAATAATTTTTAATGAAACAACGATAATATCTAGTTTTTACCATAAATATGTGTACATATTTCTATGTTTTTGGGAGAAAGTAGGTTCAAGATGACTTGAACCTTGGCTGATTCAACCTAAACACTAGTAGTTGAGAAAAGATGCCCCAAAACTACTCTTTTTGTCATCATCATGTAGCACTTTTTTGTACCTGATGCAAGATTAGCCATTATAAAATGTTGGAATGTTTTATCCAAATTAAATAATGATGGATCGAACTCAGTCTCATACGATGTGGAAGGGTCCATATAAATTTCAATGTTATCATTAATCAAATGAGAAAATATGCTTAGTATTTCCTGTTGGAAGGTATCATGTGCGTTGTAGAGGCCAAATGGAAGAACAAGATATGTGAAGGTGCTCCTTTGTTAGGTGAACAGCCTCTTCTCCGAGTCCTCTACATAGACATGAATATGATTATACCTACTAAAACCATCAAGGAAAGAGGAAAACAAATTCCCTAATAGTGTATGCTATATCTGACCAATAAATGGTAGAGGAAAATGGTCTTTTTGCGTTGTTTTATTCAGTTCACAATAATCTACAGAAATTTGCAACTTGCCATTCTTCTTTGGGATAATCAAATTGATTCATCAATTTATTAATATATTTTTGACCTAAATAAAACTACAAACATGATAAAGATAAAAGTACATTGAGATATAATTGAATGTTCATTTAACTATGGAATCAACTTCATTGAGGTACAACTAAACTTTGATATGGTAACATTTTATGAGTTCAAAGGGATATTTAAAAAAAATAAAATTGATTAAATAATCAATGGAGACTATCCATATGATTCAACTCATGCATAATGAATGAAATCTATTATTACCTCACGCCATAATAATATGCGAGTCATAGAATGCATTACCATGTTCAAGTATGATTCTATTTTACCCAAACATAACATATGAAATGGTGACATTTATCCATCTCATTTAACTTCAATTCCCACTATGACTCCCTATGGGTGACCTTTATCATTGGAATTTAGGTTTGATATGAAATATGTAGGAATTTACAGGGTAAGTTCCTTAGACAGAACACCAAAGGACACCACTCAAAAGCAAATCACAGATTAATACACCAATATTCTTGACGTGGTTAAAACTCTCAAAGAGGGAACCAATCCACAGACTAAGCCAACGCGACCACTTTGGGCAATTTATTAATAAAAGAATGAAAATTTACATAAGCTTCTCTCATGAACAGTTACCCTACAAATGACCCTCCATGCTCTTTAAATAGAGATCATGGACCAATCAGGCTTAGCCACGAATCAAGCGTCAGTAATACCAAGGAGAGAATGAACCATCAGATCACTTCATATCTAGAACATATCGTGACCGTTGGATTGTAAGTTACAAAAGTACATAGTAAAGAAACACACTTTACCTAACTCTACACTAGACCGAGTTATACTTAACTATTTCCTATGTGTCAGAATATCCTAACATCTCCCCTTAAGAACAACTTGGGATAGGATTGAAGGATGTACAAATATGACACAATAGGAGAAGGAAGGAGGCATTAGAGCCTATCCCCCCTTAGTGACAACTTCCTGAACCATACATCAAAGTTTGCTAAACTTTGCCTTTGTGAGAGCCTTTGTAAAGATGTTTGCAACTTGATCATCAGTTGAACATAATTACACTTCAAGAACATGGTCATGAATGAGATTTCTAATGAAGTGCATGTGTAGTTCAATTTGTTTGTTGCGCTGACGTTGGACTGGATCTTTACATAGTTGAATGGCACTTTGACTATCACACCAAAGTGTAGTCGGATGTTGCTGTTGAAAGCCAAAATCTGACAGGATCTAACAAAACCTCAGGGCTTCCTTACTATCTTCTATGGCACCATGATACTCTGCTTCTGATGAAGAAAGAGAAATGGAACTTTGTTTCTTGCAAGCCCATGTAATAGGTCCTGAACCAAGAGTAAACACATAACCTGCAGTAAACTTCTGATCATCAGGGTCACCAACCCTATGGGTGAACTTTATCATTGGAATTTAGGTTTGATATGAAATATAAAACCCTATGGTTCAACAACAAACCTTGTTTTCTCTCTACACCTTATAATAGTTGCATGTAGGCACTACATCTAAGAATGAATGAATACATAAGAAGGAAGACCACATGTAAATACTAAACTAGAAGATCAATCTCTATAATTGAATACCAAATTTAAATGCCACCCACTATTACCTTGTTAGCTCTATCTATAACTAAGTAAAGGATTTATTTGAATGAAGAAAGATAAAAAAATCAAAAATGGTATTGACAAAATGCCTAAAAGAAGGTTGAAAGAAAAAAACTGAAAATTAGATTGAAAACAAAATTGGAAACTCTATCAAGCTAACTAGTAGAAGAATTGATATTTTTTGACAAAAAATTAAAAAAATATTACTATTTTGTTTTAGTAAGGGTATCTAATAGTGTCAAATATATTTATGCATTGGAAACAATAATTTCATTGATTTAAAATTGTGAAAGGTTTGTTCTTTTCTGCAATGGCTAATTCTTGCCAGGATAGAAAAAATGTTTCTAGCGAGAGATTGAGGGGGAGAGCTGACAAGACACCCATATTGTAATTAGGGAGAGCCAATGATTGTGTTTCAGTAACACAAACTAGAATATAATATCATAATAATGGAAATGAGCCATGACGAGGGATATAATAAACCACAATATAACTTATCAAGGCTTCCCACAGCTAGAGACCCTACCATCTATCTAGAAGAGTGATTATCATTCAAAAATAGAGACCCTGTGGGCTATCTAGAAGAGTGGTTGTTTCCACATCCCCCAACCTCTTAGCTATGTGAGGTGGTGGAAAACCTCCCACCCCCCAACCCTTTGCTCCATAAACACCCGATTCCAAATGGATGTATTTGTCTACATGAGCTACCAACATGTATCATTAAGAGGGGAGTCCTCTAGGAGGTTCAAAGTGGAGGACATGACTAGCTATGTGACTAAACTTCCATGATAAACAAACATATCAATGAGTAGATCTCTAATAATTAGTAATTTCATAGTTTTATATATTAGTTTGAACAAATAAATGTTTTGAGTTTTATAGAATAAGTTTGAAGCACTAAATCAGAAAATAGTGATAATAATAATAATAATAAAATACAATTTTAGCTAGATTAAAAAAGTAATAAAAAGTAGCAATAAAATAAGTATTCAATTAAAGTAGTAATAGCCTTAGTTGTAATATACTATTGGTTTTAATTTTAAAAGTTACTTTTTGAAAACAAATTGTTAATGAAAATAAAATTGAGCACACAAATTTACATGGATACTTTCCCGAGGAACCAAAAATGGGTATTCTAGAAGATTTTTAATTATATTGTTCTTTACAATATTACAATATAATATGTATAGATCATCACATCCATAAATCCAAATCCATTAACCTTGTATTAGAATACAAGGACAATTCGAGAACCAAAAATAAAAAACCATGGTTCAATTAACCTTGTATTAGAATACAAGGACAATTCGAGAACCAAAACTAAAAAACCATGGGTTGAACCAGTAGACCATTAAAAGCTAAAATCATGTGTGGAAAATTGCTAAAACCAATGTGCACGATTAGCTCTAGGAACACACGTGGTTTTTTGAATAAATTCATTTTATCATGTAGAATTAAAAAATAATTTAATTTAGCAATATGTAATTTAAATATAATCAAATAATTAAAAGATTTTATATAATCAAATAATTAAAACATTTTTTCTTTGGAAAGAGAATAGATTTGAAAAAAATACCTTTCTTCGTACAAAACATTCCTAAAAACAAACATAAACTTTGAACAAAACAAACATCTTTTGGATTGAAATTTCAAATTTGAAATGGTCAATGTCTAAACACAAACACACAGATAAGTTTCATATTCACAACTAATCCATAGTGGAGTTGCCAGTCTTGTATGGTAGAATTTGGGTCATGTAATTCAAACCAAAAATATTCCATAGTAATGGATTGTTACACAAGCAAGAAGTCAAAATTGGAACCCACTCATCCCCAAAGCATGTAAACATGTAATGCAAGACTAAAGAAAAAAATTTAACAAAAAAATCACTGCTAAAAAATCTTCACTTTAATTGTTAAGAGTCTTTACTTTAACTCAAAGAAATAAATCCAAGGCCCAACTTAATATAATGTATAAATATCAATTTCTAAGACTAAAATGCATAATTAATGAGACCAAACGTATATATATTACAATCAAAATATAATTAAACACTAAAGAGTAGTAATGTAACTATGATGGAGGTGGTGGCCGGCCATGTCCATAACTTCCACGATTGGACATGGGGACATCAAACATCAGTTGGTTTAGTCCATAACTTCTTCCACAAGAAAATGTAGGTGGTATCATGTCAATTGGATGAGATAATATAGGACGTTCCGGAGGTGGTACCATCCCAATTGGATGATATAATATAAGACCTTGAAGATCTGGTACCATGTCAATTGGATGAGACAATGTATGACCTTTGGGAGCTGGTACTATACCAATTGGATGATATGATGTAGGACCTTTGGGATTGCATATGGGGACATTGGCACAAACTGTTGGTTCCATGCCAATTGGATTAGGTAACTGGGACGGGAAATGAGACTGTAGCTTTTCTCTTCTCTCCTCTTTTTGTTGGGAGAAATGACACTGTAGCTTTGCTCCTCTTTGGTCTTTTTGTTGAGCCAAAGTAACATAAATAGATAATATAGGACTTTCTGGATTACACATGGGGACATGGGCGGAAACTGTCAGTTCCATGCCAATTGGATTAGGCAACTGGGAGAAATGAGACTCTAGTTTTTCTCTTCTCTCCTCTTTTTGTTGAGAGAAATGAGACTGTAGCTTTGCTCTTCTCTCCTCTTTTTGTTGAGCCAAAGCAACATAAAGAGGCTTGCCCAGGACAACTTTCTTATTCATTTCTATCAAAGCTCAGGATGCATGATCAGGAGATGAAAATGAGACAAATCCTGAACCTTTACTATGTCCATGAAAATCCCTCATTATCTTGCATGAAGTGATTGTGCCATAAATAGAAAACAGTTCTCTCAACTTGTTATCATCTATGCTATCATCCAAATGTTTTAAATAAAGATTTGTTCCAGATTGTTGTCTCAATTCAGATTTCTTCAGTGCTTTTCCGACGTACCATTCTTTGCCATCAATTTTCTTGCCATTTAAACTCTCAACGCACTTTGTTGCATCATCTACATTCTGAAAATTGACAAATCCAAAACACTTTGACTTCCCTGCTGCATCTCTCATCACTACCACACTGATAATTTTTCCATACTCATCAAAATGTTTCCTTAAATCCTCGTCATTCATGGACTCTGATAAATTGTTCACAAAAACATTTTTAAACTTGCCTTTCCCATTTGTTTGTTCCTCCGGCTCTGGTTCCTTTTTCATTTGTTCTCTATCCTAATTTTTCACGAGCTTCGTTTGTTCTCTCTCTTCCTTTTTCATAAATGGGCCAAATTTTAAGCTCCATTAATTTTGCATAATTGCTGCCTACAATTATGGAATTTAAATTGCAGTCTTTCCTTAACTTATGGAAACCAACTGCAGTAGTTTCCTCAAGTTAAGAAAATCAACTGCAATTACTAAATTTATTATTGGGAGCTACTAAAGTGGTCCATTACTTTGATTCGAGTTCTCTGCCTTGATCTGTGGGACATCTAACACATAGCTATTAGAAGCTTGATGGAAGCTTAGCTATATGTTCATCTGTTTGGTCCCCAAGCTCGCATCTCAATCCCCTTCAGTTTTTACACCATCTAGCTGAGATAGCAGAGCTTGGAAGTGCCTTCAGAATTTTTGTATGTTTTTCTTTTGCTTGGATTGGAGCTGGAGTGCTGAAGAAGAAGCAAGTGGACTGTGGCCTGCATCAAAACATCACCAATGGCTGGAGGTAATTCGTATCCCTGGGCATTAAGTTTTAAAACGATTCTTTCAGTTATTCCGCATATAGAATCGCTGTTGAAACTGTAGAATTTCTAACATTTGGTATCAGAGCCTTTTTCCTCTGCCTTGCTGTGTGTTGGCCAAGAAACGAATCCTTATTTATGGGCATGGCCTATTAAGCATAACAGTCATTTTCAGTATATGCGCAGAGGGTTCCGGCTTTGCGCTGTTTAGAAACCCTATGCGTGCATTTCTTATATGTACATATTCCTGCTACGAATGATTTTCTAATTCATGACGGCCACTGTTCGCCGAGAATTCCACAGCCGAGGGCTATAACAGACGACCCTTTTTCCCTGCAACGCGAGACGTTGTGGAGTCCTGGCACTCTGCAAGATAAATCTCCAAAGATAAATTTGCCATGATTGCTGGGTAATTAGAACTCAAATTACAATTCTGCGAAATTTTCAATCCACTATCTCAGTTAATCAGACAAATCATATTCCTCGAGTGCCCTTCGAGCTCTTCCTTTTCTATTTCTAAGCGTTGGTGCATTCTGTCATAAAAACAGAACTGCTGTAGAGTGGCCGCCCTTTATTCAGATTGATGGCGAATCTGGATGAGCCATATTCCTTGATTGCGTTGTAAGTTTGTCTTTTTCCTGTTTCTATTAAGAGAATCGGATGCACTCCAATTTTGCTATATCCTCACATTGGCACATTGGGCAATCTTATGTCCTCGTTGGATCCTCCGTTGGTTTGGATCGATGCTAGAATTGGTCATAGAGTTGTGTGTCAAATGCTTGGTGTTGAAAAACATAAAGAGAGAGATTTATTCAAAGTCGATAACGGGTGTGTGATTAAAGTTTTTTTTTTTTGTGGGGAATTTTAAAGTGAATTAGAGTTTTGGATTTAATGCAATACGTTTTTCATTTCTGTACAAATTCATTCTATCTTCAATTATAGACAATTCTTCTACTTCTTTTCCCTTATCCTGAGGGAAAAGGGCTGCCAAATCGCTGCGGTTGACTAATCACTTTCAACAACCGAAAACCTGTCTACAGCCTAAACTTGTATTGCTGTGGATGATATCTGAGTATTTTTCTGCTCTTGCCGGAGGGTTTGGATGCCTTTAACACGTTCCTTCTCCAATTAATTATGTATTCCACGTTTTCTGTTTGAAATTTATATGGGGGCAGAAATGCCTGTCTTTGTGTTTTAATTTTGAGTTTTTGCTTTTGAATTACATAGCCATCAGAAGTGGCCCTCTTTTGCTTGCCTTTTCTTTCTCCACACTCGCACATTGGGTGCATGTGGTGGGGACGTCATGAGCATATAATTGACATATTTTAATATATCAGACACATGATGGTATAGTCTAGTACTTCTTTTAATGTTTTTGAAACATGTTATTTTGTTAAAATGCCCTCTCGTGAATTACATGATAGGCATACATGTCGACAAGCTGATTATTTTATAAATGTATATGTTTAAAGTAAATGGCAAGGTCAATATATGACCTGATTCATTCAAGAACATACACATGACATGAAGGCTCTCACCAAAGTCTCGGGTAT